>RSEF01000002.1:93673331-93698167 GCA_003993805.1 Himantopus leucocephalus
GAGGCTGAGGGACTTGGGTGTTTTTAGTCTAGAGAAAAGACGACTGTGGGGGGATCTTACCAATACTTATAAATACTTATAGGAAGAGTACCAGGGGGATGAGAGCAATCTTTTTTCAGTGGTGCCCAATGATAGAACAAGAGGTAACGGGCACAAACTTGAACATAGGAAGTTCCATCTAAACATGAGGAGGGACTTCTTTACTTTGAGGGTGGCAGAGCACTGGNTGTGGAGTCTCCTACACCAGAGACATTGAAAACCCGCCTGGACGCTGCTCTGGCAGGGGGGTTGGAGTAGCTGATCTCCAGAGATGCCTTCCAACCCTGACCATTCTGTGATTCTGTAATATAGTACTTGTGCTCAGTAATCACAAAAAGCAGAACAGTTTTCACTTTCCAGTTGCAGGGTCTGATTCCAAACTGCATTGACTTAGTGCTCGTGATGCTTATACTAAGTGAATTTGTGGATTTATGGATTTTATGTTACTATGTTTTTCTATGGCTGGGAATTTAAAAATTTCACATTAAGTAGCTGATTGTATGTAGTATGTGTGCTGTAGTATGGGCATGCCTCAGCTCTGTCAACTGTATGAGAAACTATGCAGAACATTTTGAAGACTATTCACACAATCGTTGAGGTTGAACGGCACTTCTGGAGACTGTCTTGTCCAACTGCTCTGCTTCAAGCAAGGTCAGACCAGGTTGTTCAGGACTGTGTCCAGGGGTATTGAATACCCCTAAGGGTATCAACTGTCTGATTCTTTTAATTTATATACAAGATACATCTTTATGTTTGATTTACCTGAGCTGATAAGAAACAGGAAAATTACATGTTAGCTGAAGAAAAGAAATGGTAGCTTCATGCACACCATTGTCATAAATAAACCCATGTATGTAAAAGTCATGTTGAATCTGTGGCGGTATTTCCTTGGTGAAGTCATGAGGGCTACATAAATCCACAAGCACTTGGGAAGGGTGCACCTTGAGCAGCTGTCTGGTGTTCATGGTGCCAGCTGTTCCTTGTGTGTTTTGCCCACGTCAGCTTTGTGGTTCAGGAGTGGTTGCGTTCGAACGCGACTGTGGTAAGTAGCTACGGTTGTGTAATGCTGCGGCTGAAATAGGACCTGTGGTTTCAAGACCTTAAGGTTTAGCAGGGAACCATTTAGTTTCATAGCTGGAACAGGAGTGCCCGTTCTGTGAGGCGGGACATAATTTGGAGGGCCTGACCAGCCCTCCAAATCAGTGAGGGTGAGAACTTCCACATCTTTGTGTGCTTGAGGGATGTTGGCTGGTTGCTTAGGGATGCTAGCAAGGAAATCTGAGTATTCATTCAGCTGACAGAGCAAGTAGTTAACTTTTTCGATATAACCTCTTGAACAAGACATATTCCTGCCACAGTAAATGATAATACATTGCTGCCCGTAGCTGTAAGATTTTAGCCTACAGCAGGAAATTGGAAATTATTCATGTTTTAGCAGAGGGACTACAAATGTTCTGCGCTGGGAGACTGGCTTTTGCTTCACAGTAAATTTCTGTTTTCATGGGGTTGTCTCCCAAGAAAAATTATTTATAAGTATCAGCAGATAGAAGGGGTAGAGAAAAGAGTGCGTTGTCTTAAGTGAGTAATTCAGGATCAGTTGAATCACTTGATGCAGCGCATCAGGAAAGACTGAGCAACACGCTGATGTATGAATAACTTTTGCATCAGTATCAGTGCTTGTCTATCTTTTTCTTGAAGGATTTTAGAGCCAGCCCTAATCGTCACATTTGTAGTCTTTGAGCTACCACGTGCTTTGCACATTGGAAATGATGGCAGCTGGAGCTGAGAAGAATAATAAAACAGAAAGAATTAATTGCAGCTTTCACTTGCTTATAACCTGTGTAAGATTTTTTGGGAAACTGATGTAACCCTAGATTAGGTTAGCAGAGCAGAAGGACCAGAGCTGTGGCCTTGAGTGTCACTATGCTTCTCCGGTTCTCCATAAACACGAGGGAAAGGAAGGCACCAATGTGGAAGGACCTTACATTTTTCATAAAGAAACAGTTTGCATAGCAGCTGGCTGTATGTATATTACAAATAACAATTTCCAATCCACGTGGCAATTAAGCTTTTCTTATCACATAGATCCTCCTAAAAAGAAACTATTGCATTTATATGTGTATAATATGCATAAAATATATAACACGTACATATAAACATATATAAAATTATTTGTAATTAATGTGTGTGTATATTATGTTTGTATATATAGTATGTGTGTGTATATAGTTGATATTCTGCTGATTAATCAGATAAGTAGAGCTAGAAGAGCTTTTCCAAGCCAGTGACTGAATTAATAACGAACAGAGAAAAATTTAGTATAGCTGAACGCTTTCGTGTGGCTTTGGTCAAATTACTTAGAGGTGGAAATAATCAGTGGTTGAATTAAGCGAGAGGCCTGATACATACTGGAAAACCTCCATTGTCTGTCAGATGTTTTACAACTGTGATGAATGAGTTTGGATAAATAACGCGAACATGTGTTAAACAAGTTCAGGCCAAGTGCCGCGTGGTACAGTAAACAGAAATTGCACTTCAGGAATGTTTGAAAATATAAATGGATGGTAGGTAGTATGTGGAGGATAGTCTTTCCTCTCGGGAGGGTAAAAAGAAAATTCTTCTTACGTGCTTCAGAAATAGCTTTTTATTGTTGTTACTGTTTTTAACAAATACAGATGTAGATGTTTGCTGGTTCTAAAAAGAATTGTTTGGATGCAGTGTTTAAGCTGCAAACGTGGTATTCCGTGCCCATTGCAAATTTGCCTGGAAACTGCCCTGAACCAGCACAGGACTGAGCCATATGGAAAGGAACCCGGTAGCTTGAGGGACTTTTTGTTGAAATTAGAAAAACTGTTGATGGAGGTGTTGGGGGGGAAACAAGCTGTAAATTAGTCTAAGTGAGGCTAGGCGTGCTCCAGGGTCTGTCTCACCTCCATCTCTGCTGGTGCCCCAATAGGCAGCATACCGTTGCTTGGGCAGGCATCAGTCAGCTTTTTTTTCGGAAAGGAAAATCTCTTGCCGCAGCAGTGGGTGGTTTTATATATAAGGTTCTCTCATGCTGCTGTGCGGGACCTGTGTGGCTAATGCATTTAAGCAAACTCACTGATTTCCAAAAGCAAATGAGAGAAGCATTTAGCACAGAGGTTTTTATTTGTTGTATTTGTTAATGGGGGTAAAATGATTGCTCAGATATTTGCTTTGTATTCTCTCTCACTGTTACATCCAACCATACTGTTGTGGAGTCTACCATCATCATATATCTTGTTCCTGAAAAATCTGGGATATATTTCACCCCTGAAAATGGGCAAGAAATTCCAAAAGTGATGTTCTCACTTGATGAACACTATCTTTTATCAGTAATTTCCTGATTTTAATATGTGTGGCTTTGAGCACCTCCCTTCATCCTAATCATGCTACTTGGAAAATGGAGCCAGTATCCTGCTTTTACCTCATTTTTATGAGGATGTGAAGTGCCTGAGTACTTCCATGGTTAAATCTTTGCAGTCCAATGTACAGGTCCTTAAAAGAGTGTGAAGTTGTGTCCCCACTGCTGGAGAAGCCTTTATATTCACAACAATCTGGGTTGTAATAAAAAAATAGCAATTGAAGGACAAATAAAATGTGCAGGAGTAAAGGACAGCAACTGCAGAGCTCTCTTGCAGGGCTGTTGAGTGAAGCATGTGAAGCTTGGGACTGTTAGCTTCCCCGTGGTGTTACCTCCCCTCCTAGCGTGTTAAGCTTATCACGGTGCCTGTGCCACGTTCTCTGGATGCCTGTTCGCCTCCCTCTTGCTGTAAGGCACGGTGTGGCAGATGCAGCCGCGATGTGCCAGCCACCTGCACCCAACACGTGCTGGTGTGACCCAGGAGATGGCAAGGCACGTGGTGCAGCACGGTAGAAATGCTGGGAGGTTACTCTATGAGGACCGGCCACATGCCTGACCTGGCATCCACATCAGACGAGATTCATGCATTGGCATGGATTTAGCTCGAGGTCTTAGTGGTTCTGTTCCAGTTTATTCCTGGGGTTTTATTTTCCTTTCATTTGGTGCATTTTTCATGTGTCCCAGCAATTTCAGAATGATGGGAAACTTGCTGACCCTAAATTACTTTGACATCTGCTAAAAGTATTTGTGCTGCACTCGGTCCTTCTGCACATCTGATATTTCTTCATTCCCTCTCTGTTGCAAATCAGCTTCTGTTAACTTAATTTCTGTTAATTTAACTATATCCTTCAAGTATCCTAAAGAAGCATCCTTCAAGAACCCTAAAACACATCAAGACACATGGAAAAAAACAGATCAAATTATTTGAACAAAGCTGGTTAACTAGCCTAATGCTTTTGACTGAGACCACATCTGCTAGGAACTATGAGACTATTACATAAGGGATTGTTCTTTGCTATGTGACTCTAATACTAAAGCAAAACCAAGTCTTCATCTGTTGAAATGCTCTTTTTCCTCTTTATTCAAAATCAGTAAAGGCTCAGTTGAATTGGTGTGTCTGGGTTTGGGCAGTTGAACTGCTGTGTCTGGGTTTGGGCATTTAAAGATGTGAATTCATTAAAGGATGTACACAAGAACAAGAAGGACTATCAGAGGTTTAGGAAAGATGAGCTACAAGTAAAGTTGTTTAATGTAAGGGAGAGGCTTTTATATGGAGACAGTACAAGAATTTTCAGGCTGAGGAGGTCTGAAAATTAAATTTGTATTTTAAAAAATTGTTTTAGAAATCAATATTATTATAAGTAAATGTAATGAAATATTGAAATAAATATCCTGGAGATGCTATGTCATTTCCATTGGAATCCTTTGCTTATTTTGTTTTTCAATTTTGGGGAAAAAATCCTGTAGATNTAATTTTGGGGAAAAAATCCTGTAGATGAAGCTCCACTGGAGTTGGGTGTCCCCTCTAGAAGCTTTCCAGAAGGGATCTTCATGACTGTGCTGTGCTGCTGGGTGATGCTGAAGTACAAATAAATATTAATCCTTAATATATATTGTGTGTCTCACTCACAGGCACATCTACTTGTTTTCGTATGTGAGGATTTTGTGGTGGTTGCTTGGTCTTGGCCACTCCAAATGGTCCAAAAACCCCCAACATTGAGTTGGAACCTGTTGCCCTCAGCATCGTGGCTGTGAGACTGGAAAGTCTCACATGCATGTAGGCAATGCAGGCTCAGGTATTTAAAGATGCACACACCATTGTGATTGCTAGCAGCAGTCTGAGGAGAAGCAGCTTTATCAGATTGTCACCATCNTCGTGGCTGTGAGACTGGAAAGTCTCACATGCATGTAGGGAATGCAGGCTCAGGTATTTAAAGATGCACACACCATTGCAATTGCTAGCAGCAGTCTGAGGAGAAGCAGCTTTATCAGATTGTCACCATCAGCTGCTGCTGCTGCGCTTTTGCCTGTTGCCTTGCTATGAGATGAGTGGTCTGTGCTTGCTGCCTAAATTTGCAAACGACCTCTGATGGGGTCAAACGCATGCAGTTAATTAGAAGGCTGCATCCTCTGAGGTCCAAAGGCTGGTAAGTCCTGATGTATTTCCTGAGGATGGTCTGGGATCACTGGAACAACCTAGTCTTGGAGATAGCCTCTGACATATTTTGGCATGTCTTACGCAACAGTAAAACGTGGTCTGAACTTGAAGGTCAGGAGCTCGTTCAGGTTCTTGGCACAAACCTGTGACTCTTTGCGCTCGGATGTTTTGCCTCTTGCCAAGCTGTCAGCACAGATAAGGCATCCAGAATTCTAGGGATAGCAGGTGTCTGCCTAAATATTTTGTCTCTTTTTTTTTTTTTTGGTGATAGATTGCTGTGATTTGTTTCTTGTTCTTTGTTTACTAATACTGATTGAGCATGCAGGCCAGTGTGTTGGCACTGTGTTTAAAATGGAATAAACCCAGACAACTCAAATCATGACTAGCATGTTGTTATTAAGTACGTGTAATCCAAGAGGCACTAATGTGCTTGTTCAAGCAGAAGCATACAGGTCAGCAATTCAGAGACCTAGTTGTAAACTGAAACAAACGTTAAAGATTGGCCTCAACATACTTTTTTCATGATTATGTTTTAGCCTCAGATTGGTTACAGTAATCTCTAAAGAAAGCAGTAAGTTCTTCTATATTATTTTCTTTTCTAGCAATTTTCCCTGGCCTCATTCTCTTGAATAATGTAACCTATATTTTAGTATAACAACTACTTTCCTACTGTATTACTCTCTAGGGAACAATTTTGCATTAGTAGGGGATGAACAAGATGACCTCTTAAGTCTTTTCCATCACCACTTGCTGTAATACGGTGCTGTAATATTTGACCTTGTTACGCAGCCTTTTCCCTTCTGTAACCCTTTGACTTTTACAGAAGAGCAGTCACAGCATTTTTCGGATATGCAGAAGTGCTCTCCTTTGAAGTTATCAGCTCGAAGTACTGTTTCCTGTACTTCAGAACTAAAGAGCATATTAGTGCCTTTTGCATTCAAGTGGAGAGGACCTGTATAAATAAATCATTGCGGGGAAGTACGCTACAGTGCCTGTTCCATAGCTGGAATTAATAGGCTGAAGAAGCAGAGGATCTTTATTTTGTTAATATGTTGGCAAGGCTGTAACTTTCGAATGTGCCTTTCTAGTGTTGCTTTTTATCTCAAGGAAGAAAGGAAGACTGAGCTGCTTGAGCAATTTGTTCTAGATCGGTACTGTGTCCGTGGACCTACACAGTGTACTTTTTCTCTGCCATTGTTTCCAATAGCAGGCGTTCCTCATGTGTCCAAAGTTATCAGTAAGCATCAGACTGGATGGGAAATGTAATTGTAAAGGGGAATTCCATATTCTAGCTTGCAAAATCAGAAAAGATAGATGTGAGAGAATTAATTTGGAAATGGAAAGAAAAGCTGCATTGATGATTCAAGTGATAAATGGATTCAAAGATGCCTTGCTATTCCGGTTTGTTCATCGCTTTCAGCTCATAGGGCAGCAAACGCTTTTTGTGACATTGGCCTGGCAATAATTTCTCCAGCTCCAGCCTGACCACGAAAGCCAGTTCTAAAAAAGACTTTTGTTGCAATGAACATCCCATGCATTTTCTTTATCTCTCCAGAGACAACTAATTTATAAAGCCTGGGGGGTTTTAATCGTTGAAATGATTGAGCCATGCTCGAGTCTTGGCGTTGTTACTGCTGCTTTCTGTGCAGTTAAGCGATTCCTTGTTGACTCTGGGTTTTAATGTCCCATTCTAATTTTTACTTCATAATTTAAGTTAAACCCGCTGTTGTGCTCTCCTGCTGTTTTTATTGTTTATGTCCTCTTTTCCACAGCAGTGGTAGAAGACAACTGGGACAGGTTTCTGCAGTACAGAGTTGGGAAAACAGTAGCAAGTACGGAGGTGTAAAACTAAGGGAAAAAGTGCTAGCCCTTTCTGTCAGCCAGCTTCACCCTGCTGTCAGCCCACGTCAGCTGGTATGTCCTTCTTTAACTTGCTGATGAATAAGTGGGGCCGTAGTGCACTAAGTAAGTTAGAAATGGAACAGCTTTGACACCATCAATTTTTAAGATCTTAGCATAATGCAGTGCGACAGAGAGTACCAGCTTCCATAGGGTCCAGCAGATGAAACCTAAGGTTTCCTTTTGCACTTAACTATATAAACACTTGCTGCATTTTAGCATCTCCCATTAGCGTAAATCATTGCCATTTGTTTGCCATAGTGTGTACAGATAGCGCGACAAATGTTCTTCCTGGTTCCACAGGCATGCGGATGGGTCTTCAGGAGCAAAGGGATGGTAATTTAGAGCTTTGTGAAGGGGAAACTCTGGCTAATGGTTTATCCATGCCACATGGTTTGCTTGAAGCCAAGCAGAATAAACAGAAGTTTGGTAGAAATGGTCAAGAGGAGAGACCAGTTTAGACCTGTTAGGCTCCCAGAGCGGAGCATGATGAAGACTGGAAAGTTCCTTCTACCAGCTGCATGTGTAAAAACCTCCTTCTTTTAAGTCTCACTGAATTACTTAGATGTTGCTGTAGTTTATCTGTATGTTGGTAATGAATCTCAAGCATGGACTAAAACCTGGCACCAAGGGTGGGGGAGTCTCCAGAATGTTCAGGAATGATGTGTTCAGAAGGAAAAGGACGTACCTGAAAGGGTGATTTCTCTCTGTTTTACACAAATGATTCAGTTTCTCACTCAGTCTTTCTATGCTTCCTAATTCTTAAATTTAGTTCTCTGTAGGTGATCATTTAAGCATTACTGCTTTCTTTAAGCATTATTGTTATTGTATTAGTAGCACTCCAGACCTTCACCTCTCCTGCTGTTCTCTCTTACTGACTCCCCTCTGCTCTTCTGTGCTTTTCTTTGTGTTGTTTCTCTGTTGTTGCGTATCTCTGATTCCTTATCCTCATGGTCATTGTTTTTCTTCTCAGTCCTCTGGAGTTTTCTTATTGTTACTCCTTTTCCTGCAAATGATTCAATTTCATTTCATATCTCTTGGAAATACAGGAGCAAGAATCAGGGTACACGTCATGGGGAGGACACCTGCGCCTGGAGGATTGGATGCCTTTGTCACTGAATTTAAGTGTATAATCATTCTCGTGCTGACAGTTTTATGTTAATTTTCCTGTGACAGAAGTTAGAACGTTTGGTGCTTCAGAGAAACATTCAAAAAACGTTAGCTCCAATTCTTCTTCATAAAGTGGGGTTTCTACCCAGTGCGCTCTCCCTGTGGAAATCCAGGAGACTGTTTCTGCCGGTTGCTTCTTGCAGCAGCAGGAAAACAGACTTCTGCCCTTGAAGACGCAGGAAACTCCTTAAGCAGAAGCGTACAGAATTGCTCTGAAGTGCTGTCCACATCGGCTATTTTTCATTCCTAGTGGAGATCCCACCATGGAGTTCTCCCTGCTTGCCTGTCCAAACCCACGGGCTCCCTGGGGTATGCAGGTGGCTCTTTGCACCCTCTGCTTTAAGCCTCTGCCAGCGTGGCTTTAGGGTATGGGATAGGAAAGGATGTCCAAGGCTATTTTGTGGCTTTCCCTCCTCCCGCTCCCCACCTGCGAGTCCTTTACAGAGAAAGGGAACAAGGACGCAGGCTTGAAGGGGGGCTCTTCTCATATGCAGGCGTAATAGGATCCTCTCCCCACAAAGGATGCCCCTTGTCCCAGCTGGGGCAAAGGACCCTGCTCGCTGAGGGGACCCACTGTCCCAGATAATTACCTAAGCAGCTGCTGTGTCTGAATGAAAAGGAGGGGAGGGAGGTTTTGCTCTGATGGGGAGCCGGTGCGGCATTCCTTGGGGGCAGCCTGCACATTCCTCCAAAGCAGTCAGTGCTGACGGTGACATGGGCTTGGCGTTGTGTGACCAGGCTTCCCGAATATAGGTAGCCACTTGCTTGGCCTTGGGTCCTTTATGGTGAGAAAACTCCTTTTTGTCACTAAGTGCTAACCATTTATCCCTGGATCAGTGGGAGAATATATAGCTTGAGTTCACACGTGATGTGTTGTGCTAATTAATGCGTAACAAAGTATTTATAGAGAGAAAATAAGACCAGATTTGGGGAAAAAATGAGGATTTGTCATACGCAAAATGAAGTAATTTCAGCAGAAGCAGCTATTGTGTTAATGAAATAGTGGGCAACGTGCCTGTGAATGAATCCCTTCCCTGTGTATTTTCTAGGGGGTCCGGGAGGAAAAGGAGGGAGCCTTGTCTGGCCAACACATTTATGACTAGCTTTTGTGGACAAAAGCAAAACCATAAAGAGAGCCTATTCTTGGCACAGGACCAGGTCTTTTCTTCGAGGACTGCTTTAATTTGTTTGACATACAGTGAAAGACTGGCACACTGCACTAATTAGTTTTATATACAGTTGTTTTATAGATCTGCAGCGCTGTATGTACCCGTGGGCCCACTCGAGTAACCCAGTGAAGTCTACCAGGCTGTTTCCTGAAGGCTCTTCTCAGGATTGGACCCGTATGCCCGACTTCTTGCTGTGCTGCTCACATTTTTACCCAGTTTTATAATTGCATAAATTCATTCAGATAGAATAACACCCATTTAAAATTGGAATAGTGTGGTACTTGGCCTTCTCAGAAAGAGATTTTTTTTTTTTATTGTTATAAACATTTTTCTTAATTCTTCAATATTTCCCCCCCGGAAACCTAGGCAGCTCATTTAAATTCTAAAAGACTATTACTTCTATCACTGATACTTCTTCCTAGTAAGCACTTAAAATAATATTTCCTTCATTGTTGCAGGGACAAGATTCAAGTTTTTAGTTTCTAAGTACTAGTCAGTTTGCAAGTGGCTAGTGGAAGCCAGAGAATATTGCTACTTATGTCCCATGCAAGGATTTTAGAAATGAATGGCAGGAAGTGTTTCAAATGTCGTCTAATTAGATCTGCATCAGGTACCCTGCTAATGTAATCAAATGTGGAGTTAATCTCCCTTTTATGTTATTGTAAGTAAAGGAGCTTCATCTTGAAATTGTACTTTAAAGAAAAGAGGCATGGATGGGAGACGTGGAGGTCATTCAGGCAGCAGCAAGTGAAGCAGAGCAACTCCCATTTGTGCTCAGCCAGATGTTCACGAGCCTTTGCCAATAGCTCAAAAGGCTGATGCTACATAAATTACTATATCCCAGGGACTAATTCAATGGGTGTGATGGAAGAGGAAGGGAGGATGATGGTACCCTGTCAGTCAGAGGTCAGGTGTAACACATGGGACTGAACCAAGCAATATTCAGCCAGTTCTGTTTTTTCTTTTATTGTTGCGGATTGAAACCACTCATTTTCCCATAGAAAGTAGAAGAAAAGTCAATACTTTCATTAAGAATATGAAGACCAATCATTATTTTCTTTAAAAAGTCCCTTTCCTGTGTAGTTGAAATAGTTGAATACCCAACAGAATTTGAGCCTCTAATGGTCATCTTTGAAAATATAGAATCCCCTTTGAAAGCTACCTGTGGTCTGATAAAATAAAGATCTTGAAAGGCTTCTCTTGCTTTCTGAAAAGATGCCAATTGCAAACCAAGCTGCCTCCCCTCCACTGCCACATTTGTACCAAATTCACCTAAAGAAATCCCTTTTCACCTAGCACAAGTTGTTTTCCTTTCCTTTCTAGGAGAGTTATTTTTACAAAAGGAAAAGCCAACAAAAACTCAGTATTAAATAGCAGTTATCTTTTAGAGCATGAAGCCTCCTCTCAACCAAAGTGCTGCTGTTGCAAGAAAATAGGCACTTGTAGGTTGCTACCTCTCACGTGTATCTGTCTGTATCAGAAGCCCAATTATCTTTGATGCTCTGCCTGTAGAAAGAAGCGGTGAACTAAGGGAATCTCTTTGTCTTTGAAGAATACACACCCACCTGTTATTATGTGAAGGATAATTTAACAAATTTGACTCTTGCTTGTTACAGAAAGGTAAATAAAACTCAAGTCCATACAATTATCTGGTTTTCTATCACGTAGTTTCAAAAAAGTTGACTCTGATTTTGAATGTTTGAGGTCGGCAATGCTGATGCTTTTTAATTTCTCAGAATGTTTTACAGTCTACAGATAAAAAGCAGAGTTTCAAGCTTAATGAAGTACCAACTCAGCATCCCAAACAGTATTGCTTAATCAGTGGGAAGCCCATGGAGAGACAGAGTGCCTTTTCTTTCGTAAAATAAAGAAATAAGCAGTGCCCTCTAGTGTTAACATCAGAGGGAACCACCAGGAGAATTATCTATCATCTAGGCATCTGCAATTAAACCTATTTCACAGCTGCACTTGCTGCTCGTTATTTCTTGAAGAAAAGTAGTAAAAAAGAACTGCAATAGCATAGCTTATCAGAACATAACTATCAGAAATGCAGTCATGAATAGGTAGACACAGTCAGATATCTCAAACTCCCTGAGCTGTTTTATCTTCTCTAATCTTGAAGTATTTGAGTGTAGTATGTCTCCAGCCTGTACCTGACCTGGGGAAGGGCAGGAGATGGGTTTTACCAAATGGCCAGAGACTCGTGAAGTTTCAGGGAGAGGTATAGCAGCGAGTGTTCCTGCTTGAAGTTCGGAGGTTCAATTTCTGGCATAAAGCAGTCCTGGTATACGTATTGAAGCTTATCTACAGCATGCTATAATAAGGCAGTGAGCAGGTAGGTCTTTTGGGCTGTCCTTGGAGCACCTCAGAATTTTTCGGTTCTGGTGGTAGTAGCAGGTTGGACTCCTGTTTCAAAGCTGTAGGCATCATTTGTTTCAGTTAAAAACAACTCTGCTAGGGATGCACCGTGGGATAGTCACCTCTGTGTTTTAGCATTGGAGGGCTGTTTCTCTGTTTAAAAGAGGGCAACACTTTAAATTGCTAATGTAGAACACGGAGCGATAAAAAGCATTTGCTATCTCGTTTCTGAATCATCTTAATTGTGAAAACATCATGAGCATGTGTTCCTTTCCCTCTCTGTTTTTTTTTAAATATCATTTTCTAACATAGAAAAAGAGTTTACGAGTGATGATTGCCTTTCAGTTTCTGCTGATGCATTTTCATAGCCCTGGTTGCAGTCTGGGGCTTTTTGGATGAGCCCTGAGGCCCCTGTGGTGTTAAAGTTACTGTTGACAAATGGGAATCCTCTAAGGCCTTGAGAGCGTCTTGCTGAGTGTCCCTGAGCTGTAATCTGGTGTATGCATTTGTTGTTTTCTGAAAAACAGCACACAGAAATAAAATAAAAGTACAAGCTTTTCTAGGGTGATCCATGCAGTACCTTGGCTTACTCAGGCTTTCCTGCCCTGGGTGAGGTTTGCACTGGACTGTGTTTTTTCTAAACCAAAACATCTGGTGATGCAGCATGACTCCGAGGAGTGACCATCTCACTTTCCTCCTTGGGTTATGCTCCATGAATGTTTCTGATGGATGCCAGCACTATAAGAAGTGGGTGCCAAGGCCTTCATAGACACTCAGTATATTGTCCATGTGTAAGCATATCAGGTGAAGAGGTTAGGAACTTGTATTTCTGAGCTGATTCAACAAGATTAGCTCCATGTGAGGAGGGATCTGTGAATGTACATTGTCTCTGTGTAGATTGCTGCGCCCTGGTAAGAGACGTCAGAAATGAGATGAGTTACCTGGACTGTTGCTCCTCAAAAGGGGTGTCAGACCAGCTCAAGTGTGTGCGATATGTGCTGCTGTCTTGTTGCCACTGCGGTTGCCCAACTTGTTACTTCCAGTAGTTATTGATTCTTCAGCTCTAATGATAGACCCCTTTTTGGGCTGCAGTTAATAACTTCTGTCTTCTTTGTGACATGCGAGCAGGGAGAGCATTGTTTGTGCTGATTGCCAAGGATGATGTTATGCTCTGTAAAAAAAAAAAACGAGAAGAAAAATGTTAGACATTGTTTCTCTGAGAGGTACCAAAAATCTGCACGCACCAATGAAAGCAACCAGCGTTATAGTATCATAACAATGGTTCGTTAGGACTTCACCCTGGGCTGGGATGATGATTGTTCCTGTTTAAGACCAAGACCAACAGATGGCATTTGTTAGGACATTGATATTTATGTACAAAGTTGCCAGCACTTGAAGAAGTGGTGCCTCTCCTAATTAACATAATAATGTACTGCCTTGTTAGGAGAGGCTCTGCTTGTAATGATGCTCGTGAATTATGAATAGAGGGAAATTAGTAATAACAAATGCCAGATGGAGGTATCTTTCAAAGAGGAATATTTTGTGTAATATGGCATGTAAAGTTGACAGACCGGGTCTTAAAAGACCTTTATTATTCTTTAAGCTTTCCTGACAAAATTACTCTTTATCCTGCCAAGAAATGTAGTTTCACATGCCAGTGCATTTTTAAGCTAGAGTAATTAAAGTATGTCTCTAAGTTTATGGCTTGAAGTGAAATCTGTTCCTCCAGTGTTTTGTCAGGAATCTATAAACAGTGCAAGGAAGGAGACAAATTATAACAACAATAGTTTTGCCAATTCTACACGTTCTGCCTTTGAAATCAGAGGCAATTAGGGATGAACAAAACTACTTTCAAAGTTTACAAAAAAAAAAAAGTGTAAGTTTTTGCTGAAGTTTTACTTCGCATTTTTCCTTTGGTTGAAGATGACTGTTGGGAATAAGAAGGGTTTTTCAAAAATTAAAACCTGCTTTCTTTGATTGAAGTAAAAAATGATTACCAAGTTATAAATGCATTGAATCCTCAAATGCTAGGCCTTTTCTGTAGCTTCCTGAGAGAGCAAAATAAAACCTAATTTGATTTTGTAGTGTAAAGTAGTAATTAAAAGAGAAATAGACAAGGGAAAGTAAGAAAGAAAACTTTGGGGTTTGTTATTTCTTTTTCTCATAAGAATATTCCCACTCCACGGGCATTCCAACTTTGATCTCATGACCTGCTGGCAGCCGTCTATTGCAGAGGCGGTCCTTTCACGATGATCTGTAGGTGAGGCAAAGTGTGTCATGGCAGGTGACCGTGAAGATTTGATTTTCCTTTTCATTGTCCTCAGATTGCATTAGTGTAATAAATTACAGTTTAGGATTATAGAAGTGTTGATATGCCAAACATAGTAGACCAGGAGGACTTGAAGAACATACCTTCTGCTCCATCCACGCATAGAGTCACAAATCGCTTCCAAATACGCAATAGTAAACTTGAGAGGTACTGTCCAAGACTTCTTCCAAAGGCACAACCAGGGTTCAGAAAGATAGCAGAGGAGTTGCTTTTGTCTTCTTTAAATTATTTCTATGAGTATGTGTTAGTAGGAGAATAAATGAAGTAATGTATTTCAGTATTGGATGATGAAAAGAAGGCTTCTGCTTCATTTAGAAAAAGATCAAGATCAGTTTTCATGAGAATAAGACACTGTTTTGAATTATGCTTAGAACAGACTGTCCGACTATTTCTGGTATTAACGTTCATTGCCATTGCAGAAAGGATTTAACAATAGAAAGATGAGAACATGAGAAAAGAATGTCTAGAGGGAAGGCAGTCAAGGATGGGATTCAGTGGCTCTAGCTTTGATAACAAAAGCAAAGAGTGCTCTCAGTTGAGTCTTTTGAGACTAATCTGCTACTTTCAGTAAAACCTAAATTTACTTTAATGCAGAAAGAGCAGTATTTCAAGGCGTTTTCAAAAACCCCTTAGAGCATTGTTTCTCATGGATCTTGTTCAAGCTATTGTGAATTTACCTGGGAGATGCCCTCTGAAGTTATGGACAACTAAAACCTGGTTTTACTTGCACTTCGTTAATGAATGAGTCCTGTATATATAAAAAACTAAGCTGCTTTCTTTAACAGCAGTCTACCTAATGGGAAAAGGGCACTATGACTCTTCCACTCCAACTCTTTTGAAATCTGTACTGGTTTTTTTTTGCCATGTTGTCAGTTTTGTTTACGCTGAACTTCTTTCTGTTGTCTCTTTTTTTTCCAGAAAAACTTTATAATTCCAATGGACGGGAGCTGAGACGGGCACTTTTCTCCTTGAAACAAATATTTCAGGTGAACAAATAATAGCTGTTCATTCTGTGATTTGAATGTGAATTTAATTTCTTTTTTTAATGTAGGGAATATCACAGTTTCTGGCAAAAGAGAATTTAAGACTTCGTTTTTACCGTGCAATTAGCCAATTGCTTCTTAGGGTCTTTTCTCTTTATGGTCTGCAGGCCTTCCCCTGTTCCTTTAGTCTGTCAGGAGGCAGGACCAGATGTGGAGTAATGGCAGAGTTAGTGATTGGAACTTGCCAGGAAAGGAGAGAAGAAAATTGGGACTCTCAGATGGAAACTTAGGCTGCTTATTAGACATTGGCATAGTTCTGTACTAGGAAGACTGGGAGGGGGATGTGGAAAGAGGAGCTAGGGTGAGCTAGCTAGGAGCTATGAGTTGGGGTGATGGCCCAACATTGGCCTAATAATTGACAAATAGACTAGGTTTAGGCCACATCAAAAACTGAAATAGGAAGCAAGAGACATGGGACAGATCTGATGAGGAACCAAGATGAGAGAGCTCTACAGGTGTTAGAATTCAGATTGAGGTTAGAGGAAATGATTTGTTGATTAGCTGAAAAGGTACTTCATAGAGCTGAGGAGGGTGAATTGAACAGTTTAAGGAAAGACATGGATTAGAATGTGAGTGTTCGTTATGGAAGATACTGCAAATCAGCAGGATTTTGGGTCCTGTGGGGAAGTAGCCAATGTGAAAGACGTGGTGTCAATGGTAAGAAAGTGAATTGGATGAAAAGCTTGGATTTCAGATTGGTTTTACTGGATAAGGAGAAGGACTCGGGAAAGTTGCAGGACTGGGAGGAAACTTGTTGGAGAGAACAGATCAGGAAAAGTGAAAAGAAACAGTTGGTGGGAACTACAGCATACTGCCAATGTGAGCCTAAAATGGAATTCAGGATGACATGTTTCATTTCTATCCATAAAAGTGAAATCAGTAAGAAAAACACCTCTCCTCCTTTACTAATGGATCCAAATGGAGGATGACAACCTACAATGTTTTTCAGCCACAATAGGTAGGTGCAAGGGTTTAATTTAGCATTTTTGCTTTATTTAAATAGACATTTATTCTAAGAAGAATAACATTTAACAATTCTGCAAGACAGCACAATTGCAAATTTCCAAAACACACAATGCTTTTTGCAGTTTTCAAAGTTAAGCATTCAGAATTTAGAAAATGCCAGAATTAAGATTTTCTGAACAATAGGAGTAGATGGTGAAGTGTGGACCATTTAATGGAAAATTTTGGTGGTTGAAGATGTCTTCCAGATCAGAAAAAAATTCTTGAAGTCTGAAATTTTTGGATAAAGGAGTTCCAGCTCCAAAACAGTCTGGTCATCTCATGGCCACAGATTGGGAAAACCGTTGTCTCTTCAAGGCATTCCCAGGGAAAGACTGTTTGAGAGTCACAGTGATGCAAGCTGGGTTTCCTTGTGAGCTTGCCAAGTAGGTGGACTGTGTGCTCGGAATAAATTAGGCAGGTTTCCACGAGTCTTCTCTGGTTTCTTCTCTTTTTGTTCACCTCAGCTGTTTCTGGGAAGTATTTGTATTTCTCTGAATTTATATATTCCACAGGTTAATCTGGGCACTGACACATAATTAGCAGTGAGTGCTAAGCCTCTCTTCCCAGCCATCCCAGACCTCCCATGCCTCCCATCATGACTTTTCCCACTTTGGGTATTCATAAATATTCTGTTCCATGTGGGTTATTTGAAGTCTAGTAGGTATTTCTGAGCACATAGTGGTCAGTGCTTTCAGTGACCACACCAGTAAGATCTCTGTCTTCCAGGTGATCAGCTGTTTTCATGGAAATGTTTAAATATTTATCCTAATAAATTTAATTGGAGTTGACTGGGTTGAAGAGTAATGAGAGGGAAGGGAAAAGCGGTGCACACAAACCCAGATCTGATTGGGTTTTTTTTTAAGAGAAGCCTGTCTGACAGTTTCAGAACATAATTTTCCTTGAAAAATTCCACTTCCCTGTTTCTTAATGTATGTGATATGGAAAGGAATTTGGGAATTATCTGTTGCCACTTTAAGTAGCTACTTGGTACAACTGTGGCTGTTTGTCAAACAAACGTACCCTTCAAAAAATCTTCATATACTCTCAAAATACAGGTTCTCATTAGTGGATAATTGAGGAGAAGTCTTTGTCAAGCTGGAGAATATTCATACCATATGCTGAAGTATTTGAGGTAGTACACTTCAAACTGGAAAATGAGACCAGACATGTATGATGTAAACTCCTGTTTACCTGTCAACTTCGCTGTCCTTAACAACAGTTACTGGCATTGCTAAGGGCACCTTTTGAGCATGATTTTAGTTTATCTTATGATGACCCATGAGAGAGAATGTAAGATGATTTTTATATCTGTTTTAGAAAGAAAAGCTATTTCAATTTTTTAGTGAAGAAAAATACAACTTAATATTATAAGGTTATATTATAGACGAAACACTATTGTGCAAAAGGTCACACCTAATTTAATTTTTGTCTATGACATTAAAGTGTTGTTAGCATTAGAAAGCTATCATTATGTTAAAAGTTTTTTAGAAGGTATATTTTTCAACATAAATATCTGTTTGATTTTGTATCACATTATATTTAGTATTTTAAATTCCTTAGGAGTATAACGTTTCAGAAATAAAATGTTGACTTCAAAACCAGTCTTTATTTTCATTTTAACAAATTTTCAGAGTGTTATGGAGACTTCATCATGTCTTTAAGTGCCAAGACAGTTCGTAACACCATGTTTTTATAATCATTTCATCATAGCTGAGTTAATTTGGCACAGTTCTGTGTCAGTATAATTTTTAATTTAAAGACCTTCAAGGTAACGTGCAGTCTCTTATTTGTATTAAGTGGGAACAAACCCAAGTTTTACATCAAATATGAATTCCAAATAGTCTGAGTTCTTGGTTTTTCACGCGAGGCCTCAGCGAAGCTTAGCAATGTTTGGCAAAAGAAGTCCCTTTGTTTCAAATTTTAAATGAAAGATTCTTTTGGCAAGTCCAAACTTGGAATTTCTCTTTGGTTTCTCCTGGTGGGCTGGTTTTGGCAAAATGATAGTTATGTGGAGCATTTTTCTTTGACAGTAATGCCATTGTGTTCCTGTCATTCATTCTGAAGGGTTAAGATAGCCACACTCCTCATCTTTTGCTGAACTGTACTGTAGTATTCTTCTTCTGATTTACCAGTATGATTTTTGACGAACACACTTATGGAGTAAGGAAAGTAACGTTCAGACTAGAAGTATATGAGGTACTTGACCTTAAAAGAACTGAAAAAATAAATGGAGATCTAATTGACAACCTGTTGAAGTACACGTTAGCTCCCTTTGTATGTATTTTGTGACAGAATTCTGACTTGCCTGGTTCCTGCGTTTGTCAGAGATTCGTGACTTTTGTGCAAAGTACTAAAACTCCCAAAGGCATCCAGGGCAGAATCCAGCTGAACATTACACTTATAAAATAAGGGTCGAAAACCAGTCTTGCATTTCCTGATTATGATATTATAAGAGAGATAAAAATACAGCTGCTTAAAACATTTAATTCAGTATCAATCTTAAAAGCACTGGGTATGAGCACTATAATATATGTAAATAGTGCTGCGAAATTTACGTGATATTAAAAAAGTTTATTTAGCAAGACTTCTGATATGACTACATGTAATATAAAGCAGGCATGTTTTAGAACCTATAAACAAAAGTGTGCCTCGTAGTTACAAAGCATTGCAGAGCATAATTTCAAATCACGCTGATTGCATCATTTCAAAATATGAAGTAACTGGATAAGAATATGGTGTTGTAAGAAAAATAAGAAAGCTATAAAGCATGTTTCAAGTCTGTTGAAATCTGTAATCACGTGTAAATCTGCTTCTTAAAGTTTTGGAAAATATTTTTAGTCAATCAATGCATTAGTTTTTCTGGAAAGTGGACCTAAAGGGTATATTTTAAAGTGTTAAGGAAAAAAGCCAGTTTTCTTTTAGGACTGCTTTCCCCACTAAGTGTCATTTGACAAGTGCGGGAGATCTCCCACTATTTTTCTTGAGGAACCTAGATTCCCATTTTGTGTTGTGATCAGAATATCAGGTGTCGTGGTTTAGGCCAAATCGGCCACTGGGGATGTTGGGGACCCCAGATGGGAGCGACAGATGCTCCCCTCAAAAAATTGGTCCTGTTTTACCTCAAACCAGGACATCAGGCAACACAGTTACAAAAATTGTCTTACAGAATTTTCTTGTATTGTTGAGAAATTCATTAATCATTGAACAATTGAGCTTTGTGTAAAACATCACAAAGAAACAGCTATGTAGGGGCATTGGAAACATTAACTAGAAGGTGTTTGGATAGAGACAATCTTATCAGTGAGTGAAATCAAATGTCACACACTTCAGTTGCTAAGGAGTCATCAATCATCCTTCGGAGAGCAGAAGGAGCATTCTGTGTTTGCCTCATTGATCTCAAGGAAGGAGGCTGCTCCTTCCCCTCTTGCAGGCATGACTGATGACTCCTTAGGGTTTGAAGCTGCGCGACACTTGATTTAGGGGCTGCTGTCATCACTTGTGAGGCAGGCTACCACCTCTCCCCTTTAAGAGCCCTCTTGGAAGGGTTCTTGATTAAGTCATGAAAAAAAGATAAACCTTAATTTTCTTCCCAAATCTAATTCACCGTACTTCTGCGTAGTAATTTACATATCTGTTTAATCCTATTTTACAAATGATAGGTCTCATTACTGTTTAGAGATTATAAATAAAATAGATATGACACATGAAATGTCAAATGCATTTTCTCAATTTCATTGGCAAATAGAGTGTCTTCATGCCTAGGCAATGTTACGGGCCGAGATCTAAACGGTTCTTAATGAGACTATAAAAAGTGAACTTCTTCCACCACAAGGACAGCCTAAAAACTTGGGAAGCCACCATTATTTATTCTCTAATTTGTGTGAATTTTTGAATTGAAATATGAAGCCTATCTACTTTAGCTTCCTCAGGTATACAATGCATGAACATTGTCTGATCTGCTGTTTGTTTGCCATGAAGAATATCCCTGGTAAGGTCTGGTCTAGGTAACTTTTCTAGTAATTTTTAATATCACTATTAACTGGGAGGAAAAAACTACTGTGTATTGATATATCTGCTATCTGCTCAAGGTACGAAGGTTGAAATTCTGTCCCCATCAAGGCAATGTCATAAAATGTCTTTAGTTTCAGAGTTCTTTTTACTTGGTGGTTGAGTGTATACAGGTAGATGGACTGTTGTAAACAAACAGAGGCAGTGACAGCAGGACTTTTTTTTGTTCATTTCCCTCTAAATGCTTTGTCCTTACAGGGGGAGGCAACCAAAGCTGTCCTGGCTAATAATTGGATAGATTAATCTGATACTGAGGTGTGACTTACTTTTGCTTGCTTGCTTCTTACACTCACAGGGAAAAAAAAAGTTGTCTAGGGAAAAAGACTCTGTAATTATCTACACCTTCATAAACTGAAATAATAAAATATTGAAAGCAGAAAGTTACTTCCAAATGGTTACACTTGCTGAAAATAGTAGTAGTTTCTTTTCCACGTTCTTTCTTTCAACCCGTTTTAAGAATTGTAGTACAGTTCAGTTCCCTTTCCTGAAAGACAGAATGCATCAGTTTATTGCTCCGTACAACCCAAACAGGTAGCTCACCATTTTCAGTGGTAGAACGATGGTAACTCTGAGATCTTTCTCAGGTGAATGTGGCGTCATGCAACTGCAAGGTTAAGTATCGTGAGAGCACTAGAAACAAGCATTACAGTGTCACAGTAAGATGGCTTTCTACCTGCAGCTCCCTCAACTGATACAGGAATCAGGCAGGTTATGTGAAAGTAGTGAAGTTAATGACCAAAGTTACTGAAGAAGCAAAACACCATGTTCAGAGTAAAGGGGAAAAACAGAATGTTCTTGGAGGAGGTGACGGTGAAGATCAGGCAGGATCACAATAACTTGATCTCGGTAACTGAAGAAAGCAGACTTAAAGTAAGAACATAAGTGTGGTATGGGAGCAACTTTGCTATGCAGGCTAAGCACCCTTCCCTCTCTGAATTTTAATTTGTCTTTAATTGACTTAAGACATGAGTGATTCTTTGGGGATTTCGGTTACATCCACTGAATATACCTGTGTCTTCGTCTTAGCAGTGCAAACTTCTATTGCCTTTCCTACGTGTAAGTCCCAATATGTGTCTTTTACAGACTGATTATCCATCAGAAAAGTTTAAATATGAAAGACTGTGACCTGATTTTTCTCCTTGGTCTTCTAAGAATTTGTTGTACTTATCCGAGAGGAAGAAAACTCTTTATGAAGGGAAACCCAAAATCTTAAAGGACCAATTCTTCATTCATATACAAATGAGACGCATCTCACTGAGGAATAAAAAGTAATAAATGAATGGGAAATGGGTGGTAATAAATGATGTATTGGACCTTGATAAAATAGTACAAATATGAGCTGAAGGTTTTCAGATTTTAAATTTATCCTTTTTTCATGGGGACCCAATAGGAAAGAGCAGTTATTCTAAGAAGTTACTTTAATTTCACTAGACAACATTACTTTTTTTTAAAAGGAAAAAAATAAGAGATTGCTAAGAAAGTTTTAAAGTTTTAAACTTTTAAACCTTTTTTAAACTTTTAAATCTTTTTGTAAATGTATGCCATGTTTGTTGTCTGCCTGGTACCATACTTTTTCTTCTGTTTTTGTTGGCTGGAACTTGATGCTGTAAACATACCTTGACTGTGTCTAAAAAACACAAATTTTGACTCTGGGGAGTCTCAACAGGTCTAATAAAACAGGATTTGATTTTTATCCATTACTTATTTTTTCAAGATTTTTTTTCAAGTGCTGCAGGACTGCTCCTGGGATAGCTACATGGCTAGTGCTGGATATCTCAGGTATCTGTATACCTGTCATTTGAGGAATTTGAGAAAGACCTTGAGAAGTCTTTGCATTACTGAAAAGTTATTCATACAACTGTCTCGTTTAAAGTTTTATATATTTTTACAAATTTGGACAGATGAAAAAAAAAACCAGAGATCTCTGAACCTCTTTCGCATTAGAGTACTTCCTAATATCCTCAAGCTTGAAGAAATTCTGTCTGTAAGAGAATTGCATATTTGTTTCAAGGTATTAAATATTGGATATGTTTTCACACATTTTAATTTGTTATGTAATGTTAACTAATAAAACATTTATTTTGCCTATATGTATTCTTTCAACTATCCAAAAGAAACTGCAGAAAGGCGTACAATTTAAAATGTGTCCCTATGTAAAGGAGGTATGAAATAGTAAGTGTCGCAGCTTCTCTGCTTTGCTAATGGGAAACACCAGCAAATGCTGTATTTGTTTTGCTGGTATTTTTTGTGCAATGCAAAACGTGTTCTTGAGAAACAACAGAATATTTATTTTCTGGACTTGAGGGTATTTCAGAAGGGAGACTACAGGGGATTAATGGCTGAAAATCAAATACTTTACTCTGGGTGAATTTCTCTGTGTGTTTATTGATGCCAAGGTGGAAATCCATAATAAGCAATAGTGTGGTCTCTATTTGAAATGTTTTTGTCTTGGAAAGAAAGAAAATTTGGTTTTGATACTTTAATGGCATAATGTTATGATTAGCTGGCACAGATGTGTTTAAAAGGCTGGCAAAAAAATTGCTGGCATTTGGTGATTACTACTTAGGCAACTGACTCACGGCAAGGATATGCAACAGAATTGATACTTGTGGGTGAATTTTCATTGTAATCATCACTAGAAGCCAAACTTTACATTGCAGGTTGCTTAGATATATTACCCCACTGAAAGTAAAGGGGGATGGTCGTTTCCTTGCATGCTGTTGTAAAATGTTTCTCCATGTAAATAGATGGGAGAATAGGAAAGATGGAAACAGTGTGAAAATACTGGTGTCTTTATATCACGTTATGGTCATGCTTCTACACAGATTTACGAAGAATGAGTTGGGAAGGTGTAGAGGTTGGGGCAGAGAAGCGAATAAAGAGTGTGGAGTCAGCACAGAGGAGTGTAGGGAAAAGCTCGGAGGGCAGAGGGGTGGAAGCTGTGGCACAGCCAGTGACGGCAGTAAAGCAGCTGAAGTGCGTTTGCAACCACCAAGGGGAAGGAGCTTCCATTGAGTGGCTGCTTGGTACCCATCAAACCATTCTCCACTCAAATGCTTCTGCCACTGCCTCAGTTACCTGTAGCAGCTGACTGCAGTTTTGGGACATCCCAGTCCAGGACACCCTTGTTCTCAAGGAGTTGTTCTTCTAGGTGTGCTGGTGGGAACATGGGAGAAAGAAGACAGCAACTGAACTTGCTTAGCATCCGTGTCTTGGGATAGCTTCTGAGTTGCCAAGTATCAGGGAGCAAAAATACTTGTCTTAGAGAGATGGACTCTTTGTGACAGGTGAAGACTTTCCCTTACTACCCCTGAGAACTGTGTTTGGTTCATCTTCTAAAAGTAGTGTCCTGACTCAAAGTAGAGCAGAGGTTTCATGGTTTAATACAAGACTTGCCAGCTTAACCACCAGCTCATCTGGTCCATACATGGAATTGTTTTGTAGCTGCTTAAATAATTTAGGTTGAACTTGCAATACGGTCTTGAGGGACTCATAGGACTTAAGTTTATGTATGTATGTGTGTATATCCATATATGCGTGTGTGTATGTTTTTAGGATGATTTCTTTCCAGGTTTGTTTGCAATAGATGACTTGGCCCTTAAAATGGACTGAAATAAACAGTGACAATTGAATTAGATAGTATCAGGCACTTCTGGATTGGCAATCTAGTATTTTAATTATATCAATAATTTTGGAGTCCACAGAACAAAACTATAGTTTAAAGTGTGGGAAAGTAACTATAAATTATATCTTGGCGGTCCATTCTATTTCAATCACTTCCTGACTAAGTTTACTCAGTTTTCAAGCCAAAACAAGCTTTTCTAACTGCAAACATTGCAAGCCAATCTTGATCTATAAAATGCAACCTGTTGCTTAGCCAGTAAAAAAGCTGGACTCCAGAAACGGTCTGGGATTTCTGTTTCTAATAGAGCACAACGTAACTCTTTTATTACTGCATCATTGTAGTCTTGTCAATGGGAGTAATTATTTTACTGGTAACTTTAGCAGATGTGATGCATACTGAAGGCAGGTAGCAATAGTTAAAGATATTCTTGTGGAGACTTTATTGTGGTATATTTCTAATGTCTAATNCTCTTGTGGAGACTTTATTGTGGTATATTTCTAATGTCTAGTAATCTGGGGTCACAGCGCTAGGCACCTGAAAGGATAGCTGAGAGGAACTGGCTGTTAATTTTGCATTGCTAATACGGCA
>RSEF01000002.1:93698267-93727363 GCA_003993805.1 Himantopus leucocephalus
AGTGGTTATGAGCGAGGGGAGAACAGTCACACCAAGGGATCTTTGCTGCTGGATGATCTCATAGTAAATAGAGAGCGCTAATGAATGCATAGTTGTGGTGGATTGCTCATTTGAATTTTCTTAGACTGACGTATATAGCTGTCTTTAAAAATGTCACTTTGATGTATTTAGCTGCCAAAACTCAAACTGCAAATTGAGAAGTAAATACAAAAATGAGGAGAAGGATTTTGTAAGAACCAGAAATGCTGCTCTAGAAAGCAAGGATGCAAATAGTAAGTGCGGCTTCACGCGAAGAACTTGAAGATTAGACTGCACAAATACCAGCTTTTGGGGGTATAAAAGAAACCAAACCAATACCACAGAATTATGTTCCATGTCAGTAGTTGTGCAGTGATATAAATGTACTTGAATAGTAGCTTGTATGTACTCAAAGTAAAAAAAACTGTTAACCACAATGAAACTAGATAAGGACACAGAAACGTGTGAAAGAAAAAAGACTTTCTTTACAGCTGAAAGAAAAAGTTTCTGGGAGAAAACTGGCCATAGATGCTCTCAGACAATTCAGACTGGAAGCGAAATAAAGGTGCTGTGTTGGACAGTCTGGCCTTCAGTCTGGGGGCTTACTCTTTTATCCGCTCAGCATTGATCTAGTGTGGCTGGATGATGTCTTTGCCCTTCAGCTGGGTTTTGCAGCCAAATAGTGAAAATTCAAAACAAGGAAGCCTGATAGGTGTTTACACTACCTGAATATCCAAGTGGTCTCACAATCCAAACACTGGATACCCCTGCAGCTCTTCTACTCCAGTGTCAGATAAGGTCCACGGCACTGAGCCTCACAGCTGACAGAATGATCTGCTGGTACCAGAGAAGTGAGTCACATCTGAGCGATCTCACCACAGTATTGTGTATGCCTGCATCTTACTGAGATCCCATTTGACATCATCTAGGTGTGGATTGAGAAGAATTAAAACTTCCTTCCACACTGACTCCTTTTTTTCTTTTTCTTTTTCTTTTTTTTTTTTAACAGGAATGAAATTTTATCTGCCTATTTTATTAGGATATACTCTAATGCATCCAGAATTCAGGGAGATCGCAGCAGTCTCCTTCGTGCTGTGACTTCTCTAGTTGTGCTGTGTCTGAGAGCTTGGTGTCCATGGTCTGAAATTAGAGATTTCCCACTGAATTCAATGAATGATAAAACAGACCCTTAGTGCCAATGTCCATGGCATCATACTAAGAAAACTGCAAACTCATCTTGTTATGTTGTTATTAACAAGTGATCACAGTTTGTTCAAAATAAATGTAAAACAAACAAACAAACAAAACAACAAAAACTAACCATGTGGCAGTATGCCATAAAGCCCAAACCCTTATTTTAAGAAGATGCTTGTAGGTATTGGTACCTTCTGAAATCAGGGGTTTTTTTCCCCTATTTTGCTGGTGCATGAAGCTGAAGTTTCTCTCTGGGTAGTGTATCCTAGCATCTTTTACAGCAATATGATTTTTCTGTGTGATGTGGGGTTTATTTCAGAAACTAAATTGGTCTTGATTGTCTTTCAGGAAGTTCAAAGCTTGTTACAACTCTGAGATTATGTCAGCTGGTTTGCAGTTCCAGGAGCCAGCATGTACTTTCTGAATAGGTCTGCATGTGCAATGAGATAAAGATAGGTTTGGAAGTACAGTGTAGCCAGAAAATCTTATCCAAATACACTGAGGAGGGTGCTGAAAAGAAACATTAAATACGTCATGTAAGAGTGTTTTTCTGGTATATTATTTTTGGAAGACCGTAGTGATTGCTTGGATTTTTTTTTTTTTGTGACAGTCGTGTGTATTATTGCAGTGCTGCATTTTACTAAACCTGGAGTACTGGTGAATAGGTGAATAAATTTCACTGAAGATACATCACAGTTAACGCTGAGGTGGTCCCATAAGCTTTAAGCTCAGTGTTAAGTTATGGAGATAAAAAATAAATAAAAAGAAAAAGTCATCTTTGTCTAGACTTTTTATGCCTTACTGCTGTGGTGTCCTTGTTCTGCAGATCCTTTTGGAGTGGAATATATCCTTATTTTCACTGCATTTAACCTGAATCATAAAGGGATAGGATTTTTCCTTGGTTCCATGTTCTGGCTGCATTTCTTTGGCACATTTGGTGTAATTCACTGTTTTCCTCTTGTGATCCTAACGCGCTTTGCAGGGCTTGTGACAGTAAATGGCAGGCTTAGGCACCGCGTTGCCTCCTCCGCCCCCAGGGCTCACCCATGTGGGGTTCCCCAGCATCTTGACTGAGCGGTTTCTGAGTGTCTCCTGGGAACTTGTTTCCCTGCACTCTTCAAGAAATAGACTTAGACCTAGGAAGGAAAATAAGTTGGACATATATGTATACGTAAGGACTGTAGGTGGTTCAGTGCGTTCTCAGGTACAAGTTATTTCTTGACGTTGCTTTGCTTTTTCCAAAGGTCTGCATTGTTTCACTCTAATGTTTCCTGGTTGTGAATTTCTGCTTAGCGGTTTTGACTCGGTTCAAGCCAGACTAAGCTGCCAAAAATATGACTAAATATGAGTCACGAAAGTTTTAGTTACTTTAATGGGTAAGTGAAGAGAAGATAAGTGTGGCTTTCACATACAATACTGAGAAATCCAGACAGTTTATTGTTGAATGCTAAAGAGTGACTGTTTATTTCTGCTTGGGTCCCCGAACTAGGGTTGTTTGACAGTACCTTTTCCAAAGTGTTCCCTTTTGTCAGTGTACAGCCTACAGGCCCTAAACCAACAGTAGCCAGGGCTTCTGTCTCAAGTTATTCTGTTGAAATACTGGTTTAGAAAACAGCTTTTTGTTCCTCTGTACTTGTTAGTTCTTCACCCTAAATTTACTCTTTGACTTTACATTTAATTATTACAGAGATGGAAAGAAACTGTTTTGAGTGATTTTTTTTCCCCACAGAAACAGGTTTGCTTTCCTTTTTTTTATTTTTTATTTATTTTTCTTGCTTTTTTTGCCTTTGGTGACAATTATCCATAAGGATGATAAACTTCACTCATAGCACTGAAGTTAAATGTTTCTGTCCTAGTTACAAGATTGCAGTATGGTGGGTGTTGCCTAAATATTAAAAAATGAATGGAAATGGGTGAAAGATGAAAATGTCCACAATTTATGAGGATTAAAATAAATCTTATTGTCATTTTGAAGATGCTTTGGAGGTAATTTTGAAATCTTCTGTGTCTTGCACAGAATGAGAAAGCAACATACAAAATGCAATGGCTGAGCACAGAATAATTAAGTAATTGGTAAAATTATGGCTGTCTTCATGTTGTCTGTTTATTTATCCAGTGCTGTTGGGAAGGTGAGAAGGAAAAGCAGCATGTGTAGACCAGGTTTAATTGTTTAAAAAATATACTAAATAAGTGAGGTATAGGAGTTCAGGGGTCAGTCCTCTGACGCCATGATGTGAGAAGCTCTGCCTGGTGGGATCCTGTCCCATCTGTCCCTCACGTCCAATGAGGAGGTTGTCAATAGGTCATCCAGCCTTTTTTGCAGACCATATTTGGGTACCTGGATCCCAGATTGCCTGCTTGTGGATTCAAATCAGTATTTAGTGGTGTCCATAATTAGATGAAAGCTAGAGTTCGTTCTTGTGGTCTGAAAGCACAAGCCAGGTGTCCAGTCCAAGCAGGAAAAGGCCTTGACCTTGCTACAGCACCAAATTTCAAAGAACTAAGGCTGAGAAAAAAATAAGACATCAGTCTGTGCTCATGCTAGACCATGTTTGAATCAAATTCATCTTTTGGATGCAGCTCTCTGATTTAGTGAGAGCTGTGTGCTTATATGGGGAATAAGAATTTGGGTTTAAAGTCTGGATGAGAGATGGTTTTAATTTTATTTTGTGGTTTGGGATTTTTACTGAGGTTTTTTTTAAGAAGAAGAAATAAAAGAAAACAAGTGCTTGGAGACAGCCTAAGAGTTATGATTTGAGGCAATATTTGTGCTTTAAGTTAACCCCTCTCCCCCAAAACCATTATTATAATCTAAAATTAAAGATACATAGAATCATTTAGGGTGGAAAAGGCACTTAAGATCGTCAAGTCCAACCATTAACCTACCACTGCCAAGTCCAGCACTAATCCATGTCCCTAAGTGCTGTGTCTACACATCTTTTAAATACCTCCAGGGACAGTATAGCCAACACTTCAATAATCTATACTTAATTCAATAATCTGGGCAGAAGACTAGGTTGCAGTAGAACCAGTTGTGGGTTTTCCTATCACAGGCCCACTGCACTTCTGATAAAGTCTGTTGGTCTCTACAGATATTGGTGCAAGCACAGAAGATGAAGGCAATGGTCCTGGGTGAGGGATCTGACATACTCTGAGAGATGATGACATATCACTTAAGAGGATTAAAGGTTCATAGGTTCATACACAAAGTCAACAGCATCTTCAGTCTGACAGAACAGCAGCTTTATTGTTATGCCTTACTTTTTTTTTCCCTTAGAAATATTAAATGTGGTTTGTTTT
The DNA here is from genome assembly GCA_003993805.1 of Himantopus leucocephalus. Taxonomy (NCBI): domain Eukaryota; kingdom Metazoa; phylum Chordata; class Aves; order Charadriiformes; family Recurvirostridae; genus Himantopus; species Himantopus leucocephalus. Next base: position 93,702,780 of record RSEF01000002.1, read on the forward strand.
GGAATTGAATTTGTACAAGCACGCTTTTATCTTTGTGCAGATAGAATGAGTATATAACAGTGCTCTTATTTTATTTTCTCTCTTTCTTTTGCAACGCCTTTCAGATTTTTAAGTAATTTTAGGAGGGACTTTTACCAGAAAAGTCCTATGTGAGTCCTAAAATGTAAGTAAGAAAAAACTAAGTATCTTAAAACACTGAAATCACGTGTGAAAAATAACTCCAGGGCACATTCTGAACTTTGGTATATGTTTAAATTATGTAGGGATCCACTAAAAGAATTCCCTTCAAGCTTGATATCTGCAATTTGCACATTTGTGAACTGCCAGTGATGGAGAAGTTCCCAAGAAGAGCAGTGACTTTCCAGAGTATAAGAGTGGGAATTGAGGAGCCTGAAACTTTCCGNTGTAGGGATCCACTAAAAGAATTCCCTTCAAGCTTGATATCTGCGATTTGCACATTTGTGAACTGCCAGTGACGGAGAAGTTCCCAAGAAGAGCAGTGACTTTCCAAAGTATAAGAGTGGGAATTGAGGAGCCTGAAACTTTCCGGTCCCACCCTGGGGCATGAGGTTGGGGGAACCTTTTGATTCCTCACCTTTCTAGTCAGTGAATGGGAGATGGAGAGAAAAGATTGTAGCCATATCTGGGTAGGTACCCTTTTAGTAACCTCTGTTTCCTGCTGCAGCAAGGTGATTCTAAATCTGCGTTTTGCATGTCTTTTTAATTAATCAGTAAACTGTAGCTGACAGCAACAAAAAGTGGAACGAAATTGCTGTAAGAGCTACTGTTTGTAAAGCAGGAAGCGATTTTTGCTGTTGGAATTAGGAGATGCCAAGCTGTTTGACAGGGTGGTCAAACACGCACAGGAGCCACTGGAGTTGATCAGAATCTCCAATGAACGCCCAGGCAGGGGGTCAGGCTTTCTAGACCACAGGCAAATGGCTCAATCACAGACGTGTACCAAAGCCACCGACTGTTAGGCCTATTTATAAAGCCAGAGGCATGCAATCCCACCTGCACGCCAACTTTAGAATGAAGGGATGTGCTGTGTATTCTGGGAAATCAGATTAAATTCCTGAAACAACTCAGTGCTGGGTGGTAAAAGACCATCTGGTTACTGTCTGTCACTGGGACACTGTGTGCCCAAAGATGTCAAGGAGCTAGAGGAAGTCGAAGGTGAGGGTGAAGTTTTGCAAGCGGGTGGTGGAAGCTGCTGCTGATAACCCTCTTGTTCTGAAAGCCAGACCTGAAGTTATCAGCAAGCCGGTGGCATTTCTGCACTGAGCCAACTGCTACTAGGAACGCTGGGGATTTATAAGTGTGCTCTCTGTAATGGGGGGATGATCCATTTCCAGGAATTGGCTGGCTGCTTTTATCAAAAAGACCCCTCATTATTACAAGGACGCGAATGCTTCTAGTGCTCTTGAATTTTCCTCCCTCACCCTGTTAGATTATGTGGCTTTGGCCTTTTGCATTAAAGGTTAGGTATTACAAAGCATTTAGCACGTTCTTCTGCGGTAAATGTATGTGAAGCACTGTATCATCAACAGGGTTTGTGTAAATATCAAAAGACTAGAAATAAGGTCTGTGAGAGGTTATGCCTATCCTAAATAGACGTGTCTTGCTGGGTTGGTACCGCAGCAGTAAAACAGATGGTAGTAATGTAAGTTTAGTAGTGAAAATTGAGCTAATACTATGTATCATGCATACCTTTGCATTATTCCTGTTTCAGCGTGAACTGGAGAACTGTTTAAAGTTTTCCAGCTGCAGAAAAGTATCCCAGCCCCAAGTAAATAGGAACAGACAGTGCGTGATTAGGCTTACCTTTGCATTTCTTTATTTTCCTGAAGCCAAGTATGAAAACTTTCCTGACTTTCTTCTCTTAGCCTTCAGTGTGCAGGTATCCATATGTGACTGTGAAGTTCTTGCCCATATCTCTACATATTCAAGTTGACTTCTAATGTGGAGTCCTTTAAATTGAGGTAAACTTCTCAGCTGGTCTCAAAGTAGCTGTAGTAAGAGCCTGTGCTTTAAAGAGAAATCAAGTGCCTAAAGCTTGATTACTTAGGAGTGTTGCTTATGAGAGGGACTTGCTGGCTCAGTCTCCCTGTAAATTCAGTTCTTTGATCTTTCTGCTGAGTCCCTCAAAAAGCATATCAGAGCTGGACACTTGTCCTGTGGGGATTTGAACATTCATATAATTCATTGTATGCTGCAGACTGCAGTCCCAGGAAACCATACCAACAGATGGCAGCTCCGCCTGGATGCCTACGTAGTATGGGGCAGCTCCACACGGAGATAAAACCTAGGTTCCCCACCACCACCACCAAAAAAAAAATATCCCAAAACAAAACCCACCAAACCAAACAAACCACAGCTGTGTTAGAAAATTAATAGCAAATTTAGTGTACCTGTGCTAATAAGACCTGTTAGTGAGCAGCAATGCTGAGCTTAGGTATGGCATCACTGTGATGCAGCCATGCCATCTCCCTTCATGAAATGGGTTTACGTTGCCAGCTTCCCGTCAGTGAGCTTTGTAGGTGTCATTTGTTGTAGTTCATGTCCAAAGTAACAGTACCAGAAAAATCAGACCTTCACCTGATGGCTCAGGGCCTCTTCCTGCTACGTGTGTGCAGAAACCTCAAGATGTGCCTCTTTTTGTGTCTTGAAAAGCCATGGAATGAAAAAATACAAATGGATTTGGCATCCTGGTTCATGGGCTCTTTAGATTAGAAATAATGAGATTACAATGCTCTTCATTGTACCAGAAAAGAGGGCACATTATACTATTTCCATGATTAATAATATAAACACTAAACCTCCTTGGCTCGGTAGCTGAATTCTCTTTCACTTCTGCAGATATCTCTGTAAGACTAAATGCATTTTTTTAATTGTGCAAGGGTAGTTGGGAGCGCTTGACCTTGGAAATGCAGTTTAAAAAGAGGGAGAACATCCTCTTTGCTTTCCTCTCTATGCTTTTAGTGTTTCCTTTCTCTGTTTCTCATCTGCATATTTTAAAATTATATTTATAAGACTCGATCTAGGCATGCATTGCACAGAGTTTCCTACCAAAACCGACCTTAAGCATTCACTCAGTTTGTGGAGCAAGCACTGCCCTCTCCTTCCCCCTCCTCCTCCTCCCTCCCTTCTCCCTGGATGTGATTCTGATCCGTGATCCATCTGAAAGCAGAGCCAGATGGTCCTCACACACAGTGTACAGTACAAGTCCTCCCAGTCTGGGATGGGAATTGGCACTGAAGCAAATTTGAGTTCAAAAGTTTAACCACCCTATAGTAATTTACACATCTACAAATAAACGGAGCTGTTCCTTGCTCTGTGCGTTCTATGAAATGGCCTTTCATGTTGGGACTGCTCGTAAGGAGGATATAGGGTTCTTATGGTCTACATGGAATTCAGCAATAACACCACCATAAAATTATGGATTTCCCTTGTTTTGAAAGCTGACAGAGGCTGGGAGGCTTTGGGTTGCTTTCTGTCTCCATGAAAATGAATCTTCAGGTTCTGTGTAAATTTTTTTTATGCTTTATGAAATTCCCATGAAATGTGACACCTCAGGCTACGCAGACCCCGTGTAAAACGAGGAACTGAACCATGAAAAATGCACATCCTTAACTACTAAGCGAAGAATAAGTACTTGGGAAGTAGTCCCAGGGGCCTTTAAAGCCATTGTGGATGTTATATGATTTAACTACTCAAACTTTGTGAACGAGCCTTGAAAACAGTGTACCTATTCCAGCTCGTAGGAGCATATTACAGAGTATTTCTGCCTTTTTGTAGTAATCTTTTAGCCTGAAAGTATCCAAAACCTGATTCATTAGAGGAGAAAATGTGCGTAAAATAAAGACATTCATAAGCCGGCAGAGACCTGAATGCTCACACAAAGTGCGTGGCTGTTGGGGATTTCACTGTGAATTACTTGTGTTGAAAATATGCACATAAAACACAGTAAAATACAGTTGGGAAATAGTGTTTGATTATTCCCATTTCAAGATTAGATGCTTCCACAGCTGTTTGTGATGGTGATTGCTAGGATGCCACACAGAGTTGTGTATCCTGATACAGAAGCAGGGAAAATTAAGGACTTCAAAGGAGGAGGTGGGGAAGTAGGGTCAAATGTGTAGGATAATTAGAAAGCGCTGACTGTTATTCCATGAAGGTGATTATTGTGTGACATAAGGACATGTCAAAAATTATATTCTTCAAATGTCTTCAGAGTTAATTTCTATATCCAGATATGTTTGATCTATTTTAAATTACATCTTAGGCCTGTCTGTCTGGAATTTTGCAAATGTGAATGCGTATGCATTTCTATCGATCATGTTCTCATAGGTGCAATCGGAAAATGGGAGCAGTGGACTGTAAACTCTTAAAATACTTGTTTTCGTTACCATGAGGCAGTGACCTGCTTTAAGCCTCTGATTGCTATTGCATCAGAGTATTAGAAAACCATAGATGATGTGTCTAAGAAAAACTGTACAGTATTCATAGGCTGATGACAGTGAGGGGTAATCTTGGTGAGCATATGGGAATATTAACGTTTCTCTTTGCTGCTGTGGAGGATTCCTGCTTGCCTGTTCTTCTGCATCACCCTGAGGAGCACGGGAGTAGCACGCACACCTTGGGAAGGCGGAGGTAGCTAATAGCTGCATGTTTACAAAGGCCGAATGAGAAAAGATGGAAACTCTTTTTGCTGCTTTGTAATGAAGTATAAGGACCAGTTTACCATCTGTCAGTGCTACTTACTTCCCTCCTCCTCTCCTCCCTCCATCACCTCCCATGCACAGCACCAGAGTCACTGATGGTGGCATTGGATTGAAGAGGAGAGAACATGGGCTGGTTTCCTCCCGCTCCCCATGCGTCTGTGAAAACTGGTTGTCAGTGGGTGCATGGGCAGGGGTTGAGCAGGCCTGGAGAAGTAGCAAAACCAAGTTCCCATGGAAAAGACGACAGGTTATTGTATCTTCCCTCTGCAAGCCAGAGGGAGAAGAGTTGGGGTTGGCAGTCTCTGCCTGCTAGTGGGGGGAAGCACAGGTTTATCCCATTGCTCCAAGTTTTACAAAAAGTGGAGATTGATAAACTGTGACTTTATTAATTATAACACGATTTCTTTCTCAGCGTATTTCTAGGCAAGAAGAAGTTTCTCCTGTTTCAGTATGTGAGGCATTTCTGATTTTTTCCATTTAAATTCCTGACACTAAAGCCAGTGCTGTCAAGCCAGGAGAGGAGACTGTGCTCACCTCCTGCCCCTTAGCCATACAGGAGCACCGGCTTGCACTAGCTGCTAAAAATATTGTGCCTCTGTTGCTTAGGATGGGGTTTTCAATAATTTATCACTTTGACATTTCTTCCCAGAGATTTTAGTGGAGAGAATTTATTGATGTAAGTGCCACGCAAAATAAGTCACTTTTTTCTTTGCCTCTTTTAATTTGTTGACAGCAAGAAAACTTCCCTCTTCTGACCTTATAAGTACTTCAGTTTTTATCCCCACACTCCTGGAGATGATAAAAGTGATTAAAGAAAAAAGGGAGGGGATAGTCAGGGTGTATGGGAGTGGGGAAGACCACAGGGCTGTGGACTTAAGACCAAGGCTGGAATGTTTCAGTCCCACAGACGGGTGTTTCCAAAGAGCAATGAGTAAGTTATAGAAGTGGGGCAATGTACTGATGCTGAACTTGCTCAGTAATCTAAAAATCTCTGGATGAAAGAGAATATGGAGAGGAGGATTTTAAGGTTTACACCGGAGTGGCTCGATGTTGTGTCAGGCCTGAAATGACACATTAAAGAAAGGAAAAAATGGTATGTGGGGAAGCCAAGGAGCGTTAACATTCCACAGGAAAGATTACCGTTTAAGGGCAGATCCTAAGGGTTGCCTTTAGTGAAAAGCTGCGACGGACAGACTTTCTTTTGGAGTTTACTGTTTTTTCTTTTGACATTTCACAGTTCCCTGAAATGGAGAAAAATTAAAAATACTGCTGTTTCCCAGGAAGAGTGCCATCAGATGGTTATAGTGTATTGACTTTAATCACTGAAGTGCTACTCAGGATTTAGTATATCTATAGTGTGTTTTAAGTGGGCTTATTTAAATGACAGGTGGGGTCTTAAAGACTTCTGCCAATACTGGGCAACATCCTGTTTCCTCCTATTTAACCTCCCTCCTACTGTAGGTTATCACCTGCCTAGACAAGGACCTCAACTTCCTCCATCCCCGTCTCTCCTATCCCTGTCCCCATCCCCCAATGCCCTGATTTCCTAATTTTGTACTCTAGATCCCTGCTTCAAAAAGAGCTCTGTCATTTTTAAAGTTACACCCCAAACTGGCTTTGGGTATAGCGGGGTTGCACAGCACTTACTCCTGATAAGCTTCAAGTATCTGGAGTAACAAGGGTCCCTGTCTGCAGACTTTCACCCTGGGTGCTCCGAATCTTGGTAGCCTGCCCCTGCGTGCGGAGAGCAGTCTGGGTGAGCACACACTGTTTTCTCACTCGGGCACTACTGAAGGCCAAAATTTTGCTTTTAAGGCAGCAACATTGAGACATGGTTACCAACTTCTCAAAATTCAGTAGTGGGTCACCATAAGCTTGCTTTTAGTATTTAGTTTAATATCTATGATGGAAACATTGATTGTAGTATTTATTAACTAGATACATTGGTTGCTAAGAATACTCTTTTATATGTGCGTTTGATAAAGGTTTCTTATGTTCTCTAAGATCATTATAGACAAATGCACTAAGAATACTGTTAAGGTTGATTAGTAAAACTCTTGAAAATTAAGAAATATCTACGTGATCTTACTTTGCAGGCATGCATGCCCCCTCTGTGGAAGCTGATCCAGTCTTTGATCGCACAGTGGTACGGCTTTTTCCACAGCTGCTCTGCTTCAGTTCCTGAGCACCATCACACCTGTGCACTTCACGAACACCTTTTAAATAGCTTGTCTTATCATCAGTGCTTCTCAAAGCTTTGGGATTTATTTCGTGCTATGCAAACTCTGTTATAAAGTGTTTCTTTTCCTCATGGATTTTTCTGTGGTTTGTCACTAAATGTTATCCAAGAGCTGAAAAGGCAGCATTGTCTTTGTGTTGTAGATAAGGAAATGAGACACTTAAAAACATACATATTCTGAATTCAGAAAGATTCAGTAAGCTTAAGTGCTGATTTTGGGCTTGTCTTTAGGCTGGTTTTTCATACTTGATACGGTACTTTCTGTTTATGCTTTTTTATCTTTACTCTTAAGGCTTCTTTTCCCATTTAGACTCTTGCCCAGCCTGTCCTAGCTTTCTTTCTCTGATCCAGTCTATAGATTTTCCCCTTCCCTCATCAATTTGCTTTAGCAGTTTATCGGGTTATTTACATCGTCAATCCATTCATCAATAATCATCAATTCATTTATATGAATTTCCTCAACAGTTTAACCTGGCTTAAACATGTTTTCTTCCCATCACCTCTTCCCACCTCTGCGCTGTCTGTCCTGGATTCTGGTGCCACAGCTGTGTTTATGTGGTGGTGTAATGAACTTGATAGAGGAATGTGTTCATCTGAAAAATGAGGATGAAAAGGGGGATATTTTGGGTGGGGAGAAAATGTTGATATTTTGCTGTTGGTTTGGATTTTTTATTTATTACTGTTGAATTATCCAGTCTGGTTCTCTGTGGTGGGACACAACCCCCAATGCCAGCAAAACCCTGGGTTTGGCCTGAGCCAAACAAATAAGGGAGAGTGTTGCAGTACCACTATGAAGTGTGTAGTCACAGCTTTGGTCTCTTATCCATTTCTTTCCTCAACATTTCTCACATCAGTCCTAATCCCTATGTTCCCTCCAGCCGAATAGCTTTTAGTCTTTCCCGTTATTGCCTTCATTTATCCCAGCTACTTCGTCTCTTTTCATAACTCTCAGACACTCATCAGGCTTTCTGTCAGAGTTCTTCCCTTAACTCTTTCGTTTCTTTGGAGCCCTCTGGGTTTAAATTTTGTTTCCTTCAGTGTTCAGATCAGAATTCTCTTCCCCACCAATCTGAGTAACAAGACAGTTCCTTTAAAGTAAAGGCAAAAAACCCTTGCAAGCTGCCTGCTCTTACTTTGAGTGCTGTGTCCTTCCTTGGTGGGCAGCAGCTGGGAGCATTATGGGGATCTTGTGAGCTCCAAGGATGGAATATTCAGAGGTTTTAGCTGATTGCATGAGTTCAGTAGAGACCATTGTAATTTTCAAACAATAGTTATTTCAAAACCTTATAACTACACAAAATTTGGAAACATTTTAATGTGGTCTGTATGAGCTTTTTCACTGGCATGACATTATAATTTTCCTGAGTTTTCCAAAAAGCTCAAAATCCAAAAATATTCCAATTTCCAAAAATATTATCAACAGTATTCTTAATTCCAGTGAGATGTTATCTTCCTCCTCCTGCCTCCCACAAACCAACCCTGAATATAATAATTGTTAGAAATTTTCCATGAAAAAAGAAAGTGTTGTATTTCAAACAGTGCAGAAAGTTTCAGTCCAAACTCAAAACTTGAGAAAATTATGGACCACTAAACCCAGGAGTGTTTTCATGGGAACTATCAGGCAATTTTAGTAACAAGCAACAATACCTGTCCCATATGCAATGAGCCTTCAGTTCTCATTTCATGAGGCTGATGGCTCACCTTAAATCCTGAAAATATGTAGAAAAATAGTGCTTTATTGGCTAGAAGTATAAAATTGCTTGTGTTGCTTTATTCTGGTCTTTAGCTGTAGTAATGTGAGTCGATGAGGTGACTACTAAACCAGTTACACTCAGAGTGTAACTGGGGGTTTTTACATACAAAGAACTGACCACTTTTTTTTTTTAATTTAAAGAAGTGTTCTAATGTTGAGTTCTTTTGTATCATCTTCATCATGAATTAGCAGAGCAAGACCTGATTGAGAAGTAAATGTTTATCAGAAATTTCTGTTGCAATCTCACCTTTATGTCAATCCTTTGGAGTATATAAGGACAGTTAAATATGTAGTAAGTATCATTTGAAATAATCCCTTTCAGATAGATTACAGGGCAGGATTTGTCTCACCTAATTCCACTTACCATGTGTCAGGTAGTTAACTGGACTCCTTAAGCAAGAGAGAACACAACACACCTTTGTGATTAAACTGATTTTGCTCCCTGATTAGCAGTTTGCTTCGTATTTGCTGTTATCTTTTGTTTCTCTCCATTTTCCGTATGAGGTCATGAGCGTGTGTCTGCGCTTACAGTTTAACACAGAAGGGGCTTGAGTATTTGTTTTAATTTAGTTCATTTTAATCTGAACGAGTTCCTCAGGAACAGTAGAGGGAACTCAGCAGAAGCTGCTTCAGACCTGTACGGTATCTCAGTTATGACAAGAAATTTATTGGCGATAGAGAGTTTCAGTCTGAAGATCCGTGGTCATTTCCCTCAATTTGGTTTATTGAATGAGTGGTTGGAAAACAGTGAGGCTAGTCTCTTTCTCTTTGAACAGGTTGAGTAAACTGGTTTATAGTCAGTTTTATGAAAAGTATGTCTTTCATTGTGTTTGGTGTTTGTATGGAGGGGGATCAGATGAGGAAGAAGGCAGAAAATCCCATGTCAAACCTGCTCCTGAACTGAAGAGTTGTAGAGGGTAAACAACTAGATTTCACATTTTCAGGCTTTGGGAATCTTGGTGATGTGACATGCTTATTGCTGTAGTTGATAGGCATAGTAGATGCTTGTTATAAACAGCCAAGGTACACCATTATTTGGTGGGTATAATGGTTCCCTGAATCATCTATTAAAAGAGCAAGACTTTCTCTCTGATTTTAGGGGCATCTCAGGAAGACTAGGATCCTATATTTAGTGTCCGAAGTTATGTAGTGTGAATATACCTCTTCTCTGTAGACAAGTATGAAATGGAATACATGAAAAAACTAAGATTAGGAGCTAGCTTTGTAATGTTTTATATCCATAGGACATGTACTATACAAACAACAACCCCTGTGTAATACATACCTTTAGCCATGCTGATTCTAAAAGAACAAGTTGGGAAGGACATTTGAACAACCTTTAAACTCAGAGAACTGGATGTTCTGTGACTACCAGCATATAACCGTCCTGGCATGCTTTGGACAGCCAGGCTGGTCAGGACAGGAATCACACAGGACTCAGAAAATGACTCATGTTCTACACTTGATTCCACTGGGACTGAATGGCACCTAAGAGCCCTGTATTTTCAAAGGCTGGACTTAGTTGATTTCCATGGCTAGCATTCATGAATGGCAGAATTGGCATTTCAAGGGGTTTTAGCCTTGTTGTCTCAGTTGAACAAAGACCTGAGTAGAAAGACTTGAGCTTTCCGAAATCAAGAAAGCAAGCCCGAATCCTATTCACTGATTCATGCCAGCAAAGCCAGCTTTTGGCCAACAGAACTACAGCGCATGTCCTTCCAAATCTGACGTAACAGCTGTGTGGTTGGATGTGCCACCTAGAGCCAAAGTCAGTGCAGGTGGTGGCCCGTGTCGGCCCCGGGGGGTGGTTGGCCGAGTACCATGGACAGGGGTGGCTCAGCGACAGCCTGCACAGGGCTTGGAGCTCAACAGCGGTGTCGCAAAGGTTCTTGTAAGCCTGCCCAGCTGGTGCCAAATCAGCAATTATTAATTGTATACAAAATAGATAAGCCCTCCTGAACTCCTCCTCACGGGCATTTCAGATTCAGTCCTCCCATGCAATTGTGTTTGGTCCAGAGCTATTCAAGGCCTTAAAATGCTGTCTGATAGATCAAGAAAACTATTCCTGCCTGACACTTTGAGAAGGCACTGCAGGTGTTTATGGATTCCTCTTTCAGAGTGTTTCCCACCTGGTGCTGAAAAAAACCTTTTGAATGCCTTTTTGTGTAGAGTGAATTTCAAGAAGTCATCGCCTGTACTCTTTATGTGACGCTTCATTTGAACACAGTGATGCTGTGATCTTAAGCAGCCTTTTCCTCGAGTGGCTTTAGAACTTCATGTGAGCTAACTTGTAGGTGGAGCATTGACATGCTACTTCCGGATATATATCAGAATATATTACTTGGTTACAACCAGAGTATGCAGACTGCTGTTTGGCTGTAGTTACCCATAGATGGATGCGGTTAGATGGATGCGGTTAGAAGGATGCCCTTGCAAAGGTTGTGGCAAAAAAATAAGTTGTTTGTTTTCTAGCCTAAAATATTTCACTGATGGCAGTCAACATCATCTGCTTGCCTCAGACAAGACCAGGTACAAAGAAAAGAAAAAGATGTTATGTTTGGGTCAAGAAAACAGTGTTAACTTTTAAGAGACTGAAGCTTCTTATTCCTATTATATTATAAGGATACAATGCTACCCATACTGAAGATACCTGAAGACGGCTACTCTCAAGAATCTGTAATTTCTTGGCGTATGGTCAGTGTGAATAAGGCTACGCATGTTCTGTCCTTGATTTATGGGTTCTTTCCCCATGCTGCACTTGTATCTGTTAGGGAATCAGAGGAGCGTTATGGCTGCTCTGTCCTTTGTGCATGTCATAGTGGAGAGCCATGCACCAAGTGTAGGGGGAATGATCCATACTTGAGTACAGCTTCAGCACTGTAATCAGTGCATGGGCTCTGGCAGAGTGCCTGAAAATGTTATTTCTCCCCAAGCTTTTGGAGGGACATGGCAATGATGATGTTGGCCTTTGAATTAAATGTATGTATGAATTAGGGTGAAAGTAAGTTCCTGAGAAACTTATTTATAGCCAGGTTGCTGGTTTTTCCTTCACTTGCATGGCATGTTATTTTGCATTCACTGGGATAATTCAATTTACAGTTGGAATTCTATAAGTAAAGTTAATTTTTTAACTTTGTTATCTATATATCAGTTGTCCAGATGTTCAGGAGTATTTTCAATTCAGCATGTGTTCTCAGCAGCAGTTTTTTGCCTGCAAAAGTGAGCAAGAGCATGGCGAACACCAACACTCTGAGGCTGTAAGACGAGCTTAAATAACATTGAGTTATTAGAAGTAAAACATACTGGATTCTTTGTATTTGCAGACTGATTTCTGCACATTAAAAGTTACAATATTTTAAAATTTTAGTCTGCAGTATAAAGACCAAGAAGCTTGGAGGAGATTTATAGCTAATGATATGACTCCAGACCTGAGGCTGTAGTTAAAACATGAACAGATTGCTGTGGAGTTATGGGAACTGCTCCTTATCAGGTGATGGTGCTAGAAATACTTTTCCTTCTGAACACGAATGTCCCTTGGAACAGCAGCTGCTGCTGCATACAGGCGTGATGCGTGTGCATCATTACCCAGCAGGCACAGTTTTGTCTTCAAATGTTGTAAACCAGGATGGTTCTTACCAACAGGAATTTACAAAGTTTTGTTTCAAACTGGGTTAAGATGTGATAGGCTTGATTGCGCTTTCGTGTATCGTAACACAAATATGAGTTCACTCTTGACATGTGTGTGAAACACAGAAATTGGGTCCAGAACTCTTAAATCATAAAAGAAACGTATGAGTCTTTCATAGTTGTTTGCCTGTCACTTGTAGTGTTCAAGCAAACAAAACCACAATAATCCTGGAAATTATGTTAATATTGAAAAAGTAATCTTTATTTTTCCTACATGGTTGTATTGACATTTACTGGCCATTTTTCATTTCAAAGGCACCATGACAATTCCCTTGAAACACAAGAGCTTTTTTATGTAAATGCTCTGAAATCTTTGGAGAAGTTCATTAAAAGTAATCAGAGTAACACAGTACTGCTTTAGCTGAAGAGCTCATTTTTCAATAATGTTCTTTCATGTTTATTTATAAGTTTAAAGTCTTAAGATTAAAACATCTGATTGCTGGATTATTCTGTGAGAACAACACACACATTACTGTACATCATGAAATGCCAGTAGATGTCTTACTATATACTTCATATAGATTACATAGGACTGTGGTTTCTCTAAATGCAGTGATTTTTTTTTGGCATTTCTACTCTTCTCCCAACTGTTGTGTTCCCAACAAGAACCACATTGCATTTGAGGGCTTTTTTATATGCTCTAATAACTTGAAAGAATTTTAAATCTATGTTCTTCTTGCTGCTAATGAAGAACACTGCATGCTATGTTTTTGGAAATTATTTCTTTTTTGTCTTATTTTTCCAGTCAAATGAAATTCAGAGAGCTTTCAGTCAAAGAAAAGAAAATTTCAATTTTTAATTCCTTCTCCTTGGTGATTCACATCATCTTTACACCACCATTACTGCCAGGAGATAAGATCCAGCAAATTAAAATTGTAAAACAGCTTTGCTTTTACAAAGCAATATTCCCACTGTGACAGGCGTTAAGCTTTCCTTTGGCCTCACTTTGCAACAGTGTAGGCTGTTATGTATGTCAGTGAAAAGATAGTTTCTGCTGCCTCTATTCTAGCTGGAAGAAGTTAGGGATAGCATTACTTTCAGTTTCCAAAAAAGCAGAACAAAATGCCAGTCCCTCCCTGTCTTCCTGTACTATTGCTGTTTGTTTCCATATCTCCCACCATCCACTCCATTGGTCTAGAACGTGGAGCTGGTCTGGGTTAAATTCACTGGTTACCTGGTTTTAGTGGGTCAGTTGGACTTCTTTCAGTTCTCGATCCCATTATTCTTGGGCATGTATGAACAGCTGCAGCAGCCCAAGCGTAAGCAACTCCCTTGAGCAGAAGAAGGGCCATCATCATCCAGTGATGGTATTGGCTTTTTCAAAGTGTGACTGAAATTCTTGCTCCAGTGACTGGGCTGAAACAACTTTCTTCTCTTCCTGCTGTTACGGGCCTGTGGGTTGATCGTATGCAAGGCAGTTTTAACTCCAGCTGTTTCAGTATGGCCATCCATAAAATCTTGCACGATTATATTCACTATTTTTAATTATTTTTTTTTTTAAGTTTGTGGGCAAAATTACATACTTAGGGTGTTTTCTTGAACACGCATGGAGAAGACATGAGGCTTCTCCCCGTTGTGATTGGAATTGGATGATGCAGCTTGAGGGCAGAAGCACCAGGGCCCTTTCTGCTGGGGAGGGCTGAGTTGGAGAGAGCTGGGAAGTGACCTGGAGAGTTCTATTTGCTGCTAATCCAAAAGAGGTGGAGGGGAGCGGCTCATGGTTGCTACTGCTTGAAAACATCTCCAGTAATAACGACCACCCTTTCAGTCTTGCCTCTTCATTTTGTTTCAACGGTCTGAACCAACCTGTTTTTTTTAGCAGAGGGAAGCAACAAACTGTGGCTGTTTGACTACCCTACTCATCTGCTGCCTTAGGGAAGCGCTCACGCTATGAGCCTATGTGCTTATCATTAGGTTTCTTGAATGTCTTACAGGCCAGTGGTGCTATTAGAGACTGGGTAGAGAAAGGGAAGATGGGGGAAAATCTAAGTTAATTTTTTTTAATCTTTTTTTTGAAAAAAGGAGGTGAGATTAAGTATTCACACTATTCAACATTACACACCTAACTTGGCTAAATGAAGAAGCTAATTTCCTTAGGACCGCTGGGTAACTGATAGAGACAGACTTCTCAAGAGAGCCCCACAGAGCAAAGCCCAGTTTTTATTCATTTACTTTAGGAGACGAGCCAGATAATCACTTAAGTACCTAAATCCAGCTGATACCTAAAGAGACAAGTGCTGGGAATGAAGGGTGGAGTTCCTCTAAAGTATGCCAAAGAACCTGCAAACATTCTCAAAATAATGGCACAATGCATAATAGGCATAATATTTGTAACAGAGTACGTCAGAGAGAGGGTGGGGTGGATATCCACAGGAATAAATATACCTGTTTTCTACGTGCTTATATATGAAGCAGGATTAAGGTTGTTACAGGATTGCTTTCCTGTATCAGACTAATATGTAACAGTCCAAAAGTTGTTAGCATGTGTTATTGAGACACAGATTACAGTAAGGATCCATTTTATTTGCCATTTAACTCTTTTCTATGTAATTTATTCAGGAGCCATGGTATTTGAATGGAATCTCATTGCTGAAGATAAAGGAAAATTGACACCCTTTCTCTGAATCCAGTTTTACTCGGGTGTTGGAGATACAAAATATAGGAAGGGTGAAGCAGTCTAACATATTACAGATGTTGGCTGGGAAAGAAGGCAAATGTCATTCCCTTCCTGCCATCCTGATTACCATGCTTAACCCATCGCGTCCCTTCAGACAAGTTCCACCTGTGCTGAGTTTGCATCCCCAGAATTAGGTTTTGTTGTCTCATGGGAATTGCTAATATCGGGGAGGTTCCATCGGCTCCTGTCTTTTTGCAGTGCATTTTAGTTTCAGAGCATGGTGCCGCTAGCGCTGTACTGGCTGGAGAGTTATGGAATATTTCTCCAAGGTTATGTGAATGACTGGTGTTCTCTGTTTCAGAATGACTGTATTTTAGGTCTCACACTAAAGCTATTACTCTAACAATCTTTTTTTCCCTTAAGCAAAAGGTCACTTATAAAAATGGCAGCTAACTGTCTACTTCAGACTTTTCTTTTGGATTGCATGTAAAAACAAAAGCCCAAGGCTAAATTGCTGTGGAAGAAAAATTGTGTTTATTAGTGCTGTATTCATGTCACACTCGATTCTGCCAGGCCTCCTACTTCCAGTGAGACAGGTCTCACATACATGAAATCCTGCTTTCCAGCACGGAGTGCTAATAAGTCCCATAGACTGCAACAAGCAATCATCACTTGATAACTCATCTTGGGAGTATAACAACAGGTTCAAGTGGCATCTGGAGTACTTAAGTGAAAACCAGCCTTAATTAACTAGGTTGTTGTTCCTTTCATTAGTAAAACCAACAAGTAGAGGAGGGCTGGTCTTTGCAAAGCTATTTTCTGAAATTAATATAAATAGATTGTGATTTTTAGTATAGTCTCGACTTCAAAACACTGGGACATCCTTACCAGGCCTGTGAAGGTGTGACAGTGCCCTATTTGTCAATGCTGTCAGTGAAATTTATTTGCATGTACTTTGGCAAGTTTATTGTAGTGATTGCCCCTTCTGGTGTTCTCGTAATTTGTGTCCTTAATCAATGAATCGTCTGCTTCGTGGAAGGGAAAAGGTAATTTAGAACCCTCGCTGTGACTTTCTGTGCAGGAACCTGCTTCCTTGACGTGTGTGAAGGTCAAGGGGAGAAGTGGCCATAAGCTAATAACTGCTGGAAAATGTCCAGAGGAAAGGCCTGTCCCTTTTCAGCAGGAAATGTTTTCTGGTATATTACAGACACTGCCACAATTTAGGTAAATTAGGCTGCCTGTATAGCTCTGCTACTATAATTTTCTCTCCTGAAAATAAAACTTAACAAGAAGGCACTTGAAAATATTAGGAAGCGGTATACTCATTGTTTACGCTTTTGACATTGCTTGTATGGCTTTTAATAGCTATTCTGTAAGTCACTTAGAAAAAGTCAGGAACAGGGAGACGATGTGCATTGCTTCAGTTTTCTGCTTGCTGTTGTTTCTGTAATGATTAATCCATTAATCAGATGTTTACTTTAGCCAGTAGAATCAAACAGGCTCCTAAATTGATATCTTCCATAGACTTTCTCCTCTCTCTGTATGCATGTACCTTTTATCAGTGGAAATACTCAGATTTCCAGTATCTCTTTTGTGCTTTGGTTTTCCTGCTCTTCAGTTATGCACGTTGTTCTTTCTGCTACGTATGAGATCATTGCAAACAGTGTTCTTCCTGCTTACAGAAAGAATTATGTGGCAAAATGCATCATTTAGGCCTATTTAAAGCAAGAAATTCACAGGTATTGCTCACATTTTCATATTCCTTCATTTGGCTTCAGAAACTTCTTGTGGCAGTTCCTCTTTTGTTTACTTTCTAAAAGTGACAACATTAGTTGTGACTTTGATTTGGATTGACTTTTTGCTTTCCAGAATTCAGGCTACAAAGACGCCTTGCATTGAAACTCTGAAAATGAAAGCAGCGGAACCATTGTTCTTTCACTTAAATACTACGAAGTTGTCATAAACAGTGAATTAAAATTTAACTTTGATAAACTTTGTTGAAGTGGGAATTAAAACCAAGGAAAATACTTCTAGGTTGATGGGGAAAGGCTACATTTAGAAATAGAATTTTCTTGACCTGTCTGGGATCTCCCTCTGCAGCCACCGAAATGATATTCTAGTAGCAATCAATGATGAAAGCGGTGTGAAACATAAACTTTTCTCTCTATGTACATCATTATCTTGGACGCTAAACAAGACGACGTCATCTGTTGTTTGTAGCATGCATTTTGTCATAAAAATAGAATTCTGAAACCACTGTGAAGGTCTGGGCTTTGAAAGATCTTGTACAAAAAAACAACAATCCTTTTTTAAACTAATTATACACACATGAAAGCATTTATCATGAAGTGGCCATGGGTTTTTTTTATGATACTGTAAGCCTTGAATTTTGAGAGAGGGATGTGTAAATGCAGATACATATAGTTAGATAAATTTATCTGCCGATACACATCTGTATACATGATGTATATNGTGTTACTGCAGGATGCAAGGAGGAAAAAAACCAGTGCTGAACTGTAGAAATGACATGGAAGAAGTAATTTACACTGCAAAAATGCATTTAATCTGCGTTTGAAGATTTCCTAATCTTCTACCTCCGTGAAATTTATTTGCTTAATAATAATTGTAGGCGCTAATGTAGCTGTGTTTGGAAAAAAAAGGAGAAGAATATTATCCTGTTTGGAAAGCACAATTCTTTGCATAGGTCTTAACTGGCCTTGCTAGATCCCAGAGTGTTTGTGACTGATTGTGCAAGGAAACACGTGGTAGAGAAAGGTGCAAGAGGAAGGCACCATGACAGCCCATCAGAGAGGATAAAATACAGCTAGCCTTTGAGTTCTTCATTCTGTAAACTCTGTATTCTTCATGTAAATTAGGTGGGGAATGTGNAGAGTGTTTGTGACTGATTGTGCAAGGAAACACGTGGTAGAGAAGGTGCAAGAGGAAAGCGCCATGACAGCCCATCAGAGAGAATAAAATACAGCTAGCCTTTGAGTTCTTCATTCTGTAAATTCTGTATTCTTCATGTAAATTAGGTGGGGAATGTGTACGGTGTATGCTGTATACCGAAGGCTTGTTAAGGTTGGCAGTCTAGATTTAAGAAAAAAGGTGATGAAAGAAGACAGAGGAGGTAAATGCAGCAATATCTGATTTCAGCTTTGTAGTCATCGAGGGCTCTGAGGGCAGGCAAGCTCGAGGTGACCTTGGAAACCCGCCTGGGACTTTGGTACCTCGCTGTGTCTCTATTTGACATTTTACTTTTCAGCTCTGTGAAATATCATGTAATTAAACCTTCAAAGAAGCAAAAAGTGACCACTGAATGTCATGAGATTAAACGTTTATTGTTTTTTTTTTTCCTTTTCCTTGAATTTCACTATTTAGTGGTCAGAAGATAGAAGGACGTAGAGGATCTGCAACTTTTCTGTGTGCATTTATGAATAAGGATTTTTAAGGAGATGATAAACATGCCTCAAGTTGAACGGTTAACTCTACAGGTGCTGTTCCCATGAAGTGTCCGCTTTTCATGGAGCATGTGGAGTGCATGGAAAGGTTTTGCTTGTTTTGTTAGTTGGATCATTTCCTTCAAGCGTGTTCTTAAAGCCCTTTGACTAATGAGAAAACTATAAAGTATTTCTTTTGGCAACAGATAAATAAAATATCATGCTGGAAGTCATCCCAAAAAAGAAGACATTCAAGAAAATGCCATCTCTCACCTTCGGAAAATTTCTGTTCAGAGAACGAGTAAAAACTCTTCCTTGTGTTTCCTTCTACGAGGTGGGGGAAGGAAGGGAGGAAAGTAAAGCAAAAGGACAGTGTGCATGTGGTCAACCCAAAATTAATTGCTTTGCTAATGCTACCATTCCTCTGAGTGACCTTCCCAAGGTGTTACCATGTTTACATTGTAAGCTGGACCAGCTGCCTGAACTAGGTTGCACGGTGGTAAATGCCGTTCCCTCCCTCTGACCCCGCTCAGGAATTCAGGAAGGGAATAAGGGAATTAATTGGGTCTTTCTCAGAGGTGGCCGCACCAGCGGTGTGGGGTACCTTGTTGCTGTAGGGTTCATTGCAGGTTTAGGGGCTGATTTCCATTCCCGTTTCATTTAATAAACGCATTGCAAGGAAGGAGAGTCGTTCTTCTAAGGGAAGATGTGGTAGGAAAAGATTGATTGGAGATTTGGTAGGAAAAGATGGCTCTCTACTAGTCTTTCCTGCTGAAAAGCAGCATTAGGAAGAATTGGAAGGTTTTGTGGGGACAGGGCTGTATAGTCTGGAGAATTTGTCTAAAGATTTATGTAGTTTGGATAAGCATTCTGGCTCTGAGCCTTTCTGTATGTTAAACTTGAAATGAGATTAAGGAAGGCGGGAAAGAATAGACTTTATTTTTTTAATGCTTGTACCAGCAATGTTGATTCTTTCTCTCACCACTTCATATTTTATTTCTTTTTGTAAAGTCAGTTGGACTGGATGCATTTTAGGCAACTTATTTATGTAACCATGTTAGAGGCTCTCTTACAAGTTGATATGCAAAAATGGAGCCCTCAGAGGTTCACACAGAGAGGTATTTTGGAGTCTCAACACTTTCTCGGGAAGATGTAGAACAGTTTACTAACATTTATTATGCAATGGTTGTGAAATAATTTTTCACAGGTTTAAATCAGCTATAGTATTGCAGTGTTGATTTCGTAAAGCTCAGATTTTTTTACACAGTAGCAAGCAGCTGTCCTTATTTAACTGATAACTACTGTTTACATTTATTTTTTCTGCTGTTTGACCACAAAATGTGAATTACTAGTGTTCAGGCTTTTCTGTTGCTTTTGCACTTTGTGCTAACATAAATTTGTTTGGATCAAGCAGTGAATCAAAATGAGTATATTTCAGTTGCACTTTATTTTCTTCGGCAATAAAGCAGCTCAGGTATTTTATTTAATTGTTAACTTTTCCATTATCTGTACTGTGTGAAAAGTGAAAGACTGCCCTTCTGCCTTGAGCGATCAGAAAGGATGAGATTAGTGAAAATTAATTCCCAGTTACAACTATGAAACAAAATTAAGAGCCCTAGAGACTGTAGTAACCATTTTGTGAAGAGGAAGGACTCTTCACTGAAGACGGCATACACCCACTTCATAGTTTAATGTGGACACAAATAAATAATTTACCCCATTTTGTTTGACAGCCTTTCACAGGCAGAAATTCTGGATGGCAATGATGATCAAAGGGTTAGCAATTGCTGCTTGGAGCATTCTCCCAGATGCAAGGATACCAGCCCCCCAGAAAGGTGCAATGTCTGTTGGACAGATGCTTGGAGCTAAAGATGACCTTCCAGGGCAACTGGGAGACTGTAGGAGCAGCAGCCGGGAGGAATGGTGGCCTGGAGCAGATCAGTGGTCTGTTGTCTCCCCCCATCTCATAATCTTCCCTTGCCAGAGGTTGGTGCAAAGAGCCACAGGATGCTCTTCATTCTCAAAGAGTTTGGTAGGGTGATGAGAAAGTTTTGGAGTTTGGTGACATTTTGTCAGTGGTGCTACTGAGGGAACAGGGATAAAGGAGTGTTGTCCCAAAAATGGAAAATAGATCAGAGGATGACAAAGCCATGCCTGATGGTTGATGGGTGGTGTTTTGTGAAGATAAGAAGTAGCTCAGGGATATTGAAACTCTTTGATCTGTGAAGTGCCTCTGGATGTATCAGCTGGAATTATTGTCCATGTGAAATAACCCTTGCTTCTTCAAACTCCAAGTGTTGTTGCAATGACGGCCTGAACTTTTCAGATCATTTCTGGTGAACCGATTTCTGACAATGTGACTTCTATTATAAACCAGAGTTGGTTTGTAGATTTGTTTGTTGTTTTGCTTTAGGATGTGTAAGTAGTTAATAGGGGAGTGTTTATTCTGTTGTATGGCAAAAAATAGCGTGATGAATCTAGCTGTTTCAGTCCACTTGGGCATGATGTGGGATTTTTTTAACACGCGCACCCTCTTTTTTTAAAAAATGAAACAAGCATACCAGCTAAAAAAAAAACCCCAACAAAGTAAAGGAACATAATGTTTGTAAACCCAGGTTTTCCAGACACTGGAAATAAGGCTGCCAGTCCTCAAAGTTCAGGGGGGAAAAAGGATTTTAAGGTTCCTGACATGGCGGGAGAGAGTTTATAACTGATTCTCTGCCATAATATTAGTATGTAATGTACTTGCTAGGCAAGTAATTTCAATTCAACTGGTAAGAAAGTGTCATTACGTTCCCAGTTCAGGTGTCTTTGTTGTTTTCTGGGTGGCTATCATACTGCACAGAGCTGAACCTAAACTTGGTTGCAGCTCTTCTGTGGATACTTGAAGCACGATTGTATCAGAAGGTATTCTGAAAAATCAGATTGTCAGGTGTCTCAGATGTGACGTCCAGAGCTAGCGGAAGCTTTGACTTCTCTGCAGAACAGAACAGAATCGTTTCTTTACCTCATTGGTGTGCTATGCAGAAAATGTATTCAGACCTGGTGAAGCACTCAGTATATTGATGAACATCATAGAAAACCCTGCAGGAAATGAAATACTCTGTCTTCACAGGAGGTTTGCAGTAAAAAATTCCAAGGACCGCACACTGAGAAAGTGCTTTTTAGACAGTATTTTCCAGCACTTGCTTTGAATAAAGTAGTACTCCAAAGCTCAGAAATAATGTTTCTTGAAATTGATTTTGACGTAGTTAAGTTTCTGCACAAAGTAGGCTGAATGAAGTTTTCTACAGGAATCTTAATTCTGTCATTTCTTAAATTTGAAGTCCTTGAATTTTGTACACCTAGTCTTCTTTTAACTTCTTTCTAAGTACTCAGAAAACGTTAATTACCCATGGGGATTTGTCTTGATTGTGGACTAACTATGCCATCGATGCATAGTCTTCTACGCCGGTTATGCACAGATGGTTTGGGTTCAGTCCACATCACTTACTGAAGGAGTGTTGTGCAGAAGTGTCCGTGATACTTACAGGACTGGTTTGGGTCTGGAATTCATTTCGCAGCTTCCATGCGGAGCCTGAGGTTATTGCTTACAGAGCAGACCTCAGCAGCCTTGCTCCAAACTGTCTAACACAAGGAGCTGTTAAATCACCCTGTCTCCAAATTGCCTCTGCACCATCTTCTTCAGTGTTAGCGTTATCCAGGGGTCCCGGTCCTATGTAACTCCTGCTCATGGGGTGCTGACCAATAACAGAGTCACAGAAATATGTTTGCATTCATACTGAGGATTACCGATAATGCCGTGGTCACTGAATTGTAATAATATCAACAAGATGGAATAAAATCGGCCAAAAATGTTTTTGGAACTAAAATGTGATTGCTCAACTGCGTTTCTTATTTACATAGTTACTGGTAAATAAGAAATATAGACCGTCAAACCTGAATAAATCCACCACCTTCATCTTCGTGTTCAGCCAGTACATGATTGTCTCTCCCTGCCACCACACAGGTGACAACTAGTCGCTGATGACAGACCTCACACTTACAGGTCAAACGCCCAAACATTTTTCTTTTGTTCTGAATCTCTCTTATTCACTTTTTTATATGGTAAGGAAATAAAGTGAAAAGCAGAGATTCTGTAAACTGTCTTTCTTTTGATCAGAAATTAGGATTTAATAATTTTTTGTAAATGTATCTTTGCCTGAGAATTTTGAGAAGAGGGGAAAAAATGGTGTTGGTGTTCATTCTGCTTAGCTATTCACCTATCTAAATTCAGTCATAGAGGAGTGAAGTCTGAGCATGACACTGATGAAGATGATTTTGCTGTTTCTCTTTTAAGAATTGCTGTAATAAGATGGGATTCAGTGTTCAACGGAGTTCTCACTGTCACCGTGCTGAAGGGGAAAAAAAAAAGAATCGAGGGATTAGAAGAGAATTACAGTTAATTTGGAAGGAATCTTTGCTCATTATCTGAGATGAATGAGCAGAGACACAAAACAGCATTTTCAATCAATATTTTGGAAGAGTGTGAGCTCTGTACTTAAAGGGATTTGTAATGATGTCTCTTCCCTGCACCTTTTTCTCATGGGAAGTCCACTTCAAATGTGAGATGTGAACTTGTGACTTGAGCACATTCTTTACGGTGAGATTTGAAAGGAGACTGTATAACCCTAAATTTCACATAGCAGCAGACATACTTGAAACAAAAAGAATAGAAAGCACATTTAATGAAGTGTTGTATCAGTTTGCTTTCTAGTGCTGACTTTGGCTTTGTTTAGCCAGTACTTAAAGAATAGAGTCTTTCATTAATTTGCCCTAACAAGCATAAATTCAGGACATGAAAGTGAATTCTTTAATGGCACGCACATTACTGCAGGGTGGAGTCTATCTGAAACGCTAGAGACGGGCTGAGCATGCTGAAGAGCAATAAATATCTGAAAAGTATATCAGGAATTCAGTTTCGGCATCTGTCACGGTGTAATTATGGTGAAGAAAATTAGAAGGATATACTCACTTTTGTTTTTTTTTAATGCGGCTCAGTGAATAAAAAGTGACAGATGCATTTTTCCTTAAAATCACTTGATGTTGGGTTGCATCCCTCAAGAGACAAAGACACAGAGATCTGGATTCAATCCACTTTTATTTTCAGACTGTTTGATTTGAATCTTTTGTAGTCAGCACACTATGGTGAGAAGGCTGGGACACTGCGAGACTTCCAGTCTTGTCTTTGCTTTCAACAGACACGCTTTCATCTCCCACTTTGCTTAAGAACTGTGTTAATTTAGTTGCTGAATGTAAAGCATAGTGAATTCCTATTTATCCTACTGATTGCTGCTCTTGAGTCAGTCATTCTTGAGCAGGGGAGGAAATCAAGGATTTTGGATGGTTTGGAATATAGGTAGACAGGGAAAACGTGACTTTCTCTGCTCCTCTACAGTGGTCTTTAAATCAGTAGGTTTCAAGATGACAAAAGCACTGAAGAAATCTTAGGTTTATATTGAAAAAAAGTTAAAAAGCAGTTACTTTACCTTTTTGCCACTAACATTTCAAAAACTACTCAAGTGTCCCCAGAATGATCTTAATGCTTCTGTGCTGTCTGTTCACTTGTTGCATTTCTGTCTGTTGAAACCAAGAAAGCCAATGCTTCATAG
This sequence comes from Himantopus leucocephalus, assembly GCA_003993805.1. Lineage (NCBI taxonomy): Eukaryota > Metazoa > Chordata > Aves > Charadriiformes > Recurvirostridae > Himantopus > Himantopus leucocephalus. The sequence continues at coordinate 93,726,891 of RSEF01000002.1, forward strand.
GAGCTTTCAGGCCTGTCTAAAATCCTATAGCTGTTGTCCATTTAGCAACAAGCACTGAGAAATGTTAGAAGTGATACCTGCTTGAGGTATCTTCTTAAAGGTAGTGCTTCTTAAAATAATGTTTCTTTTTCTATTGTGAGACTTTTTCATACGTGGTCCCTTATTTTGGGAGAAGAGGGAACACTGTTTGGAATACGTTGACAGGTGAAGAAACTATGTGGGAATTAAAAACCAGCTTAATACAGAAAGGATGTAGCTGGAGAAATTTACTTGTATTTTTTGTTCTCAGTGTAGCTCTTCCATGGTATTTATTCCCCAAGCACACCTTAGACTACCAGCTAGAATAAACAGAGTCTGAATTTTACTAAGAATTGGAAGGCTACCAAAGTGTCACTTCTGGCAGCACATTTTGTTTCCCGCAAAACCCTCTGTGGGAAGTGATGTGAAACACTGGTGGTAGGATTACTATTTTC
>RSEF01000002.1:93727379-93745350 GCA_003993805.1 Himantopus leucocephalus
TTTTTTTTTTTTTTTGTATTCTGTTCTTCAAGAATATAGTGTGTATTATTTTTAGAAGTCCATGCTTATTGAGAATATGCCACAATATATGAATTTTGGAGACTGGCTTTGGGATTTTGAATAGCAGAAATAACTTTACATGCCCACTTGAAATCATTTTGACTCATTGTAAGCCTCCCTGCCAAAATCTAGTTTAAGTGTATTTAGCTACCTTACCGATTGCAACGCTGTTATTTCAGGATGTTAAATTGGGCCCATGTTTATGTGCCCAGTGTAGCACCTGGGAGAATGAAGTTGGGCATAAAAAACAAGGAACTGCAATCTTGGGAAATACTAGCACTCATGATAGCAAAAACATGTTACTGCATGACAAGAAAAGATTGTTGATCAATGTTTGTGCTGTACAAAGACTTGTGCTGAAGTCTATGGGGTAGAGCAATGTTTAAAGTTTCAACTGGCACAGGAATTTCTCTTTTCTTTCTTTTATTCCTCTTGTTATACCATAGTGCTGGGAATTCTTGTGTTTCTTCTTTTTGCTTCCCAAGAATCTTCCTCTTTGTTTAGGAAAAATTTAAACATTAGAAAATGTGGCATTTTTTGCAAGAAAAACAGGGGGGAAAAAAAGCAGTCAGAATCTATCATTTGTTCACTTCAAAACTGACAGGTTTCATCCTGGAAAGTTTACTGTCGTACCAGCAAGAAATACTGTTGACCACTGAAAGTTCTCAGTGTGTGAACACTTTTACTCTACTGTGTGTCCTTTTTCTGCTTTAGTGTTAGTCCATTTGTTAAACAGCCCAGCTGTGTTACCCCTTGCTTCTCTTTGCTTTCCACATAGGGCAGGAACCCCAAGACAGTGTGCTTTTTTTTACAATCACCACAAAAGTGCCTTACTGCAGTCAACGAAAATCCCGTTGGCATATAATAGAAAAAACAAAAATGTTTCATGTATTCCCTCAGAGTTTTCTCTGCCCCAGGTGCAAAGACACAGAGTCTGTCAAAATAAGCTGGTTTTGCTAAGACTTAATCTTGACTGCATTTTCTTCCAAACTCATATCTGACTCTACGGTATTTCCCATTCCTAATGCTGAGCTCATTCTCAAGGCTTAGCTTTTTGGCATGTGAAGGAGATGCTGGAATTCCAAACTGATGTGCTGTATGTAGTTGATAATGATTGATAAAAGACAGCTAGCACCTGTGGGACCTTTCTTTGTGCAGGATAAATAGGTGTCTGAGGAGTTCAGGAAAGGGAGCTGCAGAAATTATCTTCTCCGTTCTGCAAAGGTTGGTTTGTGTTTCCCTCTTTGTACCTTCAAAGTCAGGATTAGTATTGTTTACACAGACAGAAGGCTTATGTTCATGATGATTAATGGAGAAGGAAAGACCTTGAAATCCATCATGTCTAGCACATTGCCAGACTAAATTACTCAATCAGCTCCCAAATAGAAGGGCTAAGGTATCACTTCTTAACTTGGAAGTCTCACTAAGTTTCCCTAGTTTAATCCTAAATTTAAGGTAAATTTTCTTTCCTGGCTTCTAGCTCAGTGTAGTTATTGTTTCTTGACTATGGATTAATCTTCAATTTAAATTCAGTTTAATTCAATTTAAATATCATGGGAGGGGCTAAATATATGATTGGAGGGAGCAAAGAAGACAGAGCCAGACTTCAGTGGTGCATAATGAAAGGACAAGAGGCAAGACATGGGCAGTAGCTGAAATACAGGAAATTTGATTTAAACTTAAAAAACAAGCCAAAAAACTGTAAGGGTGACTGAGCACTGGCACAGGTTGCCCAGAGAGGTTGTGCAGTTTCCACCCCTGGAGATGTATTCAACACCCAGCTGGACAGGGTCCTAAACAACCTGCTCTGGATTTCCCTGATTTGAGCAGGGACTTGGACCAGGCAGTCTCCAGAGGTGCCATCCAACCTCATCCAACCTGTGATCGTCTGATTCAATTTTACTGCTGTTGTAAAGTGCTCCGATGCCTAAACATGATAAATCCATTATAAAAAATTTAAAATACATTTAAAGATGAGTCTTCTCTGAAATTGATGTGTGAACTATTTTATTGGACATTAGAAGAGACACCTAGTCCTTTAAAACAGATCTTAATTTCTGCCCTAAAACCAAACTACTTCTCTTTTGCTGCAGCATCAGTGCTCAGTGAAAGAAGTCGTAGCTGGGAGTTGGGTGTATGCCCATTGGAGTTAATTCTTTAGTATTTCCATGGGTAGCGTCCTGCACCGGCACAATGCTTTTGCAGAATACCTCACCTCACAAGAAAATCTCTCTGGCAATCTCACCATCACNGTGCTCAGTGAAAGAAGTCGTAGCTGGGAGTTGGGTGTATGCCCATTGGAGTTAATTCTTTAGTATTTCCATGGGTAGCATCCTGCACCGGCATGATGCTTTTGCAGAATACCTCACAAGAAAATCTCTCTGGCAATCTCACCATCACGTCCTGTTCCTTGAGAAATGAAATTCTGTGGGCCAATGTGACAGTCTCCTCAGAAAATCCTTTAAAACTTCAGAAGTCTAAATTCTTAAGAAAAATATGTAACTTCATACAGATGTTTGAAGAATATTCAGTGTTACAGCGTTTATTGATTGAGTTAAGAAGCAGCTGCCTTAATTCAGCGCTATATAGGCATTCATTATAACGTGTCATCTTAATTCAGGGCTACCACGCATCCTCTTTTTCCACAGGAGTTCTGCTGCATGAAGCAGCGAGGACGAACGGTCATCTTTTAAAATCATCTGATTAAGCTTTTATTTTCTTTTGTCTTTTCCCCTTCTCCTGTCTTCCTTTCTTCCTTAATTGTTTGTTTCCTTTTTTCTTTTCTTTCCATTTTTTTTTTATACTTTCATGCTTTTAGTCAGCTTGCAAAATAGCGGTCTAATGCTGGAGTAGACTTGCTCCTTTATTAATAAGGTATTTTAGTCAAGTATCTCTTTGCTATGCGGAAATGTTTTTACCGTTTGCTATATAAGCTTTACCCAGCTTATTGTACATTGGTGTTATTAATCTTGTAAAGCATGCTGGAATATAGTGCATTTAAAATGGGAGGGCTGCAACATAAAATAACGATTAAAACAATTATGACTAATCGTGCAAAGCTTTTATAATGCATATACGTAAGCCAGATTTCAGTTCATATAAAAAGGCATCCAGCAGGTTAACTGCTGACAGAGTCAGGTGAGAGTCTGTTCTTTCTTTGAACTGAAATAAATTGTAAGAAATATCACAAAAGAAATATTGGAAGAGGAGCGATTCTGATGTGCTCCTTTGGCTTTGGTGGGGCTTCTGCACTGCCACAGGTGTTGCCTGGTATGTATAAAGGACCAGCTTTTGCTGAAGCACTTGAGCTGATTAAAGCCGCCTGATGCCCTTTGACCTTGCTGTGTGCTGGTTTTTAAAGAGAGAAACGCCACAGGAAAAGGGTGATAGAGGGAACATGAAGAGGAGAAAATTCCTCTGTAAGAGGTTTCTACGGTCCTGGATTTGCCATGTGTTGGCCATGGGAAGGGCTGCGTTTCTCTTCGCTTGAGCCTTGGGGACACTGAGAACTGCTGGGATGTAGGCTGTAGGGAGAGGAGATGTGTGTACATGTATGTGGGGCTGAAAGGATAACTAGAGCTCTTCAAATTATGGAGCCTCAGAACAGAGAGTTTATGGAGGCACTGACAATGCAGGTACCTTTCCCTAAAAAAAGAGGAGGGGGAGAACCTGCTACTCCCCGCAGACCACAGCCACAACCTGCTTTCAAAGCGGATAATTAGGCTTGTAAAGGTTCTGTGGTCCCTACGCCTGCTTTATTGATGAGGTGTTATCAGCAATAGGTTTCTGAGGATGAAAAATGTTTGTCTGTGTTCTTTGTGGATGACTTCTGAGTACCTACAGCACAAATGACTGTAAATGTCATCGAGGCTTCAAAGCTTTGACACATTTTCCCAGACTCTTGGTCGATTGAAGCTCTGTTTCGAGTCCAGAGCTGGCAGCCCTGTTCCCCTTCGTTCTCATGCAGTAATCAGCAATGAAAGAGCATTTCTTTGCTAGCGGCCCCTGGGGTTCACCAAAACTAAGGTTATTGTTAAGGACGGACAATTAGGTAGAACGGAATAATAATAATAACACAGATCTAAAGGTCTCTCCTTCGTGCCAGGAATGTCAGAGTTATAAATCTCCTTCAGTATTTCCTGTGGGATTTTGTGGACAGTGGAAACTATTGCTAGGCTGTGCCACTTAAGAAAACACTGTTTAACATGGAGTTTTAACAGACTGATTAAAATAATAAGTGTCAAAATACACGTGCTGTCCCTTTAGAATTAAAATAACGGCAAAGGCATGTTTTTAGCTGCCAAGTAAAGAAAGGATTGACTTGATGATCCTTATGGGTCCCTTCCAACTTGAGATACTCTATGATTTTTGTTTCCTGGTGAGCTTGACCTTGATTTTTACCTTGATTTTTAAATAAGATGTGCTTTTAAGGGCAAGTTACGGCCTGCCGCTATTGTACCCGCTCAGTTATAACCACAGGCAGCAATGTACACTGCAGGGCCTGAGCGTGCTGCAGAAAGCCGTATTGATTGCACAGGAGGGTGGCGTGTCCAGGCCTCCTGGTTTGTTCGGCTCTGCCCAGGGGTGACCTCTGGACTGCAGCTTCCTTTGAACCTGTGATCCAGGGAAAAATTCTGCTTGTCACTTTTGTCACTCATTTTCAGTATTAAAAATGGATGAGTTTTATTGTATCTCTGTGTATTTTGCCATTAAAGTAGATGGGGGGGGGGGAAGGTATAAAAGCTAGACTTTTAATAGTGTCAGCCAGCATAAAAACTTCAGATTTACATTAGCAACACAGTATTTTTACCGTCTTTGCAGTTTCAGCTTATAATGTTAATTCTGTGCTGTGTTTTGGGGGAGAAAGTTCAGTTCTTGGTTAATCCAGTTAATACAAGTTCAGTATATGGTTAATATGGGAGTGCTGCATGTTTCAGCCATGATGTGTGTGATAATGAAAAGAACAAATGAACAAGGCATTTAAAAAAAAGGATTAAGCAAAGAGCTGGGATTTAAGGAAACTTTGATAAGAAATAAAGTGTTTGTGCATTTTTGACCAGGAATAAGATTGATTTTATCTTCCTAGATGACATTACAGATATCTTTGACAGGAGTAAAGAAATGGGAATAGGTGTGTAAACAGCAGATTTTGCACTGAAGTTAAGAGCACCCATACCAATACTGAGAGTGGGGCGGGGGGGACACGGCACGGCACCCAAATTTTATCTGGTTCTGGCCCTGTGTAATGAGTGTGAGTCATAAGGTTTGGCACAGTGCTGCTATGTAAGACCACTTTCAGAAGGCCAGGTCATACGTTTTATCTGATGTCACCTCATAGAAGCAAGGGGCTCTGCTGCGATTTTGTTAAGTTTCAAGTAGCTGGATGGTACGAAAGTTGTATTTAATAATGATTTCTCATCAGTGAAAACACTGTCCAATATCAGTGGATGTTATGGAGATGATAAGCTCTTCCCCAATGGTGCGTGTGCAAGCATCCTCTGTGGGAATGTGCTACAAGCAAAAGTAGAAGCTCCCGACATCCAGCATGTCAGGGCTGAGCTGAGCTGGGGATTTTTGTGTTCAAAATCAAGGCAGTCCCACTTGGTAGCTGAGCTCTTGCCTCTCTCTAGTGAGGAAACACGGACAAAGACATTTTGAGGTTGTTTTTTTTTTTCTTCAGAATAATTCTCTAGAGTTTTGTAATAGAATAATAGATTATAGTATAGAATACTATAGAATTCTATATAGAATAATAGATTATAGTATTATCTCCCTCCTGAGATCCCTCACTAGACAAATACTGAAATTTTGTTCTCGATCGGGACATTTACTTTGACAGAACGTGTCTTTTTGGTGCCCAGGACAGCATACGTAAGATAGTACTTTGTTTCCAAGTGGAAAGAAAGCAAACACAGAGACCCTTAATTTCTCATTAAATAATGATGACAAGATTTTAACTAGCAATGAGAAAGACGACTTTTAGCAGCCGGTTCTTCCCCATTACTTTCATGACAGTTCTGTATGTCATTCATGCTCACCTGTTGCTGTATACAGCCTGTCGCGTGCACCACGGCTGAAGTGCCACCACCATGAAGTGCCTGATGAATTTGGGCCAGAAGCTTCCCTGGGAGCTGAAACCTGCTGTGACAAGGTCTGGCTTTGGCCCACTTCACCCTGAATGTTTGCTTATTCTGATGGAAACAAATGCAATCAGAATATGCATCCCTGTTATAACTCTTGACATGATGAATGGGGTTTTAACTCACAGGAAACCGTAAGAAAATAGTGTTTCTGCTCATTCAGTGCTGTTGCTTTCTCCACGTTAGTCTTGTGGTAAAATATGAAGCGGATAGAGCAGGTGAGAGAAGCAGGTGTGTGGGCAAGAAACAGCTCTGAAACTTTTGACGCTCTGGGTGGGAAAAATAGACTTTTACTTAAAGTGATGTTCATCGTGATGTTTTGTGCTAGAGTTTTTCCCCTTTGGTCATGTTAACTTTATATAGGAAAGATCCCAGGAGAGTATCAGTGCCAATACTGGCAAGTTTTTAGAGGCTTTCTTAAACCTCTTATTTCACAGAAATCTATGAAGTTTCTGGCTGGTCTGTCCTTTTCTAGCCTAAGCCTTTCCTAAGAAATCCAGCAATTTTCCACTTGAAAATAGCTATGGGTAAAGTCACACACTACTTTCACATAAGATTAAGGGTTTGACAAGGGTAGTGGGAACAAAGAAATTCCAAATTAAGTCTGCTCCATATTTAAACCCCCCTCTCCCAGCCCCCTGTTGCACAATAGCAAGCTTTCCTAATGCAAGTAGGTTGTTGATATACTTCCAAAAAGAATTCCAGTTAGCTGAGAGATGGGATTAAATGGATTAAATAGCCTCCTCGTTTTTCAGTGAAAAAAAAAAAAGGACTTTGGTTGAAGGCACGTACAAACGCGAACTTAAATGATTTTGGACTAGATTGGCCTTCTCAACAACCTCAGATTGCCTTGCAAATTAGCATGCCCTTTCTTGGCGAGGACCTGTGTGTTGCTGGTGGGTACATGCGCACACAGACATGCACATGTGGGGTGCATGGAGTTTGCGCTGTAGCTGCAGCCATTTCAGCAGGCTATGATCGTGGGCCGGGAGATAGGCTATCAGTTGGGTAGAAAAGCTGCAAAGAATATAAAACAGTGCAGAGTGCTCTGTGGCCAATCTGTCTCCTTCTAGTGCAAAACTGATGTGCCCCACTCAGCCAGACCTGAGCCCCAGGAGAGCCCGAGAACCTCGAGCCCACCAGCCAGCTCCTACCTAGCGGTTTTGTGGTCTCTTCCATCTTGCCATCATGTTGCGTGGTTGCTAGGTGTTACCTTTTCTTCATGGTATAAAACCCAACATTCTCCTTTTTTGAACTCATCTCGTGGACTTCTTTTCCTAAGAATTTGTAAGGTATCAGCTTTGTACAAAGTTCGTACAGATTCTCCCTAGCTTACTCTTCCTCATAATGAAAGCTGACTTCTCTTCAACCCTGCCCTATCATGTCTTGCTTTCATTTTTCTGACCCCTGAAGTCAGGAAATAGCAATATGAAGCTCCACAGCAAGGTCTGTCAGCAGCTGATAAGTTGATGTGTGGCAGATAATTACTGAAGTAATGACTTTTATGTGGACAGCAGGACTCCATAGCAAACCTGTCTTTCATCTTGGCCATTTCATGGTGTTCTTTCTAAGTCTTTGTCCTGTGAAACTTATTGGCTACTTGTTCAAGTGCAGCAGCAGTGTTTTTTTCATGTGTTAGTAATTTTTCATCTATATCCAAAAGACTCATTCTGTTGCTGGAAAGATACAGATAGTATCATATACTTGGGATAGCATGGTTAATGACAAAAAAAAAGGTGGTGGGACGGTTTAGGGGGGGCAAGATTAGTGGTAGCATATGAAAATTGTCAGGAATCCCTAAAATTCTTTTGTGGCTTCTTTCTAAGGTCTACTAGTTTGCCTTAACCTGTTGTTGTTACGAAGAGCCACGTCTAAGAGGCTAAGAGTAATGCATCCCAGATCTCACTTACGCATCCAGTCTAACTGGTCTTAAGTATAAGCAGTGGAGCAGTTTTGTATTGTGTGCATGTTTTCCCTTTAAAAGCAGCCTTCTTGCTGTCTTTGATTTCTATATTAATTTGGAAAGCATGTGCCAAGAGTAAAATTTGTTTCACATTTGTTTCAAATTCAAATTAAATCCCTTCACCCCCAACCAAAGAATCTGCAAGAAAAAGACCAAGGGGGCTGGTGACCTTATCATGACTGGATCTCATCCTGATCAAGGGCCAAATCTTTTTAGCATTGAAAGGAAGTAAAAACAAGAATTAAGAACTTTGATTACGGCTGGGATAGCAGTGTTCTCTTTCCTCTACCTGCAAGGAAATGCTACAAAGCAGCCATTTATTCAGCCAGTACAATCCTTATCTCTTTTCGCTGACTGGCTTACATCTTTTATATTACCTTAACACATGGGCCTGTGTTCCTCCCACCTAATGTTATTCACCTGAGACACATGTCTTCAGAGGGTGATGAATGATTTCTTCCTGGAGAGGAGGAGCAGAGAGAGATGGGCATACCTCAGCGGCAACGCGGCTTGCCGGAGATACGAGTTATCTCCTTGCCGTAGCCCTCTTGCTTGCTTTTACTCCATCTTCATTGACCGTGTAGGGTGACTTTGCTTCCAGCTTGGTGTAATTGATTAGATAAGGAATATAAGTACCTAAAATTAGTACCTTGGGTTTTTCAACTGTAAGTAGACTAACTAGAGCAAAGGAAAAAGGAGGAGACTTGATGTAAAAGTGAAAGTTAGCTGCTTAGCTATAGGAGTGCTTAAGTGCTTGACTAACACTCATGTCTTGAAAATCTGCCCTCAAGGAAAACATTGCTGCACTGTGCACAATCTGTGCAAAACTTACCAAATGTTCGGAATGTGTTTGGAAGATTAATTACGTCGTAATTTTTCTCACCCTGTGGATTTTTTTCCTTTTATTCCCCCATAGAGCAGTGTACTAGGGGCTTGTCAGGTTGTGCGTTAGGTAATTGAGTTGTTATGCCAACAGGCTGTGCTGAAAGGTGTTACATCAGTGATTTCTTTTTCATCCCACTGTGCTTTGATCTCCTGCTATAAAGCAGAAGATCTAACAGTGGAAACTTTTGAAGATGATAGATGAATTTTACTAATCCACTTTTCATAATCCTTACAAAAAATGTCTGTCCTTATCAATCAGAAAAGATTTAATAACTGTTGTCTCTGTAAAGTCTCATATTATCAGGATTGCAAACTATGGGATTACTATTATGAAATATTTTATTTGCATGTTTTGAAAAGTTGTTGTAAATGCTTTAGAATAAATGAATAAAGATGCTTCTTTGTTAATGGTGCTCTGTTGTATTTTCTCACTAAAATACAAAACTCATTTGCAAGACAGCACTGTGCAATGGTGAATATTTGCTGTCCTTACTGGTGTTAATTGCCCTACTTTAATTTTGTATTATTGGAATTCACTGAAACAGTCAACTTAATCCAAATATACTAATTCCAAACTTTATACAATGCTGCAACGAATGTTAAAAGTCTTAGCTCACAAGATGCAAAGCGTTGCAGATGATGGAACTGTTGCAACAGTAAGCAGTGTCTAGACTCCTGTTTGCAGAGTTTGGGGCAATAAAATGTGGCATCTTCTAGGAAGAAACAAGTGCCTGTGCCTGCCCCTGGATGAAATTCACACTTATATCATCCAGATGAAGTCAGTAAAGTTACTGCAGTTGCCCAGGATTTTGTCCAGCACAATCTTGCCCAATATATCTTCTATTAGTTGAGCTCCCCACTTCTCTGGAAAACCCTGCTCATAGAAAATTGTTAGCAATGCTTAGGATTATACAAAATATTCACCAGATCTGATTATATTTTATCTCTTTTCTTTACAATAGCTTTGGGCCAGATTATGCTCTATGTTGATGGCATGAATGGCGTAATAAATCATAATGAAACCATCCAATGGCTGTACACACTTATTGGGTCAAAGGTAAGACACTCTCCAAAATTCTCATTTTATATGTTTTTGGTGTTCTTTTGTAAATGCATTTGTATTATGTATTCATTTAAGGTATAAACAGACTGCGTATTAGGTTCTAAATGAGTACATAACACTCTGCATGGAAACCAGGGCACGCTGAGCTGTTATTTCTTTTCTACTGTTTTTATACTCGTTTGTGCTGTTGACACATACTCTGCTTTTAAAAGCAAAGGTACTAAAGATGCCCTCATTTCTGTCTGTCCTGTCATTGCAGTTGACCATGCAGAAGATACTTTGGTCTTGCAGTTGTAGTTCCTAAGACATTCTTTGGAACCACTTTTTGGGGTGTTTTGTTCCACCTTTCCATTCTATGAATGCAAATCCCATTCTACATTTTCACCATTCTACACTGCTCAACTTTGCTGAGCACTGGGGAAGACAATTCAGAGTGACTTCCTTCTAGTGCCTTCAGAGGATTCTTTGTTGGTCCCTACATACAAGGAGGCAAAAGCTAAAGACCAGAGTGGATATATGCCTTGGGTTGGTCTCCTCCAGTGGAGTGCACAACCCACTTTTAAGGACATCTTTACTGGAAGTGTAGGTAAAGCCGCAAATACACCATTCTCCAGTCTGTTGGCTCTCCAGCTTTAGGAAGTTCATTAACGCTTGGAGGGACTGCTGCTGCTCTTACCATGTAGACCTGTTTGGGATAGATCTGTATGGCCCAGTAGCTGGAGCGGAGTATGTTAGCTATTGTTAACAACTGAAAAGTTCATGTAATTGGTGGAATTGAACCCATAGTTAGAATCACTAAGAAATTTCCAGGAACTTTTCCTCAAGTGGCTAAGTTTCAGAAAGTTGCTGTTGAATACTGTAGTGACACAGAGATGATGCTGCTGTCCCTCTTTACCCTGATAGCTTTCATAACACAAGCTGAAAAAAAAGTTCTGTGTCCCAGGGGCCTTTTTTAACCACCACAGAATTTTTTCTACAATGTGCCAACTTCACTGCTGCAGCAGATTATCAAGTCAAAGAACAGATGCTGCAGTACTGAAAGAACTTTTTTATCTTGAGCTGATGTAGATACGTAAAAGTAAGATGATTGTGGTTATCAAATCTCAGGCTTGCAGGGCAGTGTTCATGATTGGGAGAAGATGAGGAGAAACTTTTCCCCGATATAAAATGTTGCACTGTTGGCTGGGCATTACGTTTGCGCTCTTGAAATGGGAAATGTTAGCCACAGTTGGAAAAACTGATGCCAGATGAGAGAGAAATGANTTTCCCCGATATAAAATGTTGCACTGTTGGCTGGGCATTACGTTGGGCAATTTGCACTCTTGAAATGGGAAATGTTAGCCGCAGTTGGAAAAACTGATGCCAGATGAGAGAGAAATGATTTGCTTGGTATGGATCCTCATTTTCTATACAAGAGATAAAAGAGACAAGCAAAAAAGGAAAAAACATTGCCACGTCCGTGATTATTTTAGTTCTCTAATGCACCTAATGGGAGTGGGATGGGGGAGAAACACAGTTGTGTTGCTGCCTTGCAGATTGAATTCTGTCTAGATTTTCTTGACCAGAGTACTTTAGCTCTCTGGTCCTTAAGCTCCTTTCTCCCTCCCCCATCGCTAGCCCAAATGATTATCTCCATGTCCTGGCTCGGTGCCTGCAGCTAAGGAATGCAGGCAATGTGCTTTGAATAGTTTGGTTTCAGGTAGCATCGAAGTTGCTTTTTCATTATTCTTTGACTGTCTTGGAAGAGATCTAAGTCCCTGTCTGTGTGCCAGCAGTTATCTGAAGGTATGGCAGGCTTACTATCAGAGTGTGGTGGGACAGCTGCTCTATGCACTTAAGGGTGGTTTTGACTTTCTGTGAAAAATGAATCCCTGGAATTTGCAACGCACCTACAGTCTAATTTGCAGCCCTGCTATGCTGGTGCCTTCTCTGCAGCAAAGGCGGTGAAAAATATGTTAACACTGCTGAACAAAAAAAAAGAATAGTAAAATTGCCAATTAAGTCTTGGGACAAATCCCTCTAATAGTATGCAGGAGGAATACAGTCATTCAGCTGCCACAGCTGCTACACATGGTTTCTTGACATCTTAAAAGCTCTGACCAGGTGTAATATGCTCAGCAGTGGAGGTGGTTGACTCTTTTCCACTGGATTTTTGGTCAAATTCTGTTATTTGCTCTGCTCTGTTTGCATAGAGCTGCTGGCTCTGCTGCCCTTGCTCAGTTGGAGTAGCGTATTATTGCATGTGCTTGTCCCCTGCAGCACACATGTTCAGCCAAGGACCTTGGGGTCTGTCACACTCAGCGCTGCAACGGCTTTAAGTTTGGCGCCCAACTCCCAGTTCACTTTAGGCATCCAGCGATATTTCTGTACAGCAATAGGGGAAGGGGGCGGGAAAGAGAAATAAAATTTGACATTAGTGAGAAAGAAGGACTATAAGCAATTTGCTGAGAGCCTGTCTAGATTGTTGTCATTGTATTCCTTATTATTGCTAGTTCTGCTGCAGTTGTACCCCTTTAAGTGTCAATAGATGCTTATATAGATGGATTACCAGAAGTTGCTGATAATTTTAGCGCTGTGGTCTAAATTTGTTCTGAGCAAAGTTACTGGGGAGGTGATTAAAATTCCAACAGAGTGACTGCGCTAGTGCTGCTTGCCCTTACACTGGGTAAGAGGCACCAGTGGTGTCAGGCTGAGGAACTGACAAGTGGGAAGAAAGTTAATCTTCGATGACTCATTTGTTAGCGGGCAGAAAAAGCCTCCTGTGTCAAATTGGTGTTATATAGGTGTTAGACTGGAAATTAGAAATTAGCAGTACCCTTCCTCTGCCATGTTATTTAAAGAGAAGAGCATTATCAGCAAATCCCAGGGTCTTAGGGCCACTGCTGGTCTGTTGACAAGGCACATCCAACAGTGTGTGACCATGCCAATGTGTGCCAGTGGCCTGCCACAGGCTGGCTGTAGACAGCTTTCCAGTCATCAATGGCTAATAGATCCCTGCCATAAAACATCTACAGCATAATCCCGATTTAAATGTACATTGCTACTATTTCATCATTAGCTATATAGGCAGCAATTCATCAGTCTTTCCCCATTTAACAAAGCATTCAAGTATGTACTTAATTATAGGTGTATGGTTACATGCTGTTGGCTTCCAGGGAACATTAATACATAACTGAGGTCAGCAACGTACTGCTGTATGAGTGCAAAAGAAGGCTACAGCAGTGCCAAGGCTCGGCCATCTTATAGAAGCTTAGAAGTTACGTAAATAAGAAATACCTATGTCAACCAAGTTTTCTTTTAGTATTCATTGGTAGCATGGAACATCCATGCAAGATAGTTTACTTTTCAAAAGACAAAACTAGGAGTCAATGCATGTTAGTAAACAGTGCTTTCAGAATTGCTCCTTAATTTTTACATTTTTTTTTAAAGTGAGTAGACTAACCTATCAAGGACATTGCCTTAACTGACCACGTGCCGTAAAACAAACCTCGTTTCAACCTCACAGCATCTGGGGAATGGTATTTCACCACTTTCTCAGTGTTTCTGCCAGCAGTACGTTGCTGCTGCTGAAGTTGGAATTAAGTTTTTGCATCATATTGTAAGTTATATTTAGCCTGGTTGTAAAGGGGCCTGAGGCATTTGTTCATGCTGGCGGCAGCTGTCACCCCAGAGCCCTGTGGAGCTCTGTGGTGGATCACCTGCAGGTAGAGTCTCGGATTGATGACCATGGCGAGGACTGTTGGAAAATTTCTCTTACCCAACACAAGGGACACCAGGTTAAAGACATATATGTACTAAGCTATATTAAGTCCTTCTAATGTATTTTTCATCTGTTAGCAAGTATGAGGTAATATGTATATTATCTTTTATATGTGTTGGTATTCCCTCTGACCTGATAATAGAAAGTGTACAATACTGTATCAGTGCTTTACCCTCTCCAGGACTAGCTACCGAGTGTTTACAAAAAGCACATTTCTGAACCAAACATCTTGGAAAATCTCCAGGTGTTTATATCACGCACTAGAGAAGCAAACGTTCCTTTGCATCACAAACCCACAGGCTTTTGCCACTCCACCTCAGTCTTCAAAGGCACATCTAAGGCATTAAGTGTTCCAAAACCTAAGTCTGGTTTCACCTTTTCTTTCCCCTCATTTCTGACTGCTACTGATAATGATTATTTTTCCCCATTTGATGATCCAGGCTGTTCTAATTTCCCCCAGGGGACCTAAAGCCCCTTTTTGGCATTGTTTTCGGTGGAAAGTAATCCATTTTCAAAGTGGTGCTGGGTAACCTCAGAAGACGGGGTGGAATTCTGGGCCCAGGCTGATACAACGAGGTTGATTAAAGATTCCTATCTCACATCTTGTTTTAATTTTTTCTTTCTACTTTGCTTCTGTCTGGGTCCTAGATTGCAATGTTAAATACAAATTTTAACTAGCGAGTTGTTCTCTATGCCTTGTGTGAATCTTTTGCTTCCCTTGGTATTGAAGTAAGGACTTTTTGAATGTTTTAAATGTAATTCAATCCAAAAGAAGAAAAAAAACCTTCAAAGCAAAAGGAAAAACCCCCACAACATTCAAACAGATGTAGTTGTAGTGAGTGAATTTGTTGATTTCAAAAGGAAAGTCCAGTAGGGTTGCTTTTCCTGTGCCGTGAAATGTTAAAACATGCACGCGGTTGGTAAGTCATTTCATGAGAATTTTGAGAGAAATAAAATTCACAAAAATGCTCTAAAATTGTTTTAACAAANATTTCAAAAGGAAAGTCCAGTAGGGTTGCTTTTCCTGTGCCGTGCCAGTGAAATGTTAAAACATGCACGTGGTTGGTAAGTCATTTCATGAGAATTTTGAGAGAAATAATATTCACGAAAATGCTCTAAAATTGTTTTAACAAGTGAATCATTTAAGGGATGTAGAGGTAAATACTCAGTTTAAGAACTTAATTAAATCAGTCTCCATTTCACAAGTCATTTATGCCTGAGCTCCACTGAAGTCATAAGCAGAGCAGAGAATACCATATAACTTGAATTTGTGCTTTTCCTCAGGAAATTTCTTGTCAAATCTTAGGCAAACAGATGTTGAAATGGGTCTACACGTATATACCGAAAACTGTTTTGCAGTCATGAAGAAAGTTACAAATGTAAGGGACTTAACAGATATGAATAGAACTAAAATAGCAGTGTTAGTAGTTCTAAAGCCCAAAGCATGTTGAATTAAATCACCACCAAAACTGGATGGTATACTCTCTTGTTGAGGGTCTTGGAAATATGATGTATTTGCATCTCATTAATTTTTCTGGCAATATATTTTGAAAATCATTGTGTGTACGGATGGCCTATCCTGATTTAACATTGCCTGGATGATGAAAAGGAATATATGTAGGAATACGCCTAATCTCTGTGAGCAGGAGGTTGCGCTGTAGAATCATCCTGCGCTTTTTATTCTTAATGTGTTTGGAAGGGGATCTAGATAACCTGGCCTGCTAAAAAGAGTTAAGCATCCAGGAGAAATTACACAGCTCAGGGACCTACTTTGATTAATTTCATACGTTGTCCTCTTCCTAATCTGCTGCCTCGATGGTTAACAAACTCTTTTGCAGCCTTTGACAAATGAGACTTAACATACAGCTAATGCACAAGCTATGCAGGTTGCACCATCTCTCTTCCCTCCAGCCACAACTCTGATAAGCCTGTGGGTTTGTTCTGTTTTCAGGTTTAGCCCGGGTAGAAGTCTCAGTTAGGTGTCAGTCTTACAGGCTTTCTGGAAGGGTTCAGAGCAAAGCTCTCCCCTTTAGCCCTAAAATCAGTGCGGTCTCTCCCATGGGCTGCCCTACACTCAAGACCTTGAGCTGTGGTGAACAGGTACAACTGCTTTGAGTTCAGTGAAACCGTGAACGCTCATGTCAGCTTAGCAGCTGGCTCTTAAATTTAATCCGCTATGCATTTGGCCGTTGAACTATTGTTATGAAAATGGTTGTGTGAGGGAGAAACAAAATCCTGGATTTATAGGAACTTAACTTTCCTACTTCCTGCCTCTCAAAGGCTTGAGCCAACGATCACCCAGGTCGGCAGAGACCTTCCCTCCATCTCTCACTCAGAATCTGTAATGGCACTGTTGCATGAACGGAGTTTATTTTGAATTGTATTTAATTAGTGCTTTGAAGATAAGGATCAGGATGTTGCAATAAACTTGGAATAGGATACGCCAGCCAGTGCAGACTACGTTATGTGCTCGCTTTGGTCTGTCCAACTCAGCAGACAGACTGCTACGAGCGCTGCTCTTTACCAATTGTATTTGTAGGTGGGTTTCAAAGTCGTTCCATTAAACATGAGAGTTTGCAGTAGTCCAGTCCCGCAGCAATAACTATTCCTGTAGCTCTGTCTGTTGCATTCACTTCTGAGTATTTTGAAGGGATAAATACCCATTTTTCTGTGTTCAAAATGAACTCTTGTAGATTAAGGCAATACTAGAAAACACACAGTTCTCCCACATCATATCAGAGATCTGATTTCAACTCGTTTGAAGTGGAGAATAAGAAAATATAATGATTAACTGCCAACAATGTGGCAAATGTTCAGGCCCAACTTTTCACTCAGTCTCATCTGTTCAAATCTGTATGAGAAAATGTCCTGTTAGCAGTGAGTGAAATATGTGCAAATGTTTCCAGAAAATACCATGCATCCATACAGATGTGCGAATTTCTTGTTGTAAAGGAAAGGCATGAAGAAAGAAAAAAGCAAGGGTTATACTAGAATTAGGTAGGGGAAAAAACTGAAAAACAGCCTAAATCAGTGCTAGCTTTAGGAATTACCTTGGTCTCTCACTAATGTAGTTCAGTGTCACAGGTCTGTTGNCAAGGGTTATACTAGAATTAGGTAGGGGAAAAAACTGAAAAACAACCTAAATCAGTGCTAGCTTTTAGAATTACCTTGGTCTGTCACTAATGTAGTTCAGTGTCACAGGTCTGTTGCCATTCATATTTGTGTGCAAATTATTGTGCTGCAGTCACTAGCTATTAGAATTTTCTATTAGCTACTAGTGTTTTCTAACAAGCATTAAGTCCAGCATTCCTGTGAAAGAGGAAGCTGCAAGGGAAAGTTTCTATTGAGGGATGAGACTAAACAAAATGGAGCCTACTTGTCTTTCCAACATGCTTGAAGCGGACAGTGTGAAAGGTCTTTGACTATGAAATCAATTGCCTGAACAAGAAAAATAGCAAATTTTCAAACGTAAGTTGTCGGTTGGAAAAGAGTGAAGAAATATGAAAGAGTGGCTCCAAGGATAAAAAGCAGCTGGTTATAATCCAGGCCTATAGNGAAAAGAGTGAAGAAATATGAAAGAGTGGCTCCAAGGATAAAAAGCAGCTGGTTATAATCCAGGCCTATAGTACACACCTGAGGTTTTTATGCCTGTCTAAACACAGAAATCAACTTGGCCAATATAAAACATATTGCTGTCATTATGCCAAACCTTTTGGGATAGCTAAGTAATCATTTTGCAGGGTAGAAATATCATTAGTCCTAAGTTACAAGTTTAGCAAGGTGCAGTTTAAGGAAATATACCATGTTTTAAATTTAAAATAAACAGTTATGTCTGAACCTTTTCTGGAATCACTCTTTCTTGAACTTGGATGCATAATGCTTCAGTCTGCAGGGTTACCTTTGCAGGGTTACCTGTTTTCTGGTCTCTGTTGCTCTTAGGTGCTGTGAGGGAAAAGTCTTCTGGTGCATAGTCAGTGGTTGAAATGCCACCAAACTCAAATTTGTTAGGCTAGACCTTTAGCAGAGGTGAAGTGATACATTTTTTTACTCTATTTTGAAGTAAGTGTATGCAAAAAGTCCAGGTAATGCTTCACAATGAC
>RSEF01000002.1:93745450-93759355 GCA_003993805.1 Himantopus leucocephalus
TCTCTTTCCTGGTTGCCATATATATAGTACAATAGTGGAATCCTGCCTGTGGGAAGGAAGGTGGTATCCAACATTTTTCACAGTGTCATGTAAACCAGGTCCGAGACAGCCAACACAGCAGTTAATATACCAGTGTTTTGCTTGTAGCTTAGCCTGGAAGAATGACCCAGCTAGGGAGGGGGTCCATACATTGGGAGACCCAGGCTGAATCCAGCTTCCAGGCACATTCTTGAACCAGTCTCCAAATCCCTTTGTGTCCCAGTCCCTCATCTGGAAAATTGGTGTTCACATTTTAGAGCCCTGGGGGAAGAACATGAGGGAGTGGAGGGAGAGATTATACGTGTTGAAGACAGATACGTAGGTGAAAGTTGAACCTAATACTAATTGTTACCATATCTTTCCTTCTGGCATCTCTCAAAAATGCTTGTCATTCCTTTATTTAGCTATAGTCGTTCTTTAAAGCAACAGCTACTAGCTGAAGGTACTTGGATAACAGTAAAAAATATGCTGTATCAAAAATGGAAACCACCGAAACATATACGATGGCTTTATATTCAGCATGTAATGCACCCCAAGGAATCTCTTGAGTTGCAACCTGCTCAGGTGCCTGAAGTTACCTCACCAGGTTATTGCCTGAGGACTCATCGTGGTTACCTCATAGATTTTATGTTGGTCTCCTCAGTTACAGGACTAGTTCTTAGGAAGGAAGATATCTGGTAAAATGTGTGGACTTCAATTACTTTTCATAAGATCAAGATCAAAAGAAAGGTTCTCTGATATGTTTTCTTTTTTTTTTTTTTTTCGCAGTCCTTTAGTAGTAGTTTATACCATATAAAGTCTTTTCAGAATAATTTCCAGCATACCAGCAGGTTCCTTAGCTGGCTCCCATGGTACACTGAAATGAGTCTCATCTGGACGTGCTGTGTACTCTCTTTCCATATTCTGATCCTCTTTGATCACAGCAATCAAACAAGGAGTTCAGATGCTTCCTGGTTTGCCCCCTTCTATCTCTCTACTATTCTCCTTTTTGAAGACCATGTTAATGAAAAACAAGAATGTGGTGTTCAATATAAAAAATACTGTTAATATCTCAGCCAGTGTGGAATTTTTACAGATTGGTCCCTTTTATTTTTTGAATTTCCTCTTCTTATTAAGAGATATAGAAATGTAGCAAATGTATGCTTTGTCTTTTTTTTTGTTTCCAGCAGCGCGTAGCTACTTCCTTCTTTAGTTTATGAAAATGAAAGCATTCTCTTCAAAAGCCATTTTTTCTCCACTGCAGTTTAAATTTCACTGTGTGGTTGTCTAAGCACCTTAAAGTTACGATTTCGGAGGGAAATGCAACTCTTTGCTAACTTGCAGTTTGAACGCTTCCCCAGTCGAGCTTGGGATATGACAGCCTTTCTTGCAGAATGTAAATGGAAAGAGTAAAATGGGACAAGAGACGCCTGCAGGTATTAATTTATGGGATTGCCTCAAAATTGTTAATCCCATGTGGGCTGAGTTTCTGCTCACCATTTTCCTTTAAATAGAGAGAACAGAATTCCACTTTTTCGTATTTTTTTCTTCATTGTGTCACTACCACTCTCTGTGGTTTGCAGTCGTCTATGCTCAGGTCGCTGCTTCTTTTTGTCTTCCTCATTGTGGTCCTGCTTCCCCAGGTACACACTCTCCTCATATTTGATGTCTGTTGAGCCACTTTTCCATGGCACAGGGGAACTGTAGAGCCCTCTATGGTAAAGATTCTGCGTGGCTGTAGGGGGAAAGACGTGATGGAGCACCTAAAGATAGGTTTGCTTCCAGATCTGCACTGCCTGCTGATTTGTTCAGATGGACGTCTGTACCAGTTGTGGATCTGACAGTGAGATTTGTGCCAAACTCGCTTGGAATCATGATATACCTCAACTTTCATCACTGGCCTGCATGATGTCCCTCCTCGTTTTCTTGTCGTCCCCTTCTGATGTGGGGATGCAACATGAAGGCCCAAGCGCAGTTTGTCAGTGGAAGATCTACATTCAGAGCAGAGCATCGGACAGAAAATATTACAAATTGCCGTATATACCAAAGAGGCTAGCCTTGCCTGTTTACTAGGGTGGGTTTTGAATAGGAACAGCACGTGCTCAGAGGGTGTCCCATGGCGTTGGGCCATGGGACGGGATCTGAAAACTTGAGTGGAAGATTTTCCTGACGTCATCACCTGATGTAGTAATACTGCAATTACTCATCTAGATGGTTGTTTTCTTCTTCTTCCCTTTTGCTCAGAAGGGTGGGTTGGGATTATTTGTCATCTTTGGCTAAACTGACACAAAGTTATGTGGAACAGATGGACATCACCGGACTGCCTTTACGTACAGGTCATTAGCACAACATGTTTTGACAGGTCTGAATAGTTCAATCCCAGTCTCCGCCAGTTGTGATACTATGGATGTTAAAGCACTGATAGCATCTTGCCATTTCAGTTATTCTTTAGTTCCAGAACAAAAACGAAGCCTAAAAAAGCATCCTTCCCATTACTTCCCCTTTCAGAGGTTTCAAGGGAAACCTTCTAAAGTTTTTGCAGTAGGTTTCCTTTCCTCATGGAAGTGAGTTGCAGTTTGAGAGAGAAAAAGGGAGATATTTCACTTGTTGGAGCTTCAGGAGGTTTTAGACTTACCCTTTCTTTTTAAACCATGCTATGAATTTGTTTGTCTGATTTAATTTTAAATCCTGCTTTGTCCATAAAAATTGTTTGTAAATGTTCTCTATCTGTAGAACTAAAAGAAAATGAAAATTTTGAAATCTTTAGAGTAGATTTTAATACCTCCTGCCTCCATCTGAGGTTCCTGCTTTCCTGCATGGGTACAGACGCATGCAGATGAACGCTGACACAAATGCATTTTCTCTGTTCTGGAGAAGCAGCATCATCAGTGGCAGCCACTGCATGCCCACAGCAAGTAAAGAGCAAGAGAGGAGACCAGACAGGACACGTCTTGTTACAATCAAGACACAGAAAACACTGTTGTTCTCATATAGAAGAAGAAAAAAATCTGTGAGGGGGGAAAAAAAGCAAGCTGCCTTTTCTGCCTTAGAAAAGCCATCCCACAGCACCACCTAGCAGACACAGATGGATATGAATAAACAGACTTACGGCAAGACTGGAGCAAAATTCTACTGGGAGAATAGGATGTTGAGCAAGACTGTGTGCTTTAAAACAGCTGTTCCACCTAACACCTAGCACAGGTTATTGATAGGAGCTGAGTTGTTCTGTCCTTGTCTCATGCAGCTGTTACCCTTCAGCATCTGATATTTGTAGCCTGAGACAACTAATGAAGCTCTCTGCATGTTTGATGAAGCACATCATCAGTTTTGAGGGGGTTTTTTTTTGGTACTCTGGAGTTGTGCTCTTTGGTCCCACATATTTTTTAATGCACCTAGCTTAATCGGAGTGAAGGCATTCTCAGTCATCTTGCAATTTATTTATTTTCTTGTCTGCTTTAGTCCAAGGTGCCAGGGGGGAAAACAGCCCAGCAGCCTGCTAAGGAATACTGCCAGAGCACGAATTTTGAAGACCGTGGCGAGCACAGCCTGGTCCCACCCCTGTGGCTGGGCAAGATGTGTGAGAGAACAGTCGAGCTGCAGCTGCTGAGTGCCCCTGTTTTTAAAAGTAGTTGTTGTACACGTTTGCTTTTCTGGGGGGACCAGAACACAAGCTTGCTTTTGGGCTGCAAATGTGAAGTATTTGTGGAACTAGCAGATTGCAGCCTATGACCTTTACTTTGTTACTTGATTAATCTTGCTCATCTCCATACCTTAAATTGCCGTTTAGCTTTCGCCCTGCCATCCTAAACGGGTGGGTATGAAAGGCTCTGGCCATGCCCACTGGTGGGAGGCTGTCTAGGAACTCAAAGGTCAGCGCCGCAATGAAAGAGGTGATTTCAGAGCAAAAGTTGCAGTTGGTTATGCTGAACTAGAGCAGCACTGGTCCTCCTGTGAATTGTGCTGTGGAAACAACATGACTCAGTAATGGGAAGGAGTTGTAGGACTTTGAACTCGCAAGGATTTTTAGTTTGATATTATGCATGTATGCAGACCTGCTTTACTACTCAGCGGCGGTACAGGGAGATCTCTGGCAGCAAGACTGAAATCCCAGTCCCTTCCAGGTTCTGGGATCTCTATTTTCTTGGTTAAAGTGGGGGATTGGCTATCAAGACTCTTAATTTGCTCTGTAGCATTGGGAAAACTATTATTATTATTGTTGTTGTTGTTGTTGTTATTATTATTATAATTCAGAGCCAAGAACTATACAACTAAATCCATATGTGGACACCTAAAATATTCTTTCAGATATTGTGAGAGATTTTACTTTTATGAAAGGAAATGTGTTTATGCAGTACCTTGGAAAATCTAAAAAAAAGCCAACTTTTTTTCTGACATTTCCATAATCACTGTGGTAATATCTCTCATGCCCTTCACACAGGTGCTCCATGATGCTTCTCATCTCTTTTATGAAACTATTTAGATATTAAGTAAATGTTCCCCGTCAAGTGCTGTGAGAGCCTACCATGAAACATTTTCTAAAAGCAGGAAAAATAACACCAGAAGTAAGAGTTTAATGTGATTTTAGTATTCTCAATAAACTCACCGCTTCAGAAATTGTACTCTACTGAGTTGAAAGGGTCAAATCTCAATTACATTTGGTTTTGGCTAAATCCATAGGAACCATTCCCATCAGACATTACACAGCTACCGCAGTGCATTTCAGTTGAGCTTTCTGGGATACAAAGGATCATATTCTGCAGCAGTTTATTTTACTGCTTTTGTGAACTGCTACCCCTCGTTAGGGCATCACTGTATTTACTGATTTTGCCTGCAGTTACTCTTGACTTCAGAAGAAAGTGGAAGTAATCTGTTGCGGTTACTTCAGGAAAAAGAAAGGCTTGGCTGTTTTTTTTTTTCTTCTCCTCTTTCTCCCTCTTTCCGTCTGTACTGCTCCCAAAGAACTGAAACAACAGCCCAAAATTGATCTATGATGCAAGTCAAATCACTGCTGATTATGATCTCATACTTCTGTGGGTTCAGCTCTTTGAATGACCGTGGCAATTACTTGGCTAAAAACTATACAAGTCCCAGATGCTGAATAATTCTCAAATACTACATCTCAAATATGTTTCATGCTGACAATAATGAAACTGAAATGCACATTAAATAATGCCGCAATAAAGGCGTATCTGACTGTGCAGTGGTTTAGTCCGCAGGTTCAGGGTAGGGCACTGAGAAGGGTCAAATAAAGAGAAATTTGGGCTCTGCTGCTCTGCTAGCTGCTCCCCTCTCCTGGTCACCATTGCTGAAAACCTACCTGTAGCTACATATATTTGATTTGGGTTATCTTATTACCTTGCTGTTTGGTATTTTTAGACTTGTGGCAAGACTGTTCACATTCCAGGTGAGTTTGGAGGATGCTCTGTGGTACTTCTGAGGCTCTGTTATCTCACTTGGCAGATACGAAACCTGCTCCAGGCTTGTCTTTCAGTTGCACGCACGGATTTCCAGGAAAGCAGGCTGTAGGGAGAGTTGTACACATACACACGTGTAAGCTCAGAAGCCCTGCTGGACCTGTCAGTTTTGAAAATGAGTTTTTGAGCCTTAAATACTTGTCATAGCTGTGTTCTGAGTCTGCTATATAGAAAACATGTTTCGAACCCTCTCTGTGTGCTGTCAAACTAGACCAAAAGTAAGGATTGCTGTCACTGTGGTACTGATGAGGAACTGAAACGCAAATTCTGTGAGTCATAGGAGGTTTGTTAGCAAGCCGCTCAGTATTCTCTTAAGTGCTTGGGAAAATTAAGTCATTTAAGCTACAGTATCACAGGTGGTTACCATAATCCCAGACCACACCTGGTGTGCAGAGAACTACTAGAATCTCATTGCATTAAAGGCCTTGTCTTCAGGTGATTTGTGAACTAAAAAGTACATTTTGGGTGTCTGGATGGGCGTCTGAATCTTAGTGCATCTAGGACTGCTCTGTTATGCTGAAATTAGGTGATCACTGTGATCTGGTGAAAATAACAAGTGTTATGGATCTTCTTGTACCCTGATGTCGCTTTCAGTATATGTGTGTTTGGGGGGTGGTATGGGTGTGTGAGAGAGAGACAGAAAGTAAGTTGCAGATGCCAGCTTAGAAAAACAAAGAGCGCTTTAAAATAAAAATCCAGGGGTCTCCATCTTGTTATTAATGTTCTTGATATAGCTGTTATCATTTAGTCACATTAAATCATTGAGGCACATTATTGGACAACTAGCTCTAGGTGGCTCTGCAGGGAGTTGGACAAGATGACCTCCAGAGGTCCCTTCCAACCTTAACCATTCTGTGAATCACCCAAGGTTCTTCCTTCTCTTTCTGCTGTAGTGGTACCCACATATATGTGCCTTGTACTGTGAAGAAAACGGTAAAAGCCAGATCTTTTTCATGAGCTGTAACAAAGAAATTTACTTTTGGTCAAAGTAGAGCTGGGATCTGGACATGGTAGTGAATCTGGACATCAGAGTCCTCTCAAGGATGTTGATGAAGCTGAAGTTGACTTTATCTAACCCGCAAACCTTTGGAACACGAGTGAACATGAGTGTGATTAGTTAAGCCCAACTTGAGCTTGGGAAGCCATTCCCATGTTACCAGGAGGAGTGCTGTATAGAAACACTTCCACTTTTATTATCCAAGCAGGAGTCAGGGGTCTGTTACCACCTCTTTCTCCTTTCTGTTATTCAAAACCAAGCATATCTCTCTTCAGTTTGTATGTTTGTTTGATTTGCTGTGAAATTGAGGGTGGATGTGATGAGTTTGGTTGATAAAACTCAGAGGAAGGAGTTAGCCTGGGATGGAAGAATTACATGATCTCCTCAGACACTGAACTTTGTCTCTCTTCCAAAATAGTTAGTTATCACTGTGATTTGAGAGTACTGTTGCCTACCATAATAGCATCATATAATCTTGCCATTCTCCAGCTGTATGCAGAAGTTGCATACCTGCTTGCATTTATGAAAACCAAATTTTAAAATGTCTCTGTCCTCTTTCCATGAAGGAGGGAGTTAGAATAATGTGAAATTGCTAGGGCTGTGTAATTCAGCAGTGCCTTAGCTGATATGCAGTGACTTGTACCCCTATAAATCAGGTTTCTAAATGTTAGCTGCGTGGAAGATGCTGCCACTCAGCTCAGAAACCCACCACGTGGGAAGCTGGGAATGTGTCTGAGCTCAGTTACATTTTTGTTTTCCTCATGGAGTCCTGTGGATGTAGAAAAAAGCACCTGGGCTATACTGCCGATGTGAATTAGATTTGAGGATAGCCACCTTTTCCAGACTTGGGAAAGCTGTGACAAATAGAATCATAGAA
This sequence comes from Himantopus leucocephalus, assembly GCA_003993805.1. Classification (NCBI taxonomy): domain Eukaryota; kingdom Metazoa; phylum Chordata; class Aves; order Charadriiformes; family Recurvirostridae; genus Himantopus; species Himantopus leucocephalus. Next base: position 93,752,817 of record RSEF01000002.1, read on the forward strand.
TCATAGAATCGTTAAGGTTGGAAGGGACCTTTCAGATCATCTAGTCCAACCATTAACCTAACCTGACAAAACCACTTCTAAACCATATCCCCAAGTACCACGTCTACCCTTTTTTTAAACACCTCCAGGGATGGCGAATCCACCACCTCCCTGGGCAGCCTATTCCAATGTTGAATAACCCTTTCAGTGAAAAAATTTTTTCTAATATCCAACCTAAACCTCGCCTGGCTTAACTTGAACCCATTACCTCTCGTCCTATCAAATAGGTGATTGCTGGAGAAATGTGACTGCTTCCATTCTATTTAGATGCTCCTCAGAAAGCAGCTTTATTCATTAACTTTATTTGGCATGTTGTCCAAAGGTAAATAAACAGGTCTGGTTTTGCAGTCAAACCACTGATTCTGGGTTCCTTTCTGTGCCTGATAGTACTCAAAAGTTTGAGAACAGAGAAAAATCTTCAGTTTATAGATACAGTGAAATACTAGTACTCTTGCCATTCCAGTAATAAGTGGAATATATACATATATATCTCCTTTCTCTAGTTTTACTTTAGTAATTATTCTTTCAAGAGGAGTTTGTGGTGGGTTTGTTCCATGGTTTTATGTATGATATTTGTTCTTTCAACAGTTTTATTATTTCAGTAGTTCAAACCGCTACTGTGTTGCTTTTTAGGGTGCCTAAAAAGGATAACCTGTTAACAATTATTTGCTTAAGAAAGATGTTGCAATAGATAATATATTATAGTTTGGACTCTTTGTTAACACTCTGTCTTCAACCACTTCCACACATTTTGTACATGGGTTGTTTTGATTTCGAGTTTTTGCTGTTGAAATGTTGTCTGTGAGATTGTACAGTGTCAGGAAAGGACTGCCAACCATATCGTTAAACTCACAGGGGTTTTCAGGTGAAGTTATTTAAACCCAGCCATAGTTTCGGTATTTAATATGAGTACTTTTTAATGGAACTGTTGAAAGAACAAATTTCACGTGCATAAAACCACGGAATAATAACAGAGTAGTTTTCCACTGTACTTGCAGACTCAAATAGTTTTTTCCTCTAGGGCCCTTGAACTCAACCTTGATATTATTTAAACAGGACATCGCCAAGGCCATTATACCAAGTTGTTTCATGAGCAGTAGAACTAATGAAGCAATTTGTTATCTTTGTTCTTCTCCTTCCTTGCTTTTTCCTTCCCATCCCACATGCTTGAGGTACCATCAGTTCTGTTGTGTGTCCCATGCCTGTCTTTGGTACAACTGTGGTTGTGGCTGGTGGAAGGCTTCAGGAGGACTATTTTTCTAGCTGGCTCCCTTTCACGATGGCTGGAAACCATTCCTTTTCTCTGATAAAAACACCAACCTGGGGGTCTTTTCTAATGCAGTTTTCAATTTGGGTAGGAATATAGTTCAATTACTGTCAAATGTGACTGAATTCTGTGGGCAGATCCCACAGTTACAGGGAAGAGTTAGTCTACAAGTGGACAGTGGGAGGGACAGCACAGCTTTCTAAGGAAACGAGGGTGAAAATGGAATGTTGTGTGTTTGAGTGGGTTTGATTTTGAAAGGAGGCTCCGAGAGAAAGTACTCGGATGGTTTCCTTGTTTCTCTGTTTTCTTCTGGCTTTGACTGTAATACAGCAAAGTCACACGTTTTATTGGTGATGACTTTCACAGGCAGGGATAGGGTCACCTCACCTGAGCCGTTTTGTGCATTGAACAGGAGGAAAACTAAGTCCATGAAGACGCTGAAGTTTTGAGATGCTGCTTTGTACACAGTTCCCATGTCAAACATACTGCAGGTCTGAAGCTTGAGAAGTACTCTGCCAATGTCATGAGGAACGTCTTTTTTTGCATGACCTACAGGCCAGCCTGTACAAATCAGAGGTTGGACTATGATAGGAGGTGGGTCTCAGAAGAAGGTGATTTGGTGTGGAAAACTGATGTGGAGCAAGTCGACTTCCTTCTAAATGGTTTCTAATCACTCATGAAAATGATACAGTAGTGATTTAACCCTAAATCTCTAGCCTGCATCTGGAAGTTAAAATATTTCTGAAAACACACATTAGTCAAATATTTACTTGGAGGCTTAAAAAAAAAGGACATAAGATGCAGTGTTACATCTTCTATTTGCTTTTTAACTTCACAGTGCTTCAGCGTTCCCATAAGTAAAATGTGGTGAATTGCTCCCAATTCATAGAACTGTTGGATGACATGATTAACTGTAGATGGCTTTCAGATCCTTAAATGCAAAGCATGGAATAAGTAACACACCAGTTACTTATCTTAGTATTTTGAAGTATTAACAAGTTATTTAATCCCTTCTCTCTTTAAAATTGAATATCTTTTGTCTTGAGTACAGTGACATTGTATTACATTAGATGTCTTCACAAACCAAGATATCACTCAGCTGTATAAAAGCTAGCATAGTATGATATGAAGGGGATTTTGGAGAGGGGAGTGAAGAAAAAGTCCTGTCTGCAGTTAAGTTCATAAAAACTCTTTTCCTTTCCTAGTTTTTTTGGAACACAGCTAAGGAAATATCACCTGCCCAAGGAAAAGAAGTTGCTGAAACTCCCATTCTTTCCTGTTGCCAGAGGTTCAGCCCAGTGACCATCTGTTGAGGACAGCGTAGTTCAAGGCTAACATCATACATCAATATAGAGAGCTGGTGGGAAGGCTCAGCATGCAACTCTTCCATCATTACAAGAAAAAAAAAAAAAACCCCAAACCAAAAACGTGCCAAATGACCTTAATCACATTTCTCCTATGTAGGCACACACTTAGTTCCTGTGATCAATATAACAGCACCCAGTGGTTAAATTTTAGTTTGTAAGTTTATCTGATATGTGGAATTCTAATTACTTGTGGTTTCTTGTTGCTTATTATCTACTTCTTTTTACCAAGACGTGAAATGTCACAGTTGTGTCTGTTGCTGAACAGATCATCAGGATAGTGTTCAAGAGAGTCAAGGTTATTTTTCATTCATTCTACTCATCACAATTGCAAATTTTATTTAATAGAAGTATGACTGATGCCTAAACAACATTCTTGTTTAAAAAGTGGGACATATTTCTACTTTGGCTGTGATCTATAGACCTTTGGGTCATGCATTTGCAGTAACTACTGAAAAATCACCTAGTCAGACGGTATGCTTCCAGATGCTAAATTGCATTAGAATGACATTACACATGTCATCGTATTTTTATTGTATTTGCATAGTGCTAGTTTCATATGTGCCCGACAAAGGTTATGTTAACTAATGAAAGGAACAGACTTTACTAGACAATATTACTTTATGATCCATAACATGAAAATGCTTGAAAACCCTTGCTATATATAAACAACTTGAGGTGCATGTTTGTAGAATAAAAAAGAGAAGAAAAATGCCTGTTCTTTATCAAAAGCTGTTTGATAGCACATTACATGCTAGCATGAGTTTTAGCAGAAATTGCTTTTCACGTTACTGCCGTGTCTCTCAAGCTAAGTGTTTTATGCCTTATCTAAGATAATATAATCACAGTCCTTACCTAGGCACAGAAGGCAGGTCTAGATGTACTGGTGGTGTTCATTTGGCTGGAGTCCTAGAAGATATTAGAGTTTGGGAAGGGTTAATAAAAGCATCAACAAGTTGAATATGATGAAACTGCACAATTTGAAGAGAGAAAGAAAAGAAAATCTTAGTGTAAATCTTTACAAATGAAGCATAATTCCTGTTCTGGACACAGGCTGATGGCAAATTCCCAGTGAATTATTTTTGTTTTGTCTTTTGCAATGGAAAAAGCTGAAAATTTAATTGAAACCAAATCCTTCTGTTTCAGCAATTTCTGAAAGTGCAAAAGAGAAAGGCACTCAAAACTGGGGAACACCTAACAGCTCTGTCGTTGGGGCCCTTGACAAAGGTGCGATGACACCATTTCAAGAGTGACCTGAGACTAAAGAAGTTTGATCCTTTAATGTCCTATGATCTCCAGGTCCTATCCTGTCCTTTCTGGCTGAATAATTACATGTAATTTTCACACAATGAACAATTCTCACAGGAGAAGACGAGGGGATTGGTCTGGTTGTACGTGAGAAGAACAAGAAAAGACTTCTCTCACTTTGTGTTTTGTCCTGTGAAGTTGTGAATAGTCTTCCATTCATCCTGTCATAAAACAAAGAAAAACGTCATTTTAGAATATTTCATGGGATGAGAAAGTCACTTCCCCACCTCATGGGAAGGTTGTTGCTGGTGTTCCAAGAGGGGAAGAGGGAAGCGCCCGAAAAACCCCGTAGCATCTCCTGTCTCATTTCAGGCTCTGCAGCACTTGGATTTTTAAACAAAGCCCGTATGACGTGGTGATTGCTGCATGAGAAATGTAGCTACGTTGTTAGTTCATTACAAATGGCTTAGTACGGGGCTGATTTCTACCCCCAGTATATTCTTTTAAAGCTCCCATCAGAATTGCATGTGTTCATCTGAGGGCCGCATTGACATATAATATGTTTTGATTTGTTGTATGAATTGCCTGCTTCTGTGTACAGATTTTTTTCATTTTTCCCCCTTCTGCTTCTGGCCTATGATTGATGATGTAAATAATCATTTCCAGGCATGAGCCTTTTTTTTTTTCCTGTTGACCAGTCACTAATCACTACTTGCTCATCCCTGCGTTTTGTTGGTAAGCCAGATGAATTTCTTTTTAATGGTCTTCTTTCTCTTCATGTCAGAAATCTCACCGCAGATAAATGACAGATACACACCACATACATAACAGTGCGCAGACCTTATAATCATTATCCAGTACGTTTACAAAGTTCTGAGAAATTTAATTTTAAGAATAGTAAATGCATGTATTTCTCTGCCATCTCTAGCATTACATGCTCTGCAGAGAGAAAAGCTTAAAGGAACATTCAGAATTAAAAGGCTGTTGTTTAATTGATAACTTTTTAGCTTCTCGCATCTAAGCATGTAGGGTTTTTTCATCTCGATCTAACTCATCTTTCTGCAATCCGCATGTTCAGTCCTGAGCCTGCAAAGCACTTAACAGCAGTTAATTTGCCTTATCTAAGCATCCCTCTTTGAAGACTTGAGCGAAAATGGCTGAATATTAAAATGGGGTCTACCATTATTTTAATATATGCCAACTAATAAAAATTCCAGTGCTTAAAATAGACGTGGCATCATGGACATTCTTATTTGTGTTATTGGTGTGTCAGCCCACGGATACATAGTTTATTTAATAGTCACAGTCTTAATGAAATAAAATTCCTGAGTGTACCTAATATGGGGTATTTACATACTTTGTGCATACTGTATTTAGCTGTTGCTTCCCATGCATCTCAGCTTTGAGATACCTCCCCGTGCCCCGCACACCCTGTGACTTGGGCAGTTGTCGCCTCTCTGATAACACAGCGGAGAAATTGGCGTGTGTCTTCATTGCAGCCTCGAAAGCAGCTTTTAGGGCCTCAGCACGTGTGAACTCATTCTCCCTTTTAGAGAAGGGTGATTACACTCAGTTGAGAAGTTTTGTGGTGTTCTGTAGGTTTAGACTCTTAAATTTTTCATCGTTGTCCTTAAAAAAGGCTGCTTTAAAGTATAGGAGGAAAATTAAGCTGACTGGAAACACTTGGCTCAGGTGACACAGAAGGGTCTCATTCTTCTGATGGTTCTGGCATTCAGGAGCTATGAATAGAAAGGAACTGGATTATTAAATAGAGTTGTCACCCCTTTTGGAATGAAGTAATTGACCTCAAATGTCGGGTTTGGAGAAGAGAGTCAGAGAATAGAAAGGGCTTGGTTTGTTTCTTTGTTCTGTTAAGACATTTGCAAATCCTAGTAACAGTGTTTTCTGAATGTTTTACCCGCTAATGTCTTTCTCCATGTTTGACGCCTCCCCTCCCATTCTGATATCTTTTGGTCTGGATTATGTAAACGCTGTACAACATATTAACAAAGCTATTTGCTCTTCCTGTAGAGGTTATGGCTCTTTCCCACGTCACCCCTGCATACTTCTGAGATAGGTGGTGTCTAGCCACCGTGTGGGAGGGGGCTCTCTCTCCTTGTGCACCCAGTGCTGGCTGGCTGAAATCAGTACCGGTTGGTTTTCTGCCGTGCAGATGTGAGAAAGGCCCAGTAAGATGCTGGCTGCAGCGGAGGCATCCTTGTTACATAAAGGCGGGTGAACAGCTTGTGAAATACTGAAATTGCGTTGTTCCAGAGATTCGAGAAAATTAATATTTGTCAGAAAATACCGGGATGTTGTATGTGTCCGTCAAATTATGCTTCTAAAAGACTGGCTACAGATACGCATCTTTGGCAGAGGGCTCTTGTATGTCATGCATGCACATACCTGGCATTGAGTCCCTGACTGAGAAATAAGGTCAGCCTTCTGCTTAGTACACAGCCTGTTTCGTGGGCTGTAAATATCTTAATTTGTACCGAAGCTGTGCTATGCAAAGGGATGCCAACATAAGATTATCCAGTTGTCCTTCCCCTCCTCATCTGTTTTCAATATTTCTGATTTCAAGCTGATTTCAAGATTAGATGTTTCTCTGAGAACAAGGG
>RSEF01000002.1:93767438-93782323 GCA_003993805.1 Himantopus leucocephalus
TGCACTGTGGGTGACTACTCAGAGTGCTGTAGTAGCATCAGGATTGAGCCTCCGGCCTTCCATCGGAGTAGCCACGATAAAGAGCTGTTACCAGTGAGAAGCCTGTGAAAAGGCAGTCGAGCAGTACTCCTTTTACCCATTAGAAGGCAGGAGAACACACACAAAACTCGACCCTCTGCTGTTTTACTTCAGTGAGCCTGTTTCATCACTCCCATCAATTTTGCCGCAAGTGCTGCATGGAAGCCATAACCTTATGGGAACATCCCAGTCCACTCCCAGAAGAATTGCTGGGATGCTACATCATCATTCTTTTACCTCATCGTTCTTCTACATCACAGTCAAGTGGAGGAGACAGGCTGGAAAGTAATTCTTGATAATTGGCAAGCATAAATGATTACACTTGCTGTTCTTAAAAATAAACTTCATAACGTAGAAACATTAAATGAATTTTCATTTTTACTAGAAATACACATTCATTGCCAAATCTAGATTTGAGTTCAGTTTTTTCAGGATTTTTCATATTCTGATCATTACACAGAAAATGGAAGCTGTAGCTTTTAGCTCTGCATAATAGTTTGCTCAAAGGTTCCTCTCCATCTATAAACTGAGAGCTTTTAATATTCTCCACGATAAATATATCTTTTTAAGGGGAAATATACAGCATGTTTTTCATATCTCTTGTATGAGCATCATTGTTTTACTATAGCAACCAATTAGTTTAGAAGAGTCACCAATTTTTTTAGTGCATTATTTTTCCAATGTATCTTTCACAAAGTTTTTCTGTGTGGCTTGAAAGGAGAAGGAGTTTTTCCACTGAGCCATCTTATCATTAAAAAAAAAAATTGCCTTGAAAATTATTTTTTTTCCATGTGGACTCCAGCCTGTGTTCTCATCTTTAAGTGGTGACTCTTCAGGAACAACATACTTGGAAATCCAAGTGGACATGAGCATGGATGAGAGCAGACACCTGCTCTAGATCTGCGCATATCCCGTGCTGTCTGGGACATAGGCTGGAAACTATAGGCTCTCATTATATATTAGCAAGGTATATTAACCCAAGTATAGTAATGCAGTAAGTTCACGGTGCAACTTCTACACCAGAACTGCCTTGTCCCCAGGCAGGTAGACAGCCTTATGGCTATTTCCATGTTCTACGAATTGGCTGTTGAACTTGAGATCATAATGAGGAAAATACCATTTGAAAAGAAAGGTTTAATCTGGTACAGATTGGACTAGCTCTGTCAAAGTCATTCATAGTACTGTGTCCTCTTGATATTAATTAGGCAATAGATGAAGAATTTCAAATTTAAGGCTAGATTTTGGAATTGCCTATTTAATAGCAGCACCTTAATTAAAGCCTTTGAAAGATGGATGAGTTATTACAGGGCTGCCTTACTAGTAAGTGTGCCCGATTAACTATTTTAAAAAATTGTATTCTGAAACAGAGAAGCAGCATGGGTAGAAGAAAATTATACGTCATCCTGTAAGAAAACAGCAAGGTCATCCTGAAAATATTCTTTCATGATAACGCAGAAGTATCGAGACATTCAGGCAAAAAAAAAATCAAACACCAGGATGCTGTCTTTAAAAAACAGAACAGGATTGTTCCAATAAGAATAAAACCTGCCTGCAAAATAATGTTTCCATCGAAGGACTCTTACTGAATAATGCAGTGGATTAAATAAATTTTTTTTATGTTGTTGTCAACTCGCTTTTTTTCCAAATGGCAGTGTTATAAGTCAGGCTTGAATAGTTTCCTCATTTTGTTTCTCTTTCTTATTTTCTTCCATTTTTATTTTTCACTGGAAACCACAGGAAGACATTTTTGTAGTGAGGATATCATTCCTGCTGATCATATATCATTTGTGAGCCGAGTGAATTTGTTCCACATGTCTTTTGAACATGTACTGCACAAAATGTCTGGTACTATAGAGAATCTGGTAAAGAGGTGTCTGGTGTATTTTCATTACAGCTGTGTATTTGAATTAGTATTTAATTAGTAATGCACATAAATACATTTGGAGAGCTGAGAGCGAATCCCCCCTTCCTTTGATTTTGCTCAAGATAAAGAAGCTCTGATTTATTATTCAGTAGTCAAGATCAGAGAATGTCTCAAACAGAGGGGAAAAGAAAACAGGAGAACTATTGCTGTCTGTGTGTTCATTAATAGACAGGTTTTTCCACACAGTGCACTGCCATCTCCTTGAAAACGGAGATGCTTGGTTAGCAGAGATGTGATGCCTGTGTAGTAAGATATATGTATATAATATCAGCAAGAATAAACAAGGACCATTATGACTGTGAGAGTAATGCAGAGTTTTAACACTGGGGTCACTGATCAGTCAGCGACAAGTTACAATGATGACACATCTGCATTTTACTGCCTGATTATGTTCACATTATCATCATCCCTGTAGTGTTTAGGGGATGTGGGCTGTTGGAATACTCTTCATTTTTCCCCCTGAAATTCAGAGACTCTTGTAGTTATGCTCGTGTAGTTGAATTGAGTATCTCTAAGTTAGGGTTAGCTTTCTGCTTTGTCCTCCTCACCTTTAACTTCACTCCAAACAAAACATTGAATTATAGTCTTTGATTATTTACTTCATTTTCCTAGATAAAATAGTTATGTGGGTTTTTTCTTTAGTAAATGCAACCATCTGCCTTTTAGCCAAATGAAATAGGATGGTTTTACAAGGTACCTTCCACATGAGGTTATCTTGAGTCTGGCTAGCGTTGCCTCTCTGACATTTTTGGTACAATAACTCTCGAAGCCACTTGGGTTTAGGCATCAGATAATCATGCAAATCAAGCAAATAGGTCATAACTAGAAGTACAAATTTTGACCTTACTTAGTGGAAAAATGAGAGAAGTGTATCTGAAAGTTCTGCAGGAGGGATTTTTATTAAAATAATTTGAGTAATAACCACAGCAAAAATCTTTTCCCTCATCAATCATTTCTTTTATCCAAGACACACAGCCTGTAATTTGAGAAAACTGTGTCTTTGATACATTGTTTTGTTAATAGGACTTAATGCAGCATAGCTCAGTAATATCACTAGGAATGTGAGCAACAAATGCACTGAAAGCATAGCATATAGGGTGTTGTTGAAGATTTCTCTAAGCCTCTGTGAACCTATGATAAGTGGGGTAAAATTCTTCCCACCTGAACTTAAAAGTTCAGTGTCAGTTGAACTGGGCTAACAAAGCTTCCTTCATTGTCAAGGTGAAGTACCTTTGGGGAAGGACCACGGGGCATATTTTAGATCCCTGCATTAGGATGAACTGTAGCTTTCACTGTTGGCATTAACTTCACTCTTTGTGAATCAGGGGAGACTGCAGAGGAAGCTGGATCTTTCGTCTTGATCTTCCACCTGATGACATTATTCCACCTTGTTGTACTACCTCTTGGATAAACGTTGATGTAACAGCTTTCCATTTGGATCACCATCACCAATGATTTCTGCTTTTCCTCTAGGAGCCAAGCCATGGTCCAACATCATGGAGATCCTGGAGGAGAAGGATGGGGTTGATACTGAACTACTGGTTTACGCAATGACATTGGTTAACAAGGTTTGTTTACTTTATTAGCATAACTGATGGAGATGTTAGTATTTTCAATTGTATAGTGATCTTCCCTGTTGAGAAGGTATGACAAAGGAGACCTGTTCCAGAGAAGTTGTTGGACAAGCTGTAATCAGTCAGCACACTCTTGTTACTTGTGTTGCAGTCACCTAAAGGCAGCAGCGAGGAGCAGGATTGCTATTTTGCTAGGTGATGTGCGGAAACGTGTTATGACATGGCTCCTCTCCCAACGCTGACAACACACTGCAAAACAAAACTCAACAAGCTAGCTTAACACATTATCCAAGGGGAGAAAGAAAGCAAGTACTGGTGAAAAAATCACATGTTTACAAAGGCTTGCATTGTGCACTATTTTCTAGTTCAGATCATTTAATTATTTTTTTTTTACTGCAAACCAAATATGATGATTTTAACAGGTCTGAGTGCTAGTAAGAGGGTTTCTGCTTAAAAAAAATGAGGTTACATTTTTTCTTTCTTTATATTTTCTGGAGTTCTGTATTTAAAGTAGTAGTTTTGCAGTAAAATCACATTTTCCAAAGTACTCAGTTGTGCGATGAGGAGAGAGAAAGTGAAAGGCCTGTATAAGTTAGAAATTTATTAGTGTAAATTCCTTAAAAATTAATGTCTAGTCCTAAACAAATCTTAGGGTGACTAAAATTAAATTTTGATCTTTTAAAGAGTATACAAGATCATCATACTACTAGCAAATCAAAATAACCATGTGTTTTATGATTATACTTAATAGGCCAGAGTATTACAGGATATTATTGTTATTCGTTACATTCAGCTAAAGATCCTGAGTGCTGGTGGAGGTCATAAATCAGGCTGCCAGCTTACTGTGCTCATGGCTACATTTTTGGAGCCATGGGTTGCTTTGGGGTTTTTTGATAAAATAATTTCTTAATGGCTGCAAAGATGCCCGAGAGGGACTAATGTTGCTCAGTGACATCACTGATGTCACTGTAATTTTACTTACAGCCACCCTTGCTCCTGCTTACATGGTAGTATGGATCCTCTTGCCTTTAAAAGACCACCTTATCTCATTGATGTACTCTTTCTGAAAGGCATCACCAGCTTTATATGCCTCTGTCTGTAGCTGCTATTGAAGCTGAGGTGACTAGTTTTTAACATCTCCATTTCACACCTTGTTTCGTGTACCAATTCCTCTTTCTGAGATAATTCTCTTCATCATTTGTGCAGTTGTAATCTACCTGGTGATTGACTTCTTCAGAAATGTTTTTCTATGTTGACTCATTTATCATCCTTTAGTTGATTCCTTTAGTCTGAGTTTTTAACTACATTTAAAGGTATTTTTAGGAAGAGGTAGTTCTTTAAAAACACACAAAAAGAAAAAGCATCTTGCAGTCAAAGGAGCAAGGCTGTTATGAAGATCAAGGAAGAGAGGAATCCCACAATGCCACACTTATAATTATGACCTGGCTTATGGACAGCTTTATGATGTTTTTAATGGGATTTTTTTCATGATTATAGAGAAAACAGCAAGCAGCATGTCACAGTTGTAATTTTTTTCCCCCACAGAGAATACAAAGAAGGCTAGATGGTTTTAGCTTCTCTAGGCAAGGAAACGTTGAAGTTTTCAGTGCAGGCAAAGTCCTCACGAGGGATTTGTCTTGAGGAAGCATACTTCTACTCCTTTTTCTTTCTCCATGTATACATTTACAGAGTGCTTTCCTTCCTGCTCAGGAGCAGAAAACACATCTGCCCAGACATAAGAATTGCTCCAGTCCTTTCATCCTCTCCCTCTCTTTTGTTGATGCTTAAGCAATTTACTTATGCTGACATTTCATTTACCCTCTCTTAATTTGGGGGGATTTAGGCATTATGAATCTCTGAAATGAGATTGATCCCAGTACTTCAGGTTATGTGTAGTTCCAGTATAACCTTGTTATCTTCCTTTGGTTAGTTCCTATGATCTGTTAGATCTTATTCTAATCTCTATGTTCTTCATTTCTATTACTGAGGTACAGATAGATTAAAGCCTTTGTGTTTCCTTTATATAAAAAAAAACAAACCCGACTCATCAAATGTATAAAGAAAATGCTGTGTTGCATTCAGTTCACTTTCTATTTACTTGCTATAAAACCTCTTCATTATTGGGATTACACTGAAAGCTTTGTAGTTGTAAGATTACTGTTGATTTTCTTTTTACCTGTATTTAATATTGCTTGTTCTTTCATATCATGCAATACATTAAATAAAAAAAAGTAGATAAAATAATTATGAGGTACATAAAAATTAGTACATTTTGCTATAGTTGGACTAAGCACTGAATGTTTTTTAGAAAGTCCAGTATAAGACTGGAATTTAAGCACCAGCTTCCAAGCCAGTGGTTACTAGTGGGAGCTTAGTGATGGACCACCCATGAGTGGTCCGTCAGCTGTAGCTGAAAAAGTGCTGTCTCAGTCCAGTGTGGCATTAATACAGCAGCTGGCACATCAGTTTTTTGGTGACCTGCCTTAAGAACATCGCAACTGCCACACTGGAACAATGATCATCTTATGTCCTGTGTCTGACGTTGGCCACACCAGATGTCTTAGAAGTTGCGGTTCCTGGGAAAACACGTACATGAGAGATGCTTCTTCCCATCCCAAAGCAATTGAAAACCTGGCTAACGCTCATAAGCCTGTTTATTTACCATCTAGTGCTTTTCACTGTAGAATGTAAGATTTTGATAATTTCTTCTCTGTCTTGTGCCTGGGCCCTCTGGTGAAGCCCATTCTGTTGGATGTTTAGTAACCAGAGCAGTACACTTATATTACTTGGACTTGTATGTAAAGCGTTGCGCACCAAAAGCATTTAGCTGGACTTTCTGTCCTCTGTACCCTCTCTGCACCACTGGTTTATACTGTGATTGTTTTGTAAATGACAGAAAGCACTATACTTAGTTTTACTAGCTCATGTCAGCCAGGGCTAAAAACATTTTAAAAACTGAAAATAAAGACAGCCTTTCAGTCTGAAGCCTGGCATAGGCTAGCATTAATTAATGTCAGGTTTTGTTCAGAAACGTAGCTGAGGATACATAGTGATAAAGATAACATGCTGTTACCAGTTGAGCATGTTGTCTAATAGTTTTTATCATCTAGGAAAACATTTGGCTGTTATACTCCCATAAAACTTTTTTTTTTTTTTTACCCCCGATACTACTACATCAGGTTTTTTGCCTTTCTTTCCTCTGGGACTGTTACAATTAGCAGTAGGTAAAACATTGTTTAGGCTTTGGTAAAAATGTGGTTAAGAAGATATATCAAGCTCAATACTCTCAGGCTGGGGTTTTGGTTTTAATTTAGTTCACCATTTCAAAAGCAGCCACTTGAGAGGGAAGAACGCAAAGTTGCATAGGCTTTCCCACAAGGGCTTGAGGGCGACTTGTAAAGTCGCACAACAAACAAATAAAAATATTAATTCAGGAATGTTTCCTCTAGCCAAAACTGGTTAGAGGCATAGCAATGAGTCTTGACGTTCATATTTATGCTTCCTTCGTACACCTGAGTTCTGAACGTAACAAAATTCAGCAAGCAAACCACAGAGTATGGTTTAAACATGCTTCTCCAGGTGGCTGAATTTTAATTCCCTAGACAGGTTTTCATATTGTAAAGTTCAGTCTTCAGAGCAGGAGCAAATATTTGGGACTTGTATGTCTATTTTAATATTGTAGTTTCATTTTGAACTTCATCAGGTACTCGGGAAAGAACAAGGACCTTGGAAGGACCTGCCCAATTTATTGCCTCTGCTCTGCTGGTTGCAGCTTTTGTTTCCTTTATAAAGCCACCAAGAAAATGGGGGGCCACTCTTGTTTTCTAATATCAGAATTAATCAGTCATTTATGCAAGCACCTCATGTCCCTTGTGTTCAGGTACTGCAAATATCTTTCTCCTGGGCTAAACTGAACTGACCTTGTTGTGACACCAGAGATGCCCTTTTACATCCCATTTTATAATGTTAGAAATTGAATTTGATATGCATTAGGCTCCGAAAATGGATCTGTGAGTTTAATGACAAACCATGCAAAGGGAAAATATTTGATTTCTATACTTGGGAGTTCAATTGCCCAGTTCTGGCCAGTAGCATGCAGTGAAGATTAGATTTCCACTGCTGCATGATTTAAAATTATATTAACCAATAAAAGGCTGCTGACAGAAGCAGGGTTGCCAGTAAATTCTACCTTATGCTGCTATTTTCCCTGTCTACAGCCTGCCTGACCTCAGATTTTAAAAAAAGCTATACTTGAAGGCGGGTGATCTGCCTATCGACAGTAAGACAGTTTCCTTATATTTTAAGAAGTAAATGTTCAGAAGATCTATGCAGAAGATCTGTTTGTCCACCCTTTTGCACGTAAGACATTACATTTTGTTGTTCCTGAAGACACTCAGGTCAGCAAAGCTGCTGTCTACTTCTTTCACAAGCAAAAGAAGGTGTGATAGACATAGTGTTCAGTTATAGTATTTCCATGTCTGTGTTAAAGCTCCATTGAATTTACAGTGTGATATCTTTGTTTGCTGAATCCTCAGATTTCTACTCAATGTGCTAGGTGTCAGTTTAGGAAAGAACAAAATGTATGTGGTATCTACTTTCAGCACTGTTCAGGAAAATTTAGTTCCATGGTCTTCAGTGGGTTTTAAAAAGAGGCTTAAATACTGTCCTGCACAGAGACAAATTCTTAACTGGAGCCTGAACATATAACCCTAAGCGTATAACCCTAAAATTTCATTGGTGTTTGTGCTAAGCATTCCTGTTGCAGTGGACCTCACTGAACATCAGACAATGGTCCTGTAATGACTGAAGAAGAAGATGTTGCTGTGTTGTGTTTAGTTTAAAAAAAAAAAAAATTAAATTAAATTTAAAGTACCTTGGTGATGCACATTTTCCAGTGCCTTATTTCACAGGAAAGACTTGCTTTAACAGGGCAGGATATGTCAGTTTGCTGTTCCTCTCTCTTGTTAGTCATGTAATTCAGACCAATTTTTCTAAATGTAAAGCTTCTTGGATGTAGGGAGTCGGCCCAGAGCGGCTGTTCTCTTCTGCATTCTCCTGCTCAGAGCCACTTTGGAAAAGCCATGCTCCAGAAAACCAGTGTTCTCAGAGTGCAGTTCATCCCATCCTAGGCATGAGAAGATGAAACTCTTTCTGGCGAGGGACTGGTTTTTGCATGTGCTGTCTCTACCTCCTACTCTTTCTCTCCTCTACTGGGAGTATAGATAAGTTACTTAGCTAATTAAATAGGAGAGGGGAAACTACTTCAGAGTAAGCATTTCTCTGGTGAGCTAATCCAGAATAATTGTGTTGCTTGTAGTCTGCACTCTCACGTATTTTGCAGAAATGGCTCTGTACAGACTGATTCTTGCGATGAGATGTATGTTGCTCTGCAAGTAGGTTGCACAGTGTGTTCAGTAGTTTCTGCTCAGCGTGCACAGGATTACACTCATTTTTCTGCATCATCCATAAGACNACTCATTTTTCTGCATCATCTGTAAGAAGCAGTAAAAAAATCAACACAAGCTGAGCAGAAATCAATGGCAAACCAGAACAGTAGTATTTTCTGTTGACTTGGTAAATGTCTACAGGACTCTGGTGGATGAAGTTCACTTGTGCTCTGGACAAAGTTGTCCAGTGCCCATGTCCTCTTCCCATGCATCACTCTGCAGTAAAGCTGTGAGTGGCTTGATTCAATCCCTCTTGCTACATACACTGCAGTGGCATACTTTGGTATACGTGGTATACTGCAGAAGACCACCTTCCTTTTCTGTTTTCTGAATTCACCAAAAAAATGGGAAATGACTATGGTAAGAAAAGTACTGTCTCTTGAGCATAGAGCAGGTGGCATAGAAAGCTCTGAACTCAGTTCATTTTCAATAGCTGTTATTATTGGCATTCCTTATTTTCTAGTGTGCAAAAGCTCCTCTCCGGTGTCACTGGTAACAACTTACCCCATAAGCAGGAATTAGTAACTCTTTTAACATTTTGCAGGAGTTAAGGAGTCAGTGTACCTTTAATAAGACTTTTCAAGTTGAAAGGGAGGAAGGGAGGAAAGGAGTCACTATCTCTGTAATATAAAACAATTTGTGTGCTGGGAGGATGACCTCTGCTGCAGGTGTTGAGGACAGTAGGCACATGGTGCAGGATATTTCCTGCTGTCCTGACATCGCACAGCTGTGCATTGGACTTTTTCTTCTTCAGGCCAAACTTACAGGAATCAGTAGGAAATCAGCTTCACTGTTTTTAGCTAAACCATTTTTTTCACTCTCTTTGCTTTTATCCCTGTGTTTGATGCTTTAACATTCCCTGTTCTTTAAATCTGAACTTGAATGAAGCCAGGAAGAATCCAACTGTGTATTTTAAAGACCCATATTTTCCATACTTTTTTGTATGAAATAACAACATTGATTTGTTTTGCCAATTATTCATTTTTCTACACAGTGCACAGAGTTGTTTGTTAAAAGCTGTGCCACTTGTTTTTTATTTTCTAGCGGTGTCTCTAATCCCACATCATGGGTTTTGCTTTATTGAAATCATACGTAGCACCACTTGCCACCCGCTTTTAAAAACCTTTGTTTAATTCTTTTCAAAACAAACAGATTTAAATGTTTTTCCTTTGATTCTTAGACGCTGTCGGGGTTGCCAGATCAAGACTCTTTCTACGACGTGGTGGACTGTCTGGAAGAACTAGGCATTGAAGCTATTTCACAGAGACACTTGAACAAGAAAGGAACAGACTTGGACTTAGTTGAGCAATTTAACATTTATGAGGTAACATAACATGCCCTGTTTTATGCATCTTACAGCTTGTGCAGACTTCAAAGCCAAGAGGAGGGGGGAATGTAACCTAGGTGAAATTTGGTTATCTATTTTATTTTAAAAGAAAAACATCTGGTTGCTGGAATTATTACACACATTTGTATATGTGAC
This sequence comes from Himantopus leucocephalus, assembly GCA_003993805.1. NCBI lineage: Eukaryota > Metazoa > Chordata > Aves > Charadriiformes > Recurvirostridae > Himantopus > Himantopus leucocephalus. Next base: position 93,777,945 of record RSEF01000002.1, read on the forward strand.
CTGCTACGGTACGTAGCTGGGTTTAGTGCAAATGTATTTCATACTAGAGCTGGGGCATACTCCAAGGCAAACCAGCTCATTTACTAGCCTCCTTAGAGGCGGTTCTGCTTGCAATTAAAACTTTCTCAGACTGCTAGTTACACCTCCTGAAGTAAGTAGAAGTTCTTTCCATATGCAAAAGTATTCAGCTCGTGAAAGAGGTTCGGCTGAGCTCAGCTTCACAAATACCACTTGTTCTGCAGCTGAATACCCAGCAAGTCCTTGTTTACGAGTTTACACTGGACCAGATCCTATACAGTTTGCAGCAATGGAGTAATGAGTGACTCCACATTCACCGCCTAGGTATAAAATAACTACTTCTGAAGTATTTATATGTAAGGGTAGGATATCCAGTTTCTTAATAATTAGCCTTTTTTTCAAACTTCGGGAACTGTTGGAGTGGGAACGTTTAGGCTGAAGTTAATGAAATGTAAATGTGAATTCATGTTCTGGTGTGATGAAATGAAATCATGGACTTTGTCTCCATCTAAGTCCAGCAAGCAATTTGGTAGATTTGATTCTCCTTTTTCTTCATCAACTCTACACCCATGTCACGTCACTAACTTTAGCAGAGTTAAGTTTTATATACAGCAGTTTCAGGAAGAGTCAGGTCAAAATAGGAAGATAGGAATGAGAGGGGTCCATGTTCTTTTTTCTTTTTCTATTGTCAGAGGCATCAGCTTATAAAATCCTTTTTAAATCGTTGATCCTAAAAGCAGGGGTTTTGCACGTGCTGTGCCTACTGAAAGACTTGATTGCAAAATTAGCGGTTGGCTTAGTTGGGTACCAGCTTTCTCTTGATGACCGGTCTAAATTTGGACATGCCTATGCACATTCTTTCTTTTTTCTGCCAATGTTGTCTGTATCTGAAAAATCTGTTTTTCCCCACTGAAAGAGATTTTACACCCTAAGCAGGGCTATAACACTTCCCCCACCTTTGTTTTGTTAAAGTCACTTCCGGTAAGAATTATCAGAATAACAAGACTAATAGAAACAAGAAGATACGCATTCTTCTGATCACCCACATCACCCTCTTCTATAACTCTGCCTATTTGAATGGATCTTTCTCATATAAAGATTAGTTAAATGTTATGCTGCGTTTCAGAGGAGATCCACCAGTAACTTTGTTGTTTCTGCCAGCAATGTCTCTCCTCATGTACCCTAAGGTACCACTTACTTTGTGTCTGTTAGAGGTTTGTCACACTGGCACGACAACGGTGTGCTGTAGTTCAAGATATTAGGTGTTGCACTCGTATTTTACTCCTCTACTATTCCCAACTGATGAGCTCCCAACGTATGTCAGAAGTTTCTGTCAAATGTCATTGTGGCCATGCTATTCTCAGCATCATTCTTTTCTGATATTATACATATGTTCCTCTGTATTGACAGTGCTTCTGAACTGGCAGGAAATACTGAATTTTCCCCTGAAAGGCATACGTGAAAATAATTATGCTAACCCAAAAATTGGGAGGCTTAGAGGAGATGTGTGGTCTGCATTTTTTTCTTTTAATCCGTTGTGGTACCAGTTCACACAAATAGTATTGTTTGTTAGGGTTTTTTTTTTTTTCCTTTGTTTGCTTTGCAGGGAGATCTGTAAAAATGGAGATTTTTAAGAGGAATGCAGTTACATACACATCTGCTGATCTTTTCCTTCTCTGGGAAGAAATGATGGCACTATTCTAAAATACTTTCTAAAGTAGTAGATGCTAACTTCCACTCAATCATTGCAAGTGTCATGTCTGAACATGAGGAAATGTGCGGACATGAAAGTTTTTTTCTGTTGATTTCACTAGACTCAAGACTTCACCTAAGTGTTTTGGAAGGAAATAAAGAGAGCTAGGTGCCCAACACTGCTCAGCTTCCTTGAAAATTAAGTCTTACACAAAAAAAAACCAACCCAACCAACCAACCAACCAAAAAAAGCCCAAGGAAATATATAAATGTGTTGTTACAGGTCCTGTAGCATTCTATACAAGGCATCAGTATATAGTTCCATTATTAGTGCTGCTACACCGCACTAATGGATAGACAGCAACTTACAGGGATAGCTATAGAAATGGTGTCGCTAATAGGAGTTAATAATTTTGAGATCAGTTAATTTTTAAAGCCTAGGTATGAAAACCTATGGTGCCTAAAGGAACCGTGTCAGAAGCCTTGCCTTTCTTCCTTTCTTTCTCAGATGACACTGAGACATGAGGATGGAGATGAGAGTGCTGACCCCCCTCCCAGTGGGCGCAAGGACCGGAGAAGGTCCAGTCTTGGTGCTAGTGAGCGAAGGGGGCTGGAGCGCCGACGGAGCCGCAGGCATTCGGTACAGAACATCAAAAGCACTTTATCGGCCCCTGCGAGTCCATGCAGTCAGTCGAACCCGAGCTTCATGCTGGGCCACGGACAGCGTGTTGAAGATCTCAGTGAGAGGTAAGTGCATGAGCTGGGGAATAGTCCTGTCTTTTCCCCTATTATTTTCTGTTATATTCTTCTCATTGCACTTTATTAATCTGCCAGACTTCTGTTTACTTTTTTCCCCTCTTTCCACTGAATTCAAAAAGGAATAAAAGCATATTTAAAGTTAAAACAAAAAAGAACCCAACAAAAAAAAAAAAGAAATAGATTTGTAGGTGACTTGTTTTATCTACATAGCTACGTTCTTTGGCACCATCTGCCCTAAGTAAATGGACCCAAACCACATGAGGTAGAGCATTTGATATGGGACCTAACCAAGGTTAATCTCACCCATTGACAGATTTTATATTCAATATAGCGACATAACAGAAGATTGTAACAAGGGCATAGTCACATTAATGCAGAGCTATTTCTCTTATATATATGTTGTGGTTTAACCCCAGCCAGCAACTAAGCACAACATAGCCACTTGCTCACACCTCCCGGCAGGATGGAGGAAGAGAATCGGAAAAGTAAAAGTGAGGAAACTTGTGGGTTGAGATAAAAACAGTTTAATAATTGGAATAAAATTATTATTATTATTATTATTAATAATAATAATAATAATAACAATAACAACAACNAATAACAGAGAGAAATAAAACACAAGAAAGACAAGTGATGCAAATGAAAAAAATTGCTTACCACCAACTGACCGATGCCCAGCCTGTCCCCAAGTAGCAGCCCCCCTGCCAACCTCCCGCCACATCATCTGGTATGGAATATCCCTTTGGTCAGTTGGGGTCATCTGTCCCGGCTCTGTCCCTCCCAACTTCTTGTGCACCCCCAGCCTACTCACTGGCAGGGCGGTGTGAGGAGGAGAAAAGGCCTTGACTCTGTGAAAGCACTGCTCAGGGGTAACTAAAACATCCCTGTATTATCAGCACTGTTTCCAGCACAAATCCAAAACGTAGCCCCATACTAGCTACTATGAAGAAAATTAACTCTATCCCAGCCAAAACCAACACATTCTCCATCCCTTATTTGTACCATTTACATCATGCTCAGGTCCCACACTATTGAATACATCCTCATTAACCATCCTTGCCTTCCCATCAGCACAATATGTTACAGTTCATTCTTTTTTTTAACCCCCTTTTCAATCAGTGTTCCAGCATAAATATTTTCCTTTGAGGCTACCCTGTAGTAGTGAATACATCTAATATTTTATAATTACTGAGAGACAGTAATGACTAATCGAGCAGCAGTCTGTAACACTGAAGTCAGTCAAAGCTAGTGGTGTTGCCCATCCCATAACAGCTGGCTTGGGCTATGCATGCTTAGGAGAAAAGGGAGCTGCAGATCCTCAGTGTGTCTGACTACCGCACAAGAGAGCTGGAATTAATTTTGCCTAAGTTAGATGTCGGATCCCCTCGCCTCCCTTTGATGTCAGTGGAGTGCAGCAAGCACTGGTAGGCCTTCAGTTATCTAATGTATTCTACATGCCTGAAATGTCAACCAAGATGAATCACGCTCTGAAACTGGCTGTTTCTCTCTCCTGACTATAAAGGGATCTGGCTGACTAGCACAGGTGAAGGCACATAACGCTGCAGATAGCTAAAGCTGGACACTGTCATCTTCTGGCTGAGGAGCAATTTGCAAAACTGAAAATACGCCCCACAAAGAGCATATCTTGTGTTGATTATAACATTTGGGAAGTTCTTCGGGGGTTTCTGTTCATTAACGCTGGATGTGAATGTAGAGCCTTAAAATCCTGCATTCCATGAAAAGCAGCCCTTCTTGCAAGGCAAACGGAGTTGACTAAAGCTTAATGGCTTCAGGCAATATGAAAATACAAGACTCCAGATAATTTAAACAGTAGTTCCATGTTGTATACTGCATAGTGGGTTTTGGGTTTCTTTTCCTTTTTCTTTTTTTTTTTTTTTTTTTTTTTTTTT
>RSEF01000002.1:93782423-93805436 GCA_003993805.1 Himantopus leucocephalus
TTTTTTTTCCTTTAGCACGGCCTTTGATTTTTCTATTAGCTGTATCTTTGCGGGGGTGAGAAACTTGTGTTTCTGGACTACAAGCTAGAACAAAACAAGCTTGAGTTTCTTTAGGCTGCATTCATCAAACCTCTATGAAGGGAAGAGTTTTTGAGGGGACCCAGGAGAGGACAGCGGCTAGATAATCTTGTACGCGTTGTTTGGCTCTAGGGACCAGTAAGATGGAGAGCATTTTTTGGTGCTTTGAGTTCTTGTGGAGTGAGAGTTGGTGTCTTCAGAGTGGTGCCTTAGTTTCAAAGTCATCTAGCTGTGGCTAGGTTAGGTATGTGTTAGGTATGATGCTTAGTATCCTACAGACTTTGCCCCTGCCTTCAGCTAAACTTGCAGATGAGTCCCTTGATTATAATTTCCTTTCATCAGTCTGTGTTTGTTAGTGTTCGTGTTTCTGCAACTCAGAGTAGCTATTTAGTATCAGCAGCACAAGTTTGACTGGCAGTCTTTTTATGTCTTTTTTTTTNTTTTTTTTTTTTTTTCTAATTTACTTAAAAAAAGGAGAAAAGTTATTCTACTAGCTCTAAAGCCTTTGCCTAGATTTTGTTTTGATGCCCTAGTGGTTCTCTATCCATAAGCTGCACTTTCATAGTCTTTTTAAACATGCACATATTTCAAGGGGCTATAAATACTTTCATGTGAAACTTTAGTTGAAACAACGGAGCAAAAACTGTGCCCTAGTAGGTGCATGTTAGTTGCCATGACTGATGATACACTTTATAAAGATTTGTGGGGCGGGTGGGTTTTGTTTGTTTGTTTGGTGGGGGTGTTAGCCTGTAGCAGTAATCCATTTTAAAGATGAAAATAAACACAGTGATTGTTTTGAAATTTGTTTTCACTGCTATAAAGTTGTTGTTTAAATACTTCAAATCTGGTGCTGTTATCTTGGAGCTGCAGTAACACGGCAATAGCCTTGAGGTTAGCTGAATATATCTGATCCTTCAGCGTTAGCTGAAGCCCTTCCTCCCTGCCTCAGGATAAATATTTGCCTTTTGTCAAACAGGATAGGTTCCTCTGTGCTACTGAAAAACATGCTGGCTTCTGCAACCTAGTTTAGTTTAAAACCTCCCTGTGTATCATTTTTCTTAATTTAATTCTACTATTGCATTGACACCAAATTTGCATGTGTATGTGGGAGGGAAAGTGAGGTTTTCCACATCATCCCTTCTGCATTGCACACAGAAATGTACACGTAACCCTGCAGGGTCCGGAGGAATTCACAAATCTGCTGTTCTCTTAGAGCATCCATCTGTGTGACATTCTTAGCTTTACAAGAATGTCATCTGTCTGTAGTTAGTGTTTGCCTGTTTTAATAAATAGTTAAGTGCAAATTTTCCTTTTCTACCTTTTGGGAAAGATTTAGGCAGCAGGTACTACCTGCTTTTATGGACAGAATCTCTGTTCTTTAAAACAATACTGAGAAACAACTGCCACTATTGCTTTGGTTGAAAGAAGAACACACTTGATTCCTGCCTGTGAGCTTACCCTTCTCCTCTGATCTGAACCTGATCCACTTTCTGGGGGTAGTCCAGAAGTCTGAAACTGAGTTTAGTTGCTGAAAGAGGACTTTGCAAGCACCGAGCATCTCTCCTAAGCACGCACTTATTTCCATTGTGCAAATTTCCTTCAACCGAACCTGTCTCCCTCAGGTTGGAAAGCATGCCCACCTCCACATGCAACACTGGTCATCTCTGCAGCCTGCGTAAGCAGAGCCAGCTCCTTCCTCTGGCTTTTCCAGCCTGTTGCCATGTACCCGCTGTCCTCCTAGAGTTAATATTAGCAGAGGAAGAGACCTTTCCGATCAAAGCCTCTTCTAAGCTTTTGATCTGGCAGTCAAGGAGATTTGAGGAAAGAGTCCTTGGCCTGACAGGAGAATCATCTGGCTGATATCTCTAAAATTAATCCACCAGTTAAGGTATGATGATGAACCCACAGAGCCACTTCACTGTTACTAGGCAGCTGAAGGGGAGCGAAGACATCAGTTGACTTGCAGCCTCTGTCATAAGAAAAGCCGAGTCAGGGGATTATAGAGGTCCTCTTTTTGGGTCAGGAGTAAAAAAGTAATTTTCATTATTTTTCTCCATCTCAAATCTCAGCATCTGACTCTTGTGGAGCAGGCACTGCTGTGGGCTACCAGCAGCCTTGGGAATGCCAGTCCACCAAGCCAGTTTCTCTAATGGGTGTGTAACACCTTCTTGGTATATTCCATGAGCTCTGAGAGGATGGAGTGTGTGTATGATTTGCATATGCTCACTTCTTAGAGCTCACCGTGTTAATTAAGTTTTCTTTTTTATTATCTACAGTTCAGATATGTGTGCAATAATCAAGAAGAGATTGATTTCTAACAAAATATTCAGCTTGGAAACAGTACCCATTAGGCTTGTGTTAATGGATGATTATAAACTGTAAAAACAAGTGTGCCACACAGGGTTGCTGCGCATGCATAGTTCTTTTGAAATATGATATTCTCAAATAATATACAAGTTAAGGGGCCATTACTCTTGATCTGCTCTTTTAGAGTACAGCAAGTCATAATATCTGTGAAGCGGGCTCTTGACTTTTTGCTTCCTAAAATGAAATTGCAGATAAACATCGCAGCAGACAGAAGTATTTCCTTCCTGTTACATTATTAATAGTTCACGACCCATCAGGAAGAAGGACAGGGGCTAAACATTCCCTTCAGCTCCATGTGGGTCATATCACCTCCTGGTCTGTTTCTCGTTGTAGGCAGGAGTGTATCTCTACCTATAGACTGAAACCAAAACCTTACAGGTCCCAAACCGATCTTACCGTGATAATGGTTTTCAATCTAGTAACTGACTTAAAGATGAAATCAATTCCCTGTTTTATAACTTAGCCCTCAGTACATGGATATATTGCACAGCTTACCTGAGAGAAGCATGTATGTAAAAAGCTAAGGTCCTTTAAGCATAGCTATCATAAGTATTCTGAAGAGCTATTTCTGTTTTAATCATGTTTTTAGGTAAGGGCTAGTACTTATGGAAAATACGTCATTGATGGCTCTGGAAATTGATATATCACAGCTCCATTTCCTGGTTTGTTTTTCAGCTGTTAACCTGAGCTTAGATCGACATTTTTATGTTAATTCTGAAAGTTGCTTGGTTTTCAGGATTTTTTTTGCAGACAACTAGTCCTTCCAGGGTAAGGTGCAGTAAATTTTTTGTGAGGGACTGGTCATATATCCTAATTTTATGAAGGCTATTATATATAGATGTAATTTAGGGTGTTTTGATATTTTTAGTTAAGCTAGTAATATGGGAATCCAATTTTCCCAATAATGGATTCGAATGATTCTTTGCAAAGCAGTAAGAAACCCAGATGACTGTATTTTAATTGATTACTGCTCACCTAAACTATTTAATATATGGTTCACTTGACAGTTTACACTTTCTATGCAGAAGCTCAGCATTTTCAAAAACATGTGCCTAAAATTAGAATAAGAAGTCCTTATTTAGTTCCAAACTTTGGCTGGCTCTAGGCAAATAGGTTGTAGGGTAAAAGTAGTTTCAGGTCTCTAGGTACCAATTAAATATCCTATTCTGATAAACACTGATTANAATAAGAAGTCCTTATTTAGTTCCAAACTTTGGCTGGCTCTAGGTAAATAGGTTGTAGGGTAAAAGTAGTTTCGGGTCTCTAGGTACCAATTAAATATCCTGTTCTGATAAATACTGATTGNTAAACACTGATTACAAAAACAGCGGGGAAGGGAACAGCTTTCACTCCTGGTAAATAAAAGACCTGGTATCAAGACTTTGGACAGGAGGTTCAGAGTTATAAACACAAGATGTAAAGACAGGATGACAAGATCTCAAGGAAAATACCCAGGATGTGTCGCTCACCTGGCAAATGTTGATCCTGATGATCCTGTGCTATGAAGTGATCCTTAACCATGCGCTAACCCTCTCGGTTCTAGATGCTTTTTGCTTCTCACTTTCTCTTTCCATTCGGTGCGAATATAACTCCGGTGGTTCCCAGTTCAACCCATATTGTATAAACTCCTGTCCTTACTACCATGCACTCATGTGAACGAATAAACTCTTAAAGAACCTTTTCAAATTTATGAGATCCACCATATCAGATGAATATTTCTGTTACGATTTTGGGCATTTTGAGACAGTTGAGGAGAGCAAGAAATTTGACATCATCGATCTGGAGCTTAAAACATCGTAGTAATGAAGCCATTCTTGTTCATATTAGCAATAGCTGTACTATCAGCATTATAGGATGCATTGTGCTCTTACCAGAGAACCGTGATCCCACAGAGCTTCATGAGTTATTTCCCAAATGTGATTGCTGTAGGACTGGCAGGTGCAGACGTTGGCCCTCCACAGGAAATAAGAGCAAAGCTAGTATTGAGCTGCTCGTTAGTATGAAGGGATGACATGAGTGCTGCCTGGTCAAGTCCTTTTTTTTTTGGGGGGGTGGGGGGTGCAGTATACCAATGTGTATGTCTGTGTGGAAGTCAAGAGGTGTCTCTATAGGGGAGAGGGGAGATATATGTTTGTGGAGAAGACAAGGAGATGGAGAGATGACAACTGAGATGGTTATGTCACTATGATTCCTTAGGAATGGCTGAAAGTGTCTACCTTATAGATGTTAGCCAGAGTATTGCAAAAGTTCCAGGTGCTGCCCATTTCCTGGTTGTTCTATAACTAACTCCATACAAATGCAACAAATTTTGGATTGACCCTTTGCATTGCACTTGATGAGTTCATGATCTCGCATTGTAAATATTCATTGTTCTTATGACATGGAAACTAATTCTAAATGGAAAAAAATGCACAGAGCATCCCTTCAAAATTAGAGAAAAGAAAACCAGCTTTTAGGAAAATGCAAGGAATATGAGTGTCTTACAAACTTTATTACTGTTTGTATGTTTTACTTTTTGCATGGAACATAACCTGATGTTATTCATCATTAAATCAAATGGAGAACTGGATCAACTGCAAATGCAAAAGAAGTCCAAAGAGAGACTGTTTTCTAAATCTTCCACAAGTCTATGAGTTTGGGGAGGAAAGGCATAAATGGGAGGGAGAGGAGGAAGACAATGTAGCTTTTTTTGTGTTGTTTAATGTAGTTTTCTTTTTTACTTATGTGGTTTGTAGGTTGTGGAGGCTTTATGCGTGACTTACAATTCTCCTCTGCCAGAATTACTGCTGAACCGAAGCCTGCTTTGACCATACTAATGACTCTTTCCTGAAAAAATTCATGTACTGGCATCTGATAACTTAAATATTGCTATTTGCAAATAGTCCTGAACTGATTTGGTCTCTCTGTTATTTCTAACTTAATGGTTCACCCTGTTCTGTTTTCCAGTTGAGCTATCGGCTGCTTAACAGGAATGTTTTATTTGTGTTCATTTAGAAACCATGATGTCCAGTGCCAGCTGTCCCATGCCAGCACAGCGTGTACTGTCCTTTAAGCCAAACAGACACAACTTAATGACTAATGAGTTCAATGTTGGTATTGTCATGAATGTTTTCCATTAACGCCTCTGCAGGTAGGGCAGCAGCAAATGGAAAGCCAAGCTCAAGAAAAAAAAAATGGCATCTTTGGGGTCCTAAAAATCAATAGTAAAAAACCTAAATAGGGGAGAGGATAAAATTTTTGTATTGGTACCTACCCTTGCACCCTCACATACTTAGCGGGAAGTTTTAGATGGCTGTTTGTCTGGTGCCATAACTCCCCCCTCTCAGTGTTTTCCTTCCATTTCTAACTTCATTGCATTTCTTTTTCTGGGGACTCATGTCGTTTTCTATTCCACCTTCTCTCTTTCCATTCCACTGCATGCCTCTTTCCTTGGTCTGACCTCAGAGAGGAGGAAGAGTATGAAGAGGAGGAAGAAGAACAGCCAGTCACAGAGCCCAATACTGAGGATGAGGGGGAGGAAGAAGCCAGTAGGCAGGTCACAGCCAGGTACCGGGATTCAGCGTTGTCCCTCCACCTTTTCCTCAGCCTCTGGCATGAACTCACCAGCACAGTGTGCAGCAGCTTCTGCCTTTTCACTCACATTCCTAGATCACCTGTTAAAGCCACCCACAAAGGAAATCTTTTTGCATTTAAAAGCTTTGTTGGGGAGGGGGTGTGTTAATGGAAATGCGTTTAATTATATAGGCTCTATGCACTAAGAACTGTCTGTGCTCACTGCCTTTGTACAAAATGAGTAATGCTCACAAATCTTAAAAGATTTAGCAGAAAGCATAACTTCTAAGCATGCCTTGGGTTTATCTTTGTAGTTAAGGCAATGGTGAAATGTTGCAGTGCTTCACTGACCTGGGATGTTGCTTGGTTTCTTAGGTTTTCATCCTTATTTTCACGATACAACCTTATTAGCAATATCTGTCTCTATGAAAAAGATCAACATTTTTTGAAGGCTGCTTATGATTTCTGTCAATTTTGTTCATGTTTTAATAGGAAAGAACTACTTAGAGGCAAAGCTGATAGATATATATCATCTTACACATACCTGCCCATCTGTGTATATATGGATGTAAACAAACCACCTATCAAAACAATATTCTCATATAAAATTTTCCACTTATTTCTGAGGGATATATGGGTTTGGCATCTGGCAACTGTATCCTAATAAATGGGAAGAAATAAAATATGTTCTTTCTTCCAGACAGCCATTTGATTTAGGTTAAATTGTTTGGCTTTGCAACTCGGTAAATGAGATTGGATTTTTTTTTTTAAATAAACCACATTCATGCAGACGCTATACAGCACAGAAGGAAGAAAGGAAACTGTTTAATGTGCAAATTCCAAAGAAAATACTGTACTGTTGTTATTAATATCTTCCAGTCTGCAAATCTTGCCAATGGCTGCCTGAAATTTCAAAATTAAGTGATAATTTCCTCAAATCCAATTATTGAAAGTCAAAGCTAAGATACAAGTTATTAGTAAATCGCATGAATATACTAAAATATTGTTAAAAAAAACAAGGAAGGGCCATGTACAGGGCATGATGTGCTTTTAGGTCATTGATCTTTTAAAATAATAGTCACTTTGAGATAACTGGGTGATATTCCCATGACTTTTCTAAATACCTCCTTTCACTGTCACTGTAGCATAACAAAAGTGATCTGTACCCTGGCCATTCATATTAGGTGCTGTCAGGACAGGTAGGACTAGCCTGGCTTCAGGGACTGCTGTGGCCCAGCTGGTGCAATAGATGAAGGTTTCCAGATTGCGCATTGTGATTCTGTTGTGAGAACGATTACCTGGTATATACCTGCTGATTAACTTCATAATATCCTAATGTGTATAACAAATATTATGCTTTTGTTGCATACTTTGTGCGAAACCCACGGTCCTCAGATAAGGGCCATGCCTTGCATGCCTGTAGGTGGATTGCAGAGGTGGTCTCAGGAGAAAGAAATCAGCTACCTGCCAAGTGATCCAGCCCAAAGCCCATGCACAGTGTTTATGCTGGAGATAATAGTGAAAACAGATATCCTGGAGTGCAGATCCCATGGCTTTTCACCTGCCTTGCCGCTTCTGTTACTCACCAATACCTGCCTTTACTAGAGTAAAGCAGATGTGCTTTCCGTTGCGCTCGGTGCAACTCTGAAAGTTTCTATGTAACACCAACACGGGATGCTGACACTCAGAGAAATTAGTGCCTTCATACCTAGACAAATGATTGGGGTAAGGTGTTGCTTTTGAAATCATTCTCAACCTTAATTTTGACAGAACAGTGCTGATTGAGTATTTTTTTATTTTCATCTTTGGTGGATAAGCTTTTTTAGTAAAAAATATCAGATCACCAGGAAGGATGATAATCAGATATCTGTCCTTCAAGAGGCAGTCCCACAGATTGTATCTTGAAGCGTATATACTCTGTGGACCATGTCATCCAGCATGTTGAGACTGCTTTGTGCTGTTCTGACAGTGCTTGCAACCTAACTTGAAATACTTGAAAATTGTTCAGTAAATGGTTGCGAAAAGGTTCACGAAAATTAGTTCTGAAGCCTGTGGGCTTTCCTTTAAGCTGAGTCACTTCCATTCTTCAGTATTTGTAACCCCCAGAAGAATCCCACTGGGATACAAAAATGTGGGTTTCATTACTTTAAAAAAAAATGATAACGGTTGTCTACGTTTGGGAAGTTTTTGTTTGTTTGTCTCTCCTAGATTTTATTCTTTTTCCTCCAAGCGGTATGATCTATTGATCTCTCTTTTCCCTGTTTTTCTCTCCTTTCCATTCCCTTCCCTTTCTCACGATGTTTTCCTCCTGCAGTGGGGTTCCAGGTGTGCGGGAGGCTGTGAATGAAAACCTTTCACGGTGTTCTGATTCTTCAGCCATCTCCAGTGCCATTTCTCCAGCTGAGAGGCCTGTCTCCTGCTCTAGAGCAAAGAGCTCTTCTAGCAGCTCCTCTTCTGTGCCTGACTCATCTGTCTCTCATCATAATTCTGTCCTTTCGTCACCATCTTCACCTGCAGCAGCATTGCAAAGCTCTTCCCAAAATTCATCAGCATCCATTACTCCAAAGGCATCTCCAACGGTGGAGAAATTACCTTACGTACCACATACTCCTTTTCACCTCTTCTCGTACGACTTCGAAGAGTCTCCAGTGTCTGTGAAAGAAAAGGAAGCAGAGGTGATGAGGGAAAACAGGTAGATTTTATACAGCTGACAATGTTTAGATAAATGAATAACACCTTTCAAGATTTTTATAGTGGTAATAATGCACTCTTTGTGTTGTATTATTTCCAGAACATACTGTATTAGTTGTAGTCCTGTAAGCCTGTATTTTGATTTGATTGATATTCTCCCCTTGCCTTTGTTGCCTTCATTTCATCTTACTCCTCTTCAAGGTCTGTAGTTAATAAGTATCCTGGCTCCCTCTATACAGCAGTAGATAAATAACGTGTGATTTGGGAGATCACAGAAAGGAGCACCATTTTGCTCTCATTTACAACAACGTGATTTGCCAACATGATTTCATGAAAATTAATGGAGCTTTTCTACTATAAAACCAAGAGAGATCAGATCAGCACTTGGAATTCAGGGGTGAAATCCTGGCTTCAAAGACTGAACTGCCAAATCCCGAATTTGCTGTTAGATTACAGTGCATATCCCTGTCATGTGCAATTTCAACTCGTGCTTGTAATAAGAGAAGTAGATTAAACCCTATAAAGAGAATATAGCAGTCAGAATAGACAGTTTTCCCTCCACAACATCTGGTTAGTTCAGTTGCTCCTCACGCATTTCTCTTGGGTTTCAATTTTAACTTTTAATTTCCCCATCCCACGATTTTTAGAACCCCAAATAAATTGGTTTGTCTCAATCTGTTTTCAAGTATAACAGATTGACAATAGGTAGCACTAAAACCAGTGCTAGAGAATCACCTTTAAAAGAAGTTAATGATTTTTAGCCATCTCTCCCAACGGTCAGTGTTGTTTGAAATAGGTGCTGAAAATGTACACGTATATTGTGAGCCTATTTATTTCTTCCTTTCTCCAGCAGTCCTTCTGAATTTCTGCATGTGAACAAATATTTTGATTCCTTTGATCCTTTTAATTTTCGATCTTTCTCTTCTAATAGGTGGGTGGTTTTTGTTGCTTTTTCATTTCACTGAAAAGCCTGTAAATCCATGTAGCTGTTGACAAGAGACTTAGTCCACATGTCTGTCTTTACCTGCAGCTTGAATGCTGAGATTCCTCTAAATTCACATTTTCCTCCATAGGTGCAATTTTCCCTTAGGCCTCTCACACTCAGTTATTGCTCTCTCATTGCTGCTGCTTTTAGAGTTACACTTTTTAGAGAGCAGATCCCTAAATACCTCCTGCTTCTACAATATTTAGTATTTCTGCAGTGATTTTTTTTTTTCCTCTGACCATCCTTGTGGTAATATAGTTACCACATAGGATCAAGGGCGTGGTGTGGGGGAGAATTGTGCTGGGTTTATTTGGAGAAAAAGGAGAGCAAAGCTTGCATGATTTGGGCAGTAATGTACTCATAAAAGAGGTTAATGCCTGGGATTACTTGAGAGTGAAGGCTTCTTGGACAAAGCCATTGAATCTACATTGGTATATGAGACAAGAAGGGAAAATGGATTGCGTACAGGATACAGACTTACCCTGGTGTGAAGGTTTTGTCTTGCTACTCTTCCAGCATCTCTGTCTCCCTCTGAATTTGATATATAGGGAAGCCGTGTCCAGGCCAGTCCCTCTGAATTTGATTTTGTTAGTACTTGTAGGTCTGAGTCCATAGAAGGTAAGTTCTCTCCATTTTTATGAGCATTATCTATGGACTAATTGAAATTCCTTGGTCTGAAAAAGGATACTGCGCTGTGTCAGCTTTTTCATGGGGCAGAGGAGAAGAAAAGCAAATGTAATGGTTGATAAGAAGGTCTGCTTTCAGTTGATTGAAATAGAAATGGAGGTGTCGGTTAGTCTCAGGAACATAGCGAAGGAGATACGAGTTGTTCTCAGAGTTTTTCTCATCGCTCACTCAGTATGGGCACAGGTAGAACATTTTCTGAGCTCAGCCTGCCAGAGTGAAGACCCGTGCCAGGTCTGTGCACTGCCCAGCTACACAGCCCTCCACCGGGCCACCATCTCCAGTTTCTAGTTAGTTTTCTTCTAGGGCGGGAATGCCAGGAAGGCAATTATTTCCCATTTGGCAAAATTCCTTTTGTAGCTCAGAAACGTGCATGTTACCATTTTTTTCCAAAATGGTTCCTGGGCACTCAGCGTGGTGTCTCAAAAACAGATGGTGGTGCTGGGGTGTTTTCTAAAACATAAACGTGGAATTGTTGCAAAGGCGGCGTGTTATCTAAACCATGATCCCTTCCATTATAAAAAACCCTTACTGAATTCTATTCTGATTTTAACATGGGCCTTGGCAGGCAGCAATGCTGTTGGACCCTAAGGAATGAAGCTTGAAACTCTGAATGAAATTTTGCATGACTAGACGAGTGTGCTAAATGGAGCTGAAGGAAACCAACCCGCCTTTTCAAATAAAATTGCTGAGTGAAATTACTGAGTGCTGATGTGTGTGGGAGAAGAAGCAGCAGAGAAAAGATACAGTGAAGGGGGATATATTATATCTTATGAATTATAATGAGGAAAATGATGTTGCCCTTTTTCCTGAAGTGAATTGTGTCATTTGGATGAGTTGGCCTTGTGGAAGACTTCACCTACAGTGCATCAGATGCTTTCCATGTGGGAAAATGGTATAATCTGTGAACAGAAATGATAACATTTTTCCAAATTGGGAATTTCTCCTTGACATGCTGTTTAAGTACGACGGTTAAAAGGCAAAGCAGAGCAACACAACTGCCTTTTCTATTCAGTGTTGGAGCCAGGATGAAAACATTGATACAAGGGACTCTGGGGAGGTGGCTGTTCCAGGAGTCCTGGAAACAATTTCTCTTTGATCAGCAAGCTCACATTGAAGTCAAGCAGGTTTTTGGGTTTTTTTAATGGAGGGAATGGCTGGTAGAAATTCCTAAAGCCATGCTTCCGGAGACATGTCTTTTTAACCACGGTGATGATTTTTTACAGACATTGTAAGAAATGGCACATAAGCTATGACTTATGTTGGGGGAGGGGAAAGAAAATACCGCCTGCTTTAATTGAAAAGAATGTGGATGCTTTTCATTTATAATGCAAACATTTGCAAATCATGGATGCCCGTGTTCAGATCATGTCTTGGGAGAGCTGCTGTTTTCCTGGGATTAGAATATATTTTCAGAAGGTGGATGTTTGAAAAGTTCTGGGCTATGGGATCACCACCAACCCCTAAACAAGAGGATTTTCTGTCGCATGCCTGCTTGCTGACGGATTCTTTCTGTCTCTCCCTTTCTCCCACTTCCCTTCCCATTGCTTCAGATACAATAGCTATGGCAGCAGCTCTTACTCTTCTCCACGAACTTACGCTGGTGTGAGCGCCCCCGCGACACCCACTTCTCGTTATGGGACAACTCTCTCACCGTCTCAAGAGACCAAATCTGACAGGTTTGTTAATTAATCAGTGTTTTAACAAGTTTCTTTCTAGACAGGAGGAAGGAGATAAGTGTAAGCTGTTCTGAATGGGTATTGGAAATACCTTGTAGCCAGATCTTTTCTAAAGTTGGAAAGAGAAGGTACAAAAATCTAGACGTGTTCATTTCCCACTCATTCTCAAGCCTTTCTCTGACTTGGTGTTAAAGACTGGATGTATTTCCATCCTACTACTACTTCTTCCACTTAAATGATTAAAACAGAGTTGTTTCATATGTATGCTGTTCTAAGTATTATAAGGTGAATTTAAGCACATTTTATTTCTTTCCATTTTTTAAAATAATTTCAGACATCTATTTTCAGTTCTATCATTTTAAACCAACTATAAAATCTTGGAAATGTGCTTAGCTCAGAATTTCCTAGACCATAATTTTGTTCTTCCTTGAGAATACATGATGTATCTCATTGTATTTCATCAAGGGCAAAACGTTTCTTGCTGTAGGTAAAGCAAACTCATACTAACCTACCAGTTATCAGCTCACTTTAAAAAATGAAAAAAAAAAACCCCACACCAGCAACAAAAAAGCAGTATTTTGAACAATCAAAATACTCTTTTGAATTATGTAAGGTAGTAGGGGAAGAAAAATTATTAGGAAAATATTATGGGTACAGGAAAGAAATTCTTCTTGACAAGAGATTTGCACCACCAGAAATAAACTGACTGTTACAACCTGAAAGTAAATGACAGTTTCAAAGGATGTCGTGCGAAGCTTAAGGAGGGAAGGTAGAAGTTTTTAATTGATTTAATTAAATAATTTAATATAATAATTTAATTAAATAATTTCCAATTAGGCTAGATGGGCTTTGGATTGTTTGTTGCCAGATTGGCCTCTAATTCATAAAAATTCCATCTTCCACCCTTTTTTTGAACTAAAGGCTTTTTCAGGATCCTTCGTCTATATTCCCATTATTTTTTGTTAATGATATTTTTGAATATTTCTATACGTGTATAGAAATACATATATATAAGTTTTTGTGTGTATGTGTATGTTTGAACCTACCTAATGCTTCACATCCTTTCCAGTCTACTACTCAGAATGGTTCAAGTTAGGTTCTTCCAGCATGCATGTATTTCTAGCCATAAGGTATTGATTTAATCCTTTTTTTCAAGTGAGTAATTACATTAAGTTTATCTTTGGAGAAAGGCATCGTTTTTCATTTGCTCATCTTCCTAGAGTAACTTGCCTCGATTTGTCTTTCCTGATCTGAATTAAATTACTGCCAAGCGAAGCCATAATAAAAAACTCTGAACCGGCGTTTTCACCCCCTTTTACCTCAGTGAAATAGATGCAAAATAAGCAAGAATTAAAGGTATCCCACTGCTTTTGAAGTTTCAGCTTTCTAAGCCACTGCTGTTGTAAGCTTCTGATTGCTACTGCAGCAAAGAAACCCAAAAGTGGTCAAACGCTGAGATGGCTAAAGATCGCTGGGCCTGTCCTGCAAGAGGTTGATCGCGCTGGCCCTGCTCCAGCAAAGGAAGCGAGCTTTCACTGCAGCATGCGCGTAAGTGCGTTGCTGGTTTGGAGCCAAAATGCCTTGGCCCCACAGGACGAAGCTGTAAAATCTGCAGATTCATGGAGAGTCAGGCCAGAGGGGAGCTCTTGTAATCATCTGTTGTAACCTGTAATGGGTCTCACAGAAGCTAAATGAAAGCCCCCTGTACCTTCACATGTTTTCAAGTGGCTGCACATGACTTCTGCTGGAAAACATTCCAGTATATATCCTCACTGCTAGGAAAATATTTCATATTTTGAGGCCAGTTTGTCTAGCAGCATCTTCCAGCCATTACAGCTCGTTCTGCTTTTCTCTGTGAAAGTGGAAAGTGCTCTGTCTTCAACTATCAGATCTCTCTTACATGTTTTAAGTGTCTGAGCACAGCGTTTGGAGTTGCATCACTGTCTTTCCTTCACATTGCATTCACTGTTATTTCCTCTTGTGTAAATTTGCAGCTTGCTATTCACAGTAGTTGAACTCACTAGGACTTCTGCATTCTTATATTTGAGGGATGTTACAGCCTGATACTTTTTGTATATTAGTCTCTGAGAAGTGTGAAAAATGTGTGTGTGCCACAGCTGTATGTTGCCTGCAGAATAGATGTGGTTATTTCTTGAAACATAATTAAATTTACAGGTTCAGGTGACATTTTGCATCAAGTCGTCTTCTTTTTGAGTGCGCTGCCATTGCAGATGTATAGTTTAGCAGGCTTTAAGGGCGTGACTGCTTTGAAGAAGGGCAGAAGCCTGCTTTAATTTCATTTTCCTGAAAGACGTGGGTCGTCGAAATGCCCATGCAGAGACTGATGGATAGAATTTTGCGCACTGGAGAGTAGGCTGTGTAGTGCATGATGCAACGCTCAGCACTAACTAGTAAGTGGAAAGTATTGTGGAAGTTTTCACAGTCTTCTATCAATGGTGTTTGTTTTAGATTACGTAAACATTATTTCCTACCTCCTGATGGTAAAAATTTGCATGGATTCAAACACAGAAAAAAGTTAAAAGATGAAGGGGGGGAGGAAGACACTTGATAAGAAGCAGATGCGTATCTATGATGAGCTCCAAGGTGAGTTTTCTGCTTTCAGCTTATGACTACAGTTATCCAAAGCCTCCACAGAAAGATTCCTGTCTTTTATCATCCAGGGAAGAGCTTCAGATGCAATTCCTGGTACTGTTTATCTGACCTTCGAGAACGAGGAGGAAGGAAGAAGCAGCATTTAGAGCAGTGCCCAGTGAAATGATTCATGCTCCGTTCAGTTGCCCTGACAGGCCTTTCAAACCCTTGGCTGCATTTTGCTTATGTAAACAAGAGCTACAACTTAGGTGGAAAGAAGCAGTTTGGTTGACATTTTGACGTTCATATTTTTAAAACCCTCTTTGGCTATGATCAGTAGGGAATCCAAAAGAGCAGTATAATTCAGTGCAACAGTAACAAGATTTTGTTCTTTGAAATCCACATAATGTATATATTTCTGATTGTACAGCAGAAGAAAAGGCTTACTTGACTGTTTCTCAGTTTCTAAATTCAGCTGCAGCCTTTTGCCAACTTCTTGCAATACTGCTGTTCTCTTTCATTTATGTGGGTCCCCTGTGGAGAGACATGTTTCTGCAGTGCATATTGCAGCCATGGGAATCCAGCTGAAGGAGGGCACATTGCAGGGCACTTTCTGTTCAGCCCTTCACTGGGAGAGAAGAAAAGGGTATATTGGTTCTCTCATATCTCTCTGCTTGTGAAAGTTGCTCCTAATGTATAAGAAGTATGACCCAGTCCTCCTGCATTCAACTGCCAGAGACTGCTTTGCTCCATAAATATACTGGCCCCACTCTTCATGACTTAAATGACCAATTAACTCTCTCCCCAGATCCTAAAGAAAAAAAATTACCCTTCTCAATTTCTTAACTTCATAAATTTTGTTTACAGAGGGGAAGAGCAAGACATGGCTGCAGCACACCAGGGAGAAAAGCATTTTCCCATACCTCTGAGTTGCTGCCTTGCCTGGGGCAAGAAGATGTTGTAAGACTCTTCTATATTTCCGTGCCTTGTGCTCACACCTAGGATATTTCTGTTTAGTCAAAGATTTCCTTCTCAGACTCTGAATCTAAGACAGTCACTCAAATTGAAAGCTGCAGCCTGGAATCTGTAGCTGGACAGCAAACTCATTACTTGCAAAGCTTCACACCCCCTCATAGTGTGTTTTTGGTGGTGAAGTGTATGCGCTGTTGGTCGTGGCCAGTTAGAGGAGACCCTGAAGGAGTCTGACTTCTGAAGCAAGAGCTCCTGAGTTCAGCACGAGCTTTAATTCATTCTGTTGCCAGAAAAATATCCTGCTGGTGTGTTTGCCGAGGTAGATTTCTTCTGATGCATTTGCCAGGAGACGGTTCCCACTGGTCTTGATAGTCAAACAGTAGTGCAGTTAGCCTCACTCAAAAAGCCTTCTACTCAGGGCACTGTGTGCCGAGGCAGCAGGAGTTCATGGTCCCCATTCTCTTGTCTCTGTCTGTTAAATCAGATGGCAGAAAGTTCAGCTTGCAAACCTCCACTTCTGGATCCTCTTGGCCAGTCAGTGTGAACTTAGTCTCCACCTCTGGCTGGTCTCTCTGAAGTTCTTCCAAATCTCCAAGCTTGGTAAGGGCCTGCTATGGTGTTTGCAAATTATTCCTGTTTGATGCACTCTCCAACTTTTCCAGAATGTTCGAAAATAGACTTAGAAAAGATGAAATGTGTTTCACATCCCTTAGTCTGTTTTCCGTCTTGCTTGCTTTATGATCTACCGCAGTACATTACCTTGGGCTCCTGTGATGCAGGGAGTCATGGCTTGACCCTGGCAGGGTGCCAGGTGCCCACCAAAGCTGCTCTATCACTCCACCTCACCATCTGGACAGGGGATAGAAAATATAAGGAAAAGCTCATGAGTTGAGATAAGGACAGGGAGAGATCATTCAGCAATTACCATCAGNAGGGAGAGATCACTCAGCAATTACCATCAGGGGCAAAACAGACTTGACTTGGGGAAATTAGTTTAATTTATTACCAGTCAAATCAGAGTAGGATCATGAGAAATAAACCCAAATCTTAAAACACCTTCCCCCCAGCCCTCCCTTCTTCCCAGGCTCAACGTCACTCCCCAGTTCTCTACCTCCTCCCACTGAGTGGCACAGGGGGACGGGGAATGGGAGTTGTGGTCAGTTCCTCACATGGTGTTTCTGCCGCTCCTTCCTCCTCGGAGGGAGGACTCCTCACACTCTTCCACTGCTCCAGCGTGGGGTCCCACCCACGGGAGACAGTCCTCCACAAACTTCTCCAACCCGAGTCTTTCCCACGGGCTGCAGTTCTTCACAAACTGATCCAGTGTGGGTCCCTTCCACGGAGTGCAGTCCTTCAGGAACAGACTGCTCCAGCGTGGGTCCCCCACGGGGTCACAAGTCCTGCCAGCAAACCTGCTCCAGCGTGGGCTGCTCTTTCTCCACCGGTCCACAGGTCCTGCCAAGAGCCTGCTCCAGCACAGTCTTCCTGCAGGGTCACAGCCTCCTTTGGGTGTCCACATGCTCCAGCGTGGGGTCCTCCACGGGCTGCAGGTAGATATCTGCTCCACAGTTAACCTCCATGGGCTGCAGGGGGACAGCCTGCCTCACCATGATCTTCACCATGGGCTGCAGGGGAATCTCTGCTCCAATGCCTGGAGCGCCTCCTCCCTCTCCTCAGAATTGTTTATCTCACATATTCTCACTCCTCTCTCCCGCTGCAGTTGCACAGTTTTTTTCCCCTTCTTAAATATGTGCTCCCAGAGGTGCTACCACCATAGCTAATGGGCTCGGCCTTGGCCAGCGGCAGGTCTGTCTTGGAGCTGGCTGGCATTGGCTCTGTTGGATAAGGGGAAGGCTTTTAGCAGCTTCTTACAGAAGCCACCCTCGTAGCCTCCCCGCTACCAAAACCTTGGCATGCAAACCCAATACACAGGGCCCTAAATGTTGAGTGTTCATCTCCATGTTCTTATATATCTTTTAAAGGCAATGAACCTTCAAGCATTTATTTCTACAACAGGTGCACACAGACACGGAGATTAGCATGACTAGATTATAGGTGGTTTTTTCTCCTCTGATTTTAAAGACACTTTAAACACCGTACCTGAAGCATAAACATGAAGTGCAGCAAAAGTCCGCGAATACTCTTCTTTTGAGTTTTATTCCCTCTCCAGGTGCCTGAAACAGTGACTTTTCTGGCAGTCTGGTGCTTTTTGTGTCTCTTAAAAGCAAAACAAACACACACAAAAAAAATTGCTTGAGAATGCTAAACAGCTTTTCAGTTAGACTTTCTACTAAAATTAACGGTCCCTGTAATTGACAACACCAGGGAGGTGCTGCTGGATGATGGTTTTTGGCAGGATCTCTTTTTTTCTTTTCTTTTTTTTTTTCATTAGCCATCTATCACTAATCTGCACTCTGGAGTTACCTTGCTCCAGCTGTTTAGCACTAAGGAAAAAAAAGAAAATTCTGAAACGAAACCCAACAGACACCCTACAAAGCTGCTGCTCTCGCAAGAACAGCTCCTCTTTCCGTGACTTTCTCTTCTTTCTGCTTCTACCATCTTCTGTGTGTCTTAGTATGTACTTCTGGGCTCTCGGACCAGAGACCGTGGCTATTTTTTCTTGTGGTAAATGCCAAGCACATCTTTGTCTCTGAGTAACATAACGAGGAAGGGATAGCTTGGTCCTTGATAATAGTGGCCCAGGGCAAAAGCCTCAACTATATTGCTGAGATTTTACTAGGAAAAATGACCTTAGGAATTACTCGATGATTTACAATTTGGGAAGCAGTGGTGGCTTACACTGGCTTAGCTGCTTGTCGAACTACTGTGTAAGCAGTATTCTTGATTGCAGCTTTGTAGGCTTTATCATAGGGCATATGTTGAAGCAGAAAGCGTGCGCCAGGTTCCAGTTTCAGACTGCAACGTGCCGCTGGCTGAACGCGCAGCGCGCCGCGCTGCTGCTCGGGGGACACGTACCTCAGCTTGGGTCTGTGGGGAGGGAGGGGGGGCTCTGCAGGCGCTTTGTGACTCGCGTGAGGCTGAGAAGCTGCAGGTTGGAGGGAGACAGAAACACAATTTAAAACCTGTGAAGCTTAGGCCGCGAGAGGAGCGTGTGTGTAGAAAGTCCTCGTGCATTGCCCAGGCTCTGCGCAGCTCTGCCCTCCTGTAGCTGTATTTAATGTAGCCCCTCAGGCCAGTTAAAAGTCTTAACTTTAATCAGTTCTTCTCTTGGTCGTTCTCAAATTTCTTTCTCGAAGGAAGCATTAGTCAGTAGTTTTATCTCTCAATTTTGTGTTTATTTTTGAGAGAAGTTTTGTAAAGATTCCTCAAGTAATGTTTAGTCTGTTTGCAAAATCTTATATCAACACGCTTTTGAATTTGCCGTGTCATGTAGGGAGACATAACACTCAGAGAGTTTCTTTAACTGTGAAAAGCAATATGGCTCTTGGCAGCTTTGCCTCCTCTTTTGTCTCTTTCTAAGCTGGAAAGCAGATTTATTTTGTTAAAGCCAAGAGACATTTAGAGTTACTTAAGGGCCGAGTAGGAGCTGCTGACTGTTGTTCCCTCTCTGTAGCATTCCCATGACTGCTGGAGCAGGAGCACTTTGGAAAAATGGGTAATTATTGCTTCCTTATTAAGGTTATTAATGATTCTGACCCATGTTATATTAAAGAAAATCCTGAATATTAACCTTATGACCTAGGGGCATTTCCTTTCATAAGTCATCTGGTAAATTTTTTTTTGCTCCTAAAAATATACATTTGTATTTTTTATTCTTGCTATAGATACCATTTCCATTTAGCAAATTTTTAAAATTCAACTAACAGAGGAAAACGCAGCCACAAGAGAAGTGTATTTCAGAGTTAACATGAATGAAGAACACTTGCAAGTTGATAATTGCTATTTTGCTGTAACAAAGTGGCTTAGAGTAAGACAGAAATATTTTCTTCAATTTTCAACAAGATTAGAGTAATTTAGGTCACGTATTCCCTTTCACTGTATATAGTCTGTGATGGAGTATTGTCAGGAAACTGCAAGTGCTTGCAAAAAAGTGTGAGATATCTTGTGTCTCCCTGGGCTTGTGTATTCAATAATGATTATTAATTCACTGCTGTGTTAAATGCAGTAGGTCAGGTTAGATGAATTTTTATTCAGAAGATTTTTGCCCTACAGTCAATGTTTTGGCTTTGTATCCTCTGCCCTGTGTATGTTTTTGTTGCCTTCTTGTTCCTCTTTTTTTTTTTTGGTTTTCTTTGCTCTTTCCTATTTTTTTCCAACAAGACAAGTAACTAACGACCTCTTTGTCCCCAGGTCCTAATGCCCTGGTGTGGAGTTATATTCACAAATTCCCAGACTTAGACATATTCTTACTGCGTGTTTTCTTTCTGGAATGAGAGTGTAATAACATGGCTTGTTTGGCTTTTGCTGGTTTTAACAGCAGGCAGAAGAAAGCTTTTTCTTAATATTTTTGTATTAACAGTCCATTTTTAATAGCCTTGTGTTCTCTACAGACTAAAAATAGGAGTCAGAGTAAGGATCCTTCTGGATTGTATTTGTAGAATTGAACAAATGGTTGATATTACCAGTTGGTAACATATGACACCAACATTAAAACGCTGGCAGATAATAGCTGTAACCGCGTTTTGTGAGTGATCACTCTATTACGCACATACTCTTTTCTGTTAAAATCTCTTAGCGCCTTCGATTCAATGCCAGATATTTTTTTTTTTAGCCTTTTTCTTGCTTACCCATTTTTAAGGTGCAGCCTACAGCAGTAAGACTTAAATATTCCTGAGGCCTGGAGGTACCGTCACCCTTCAAACAGCATCAAAGCATGAAAATTACCTGAAGGCTCAGCCCAAGCCTTCCCGCCGGCTGGTTTGGCCAGTCCCGCTGCCGTTTGCAATTCAAGTATGAGTTCAGCTAAAGGGGAAGCCTTATTGTCAGGGGGATACAGAGGCAAAACCCCAGATTCTACAGAAAAACCAAACATAGACAAATCCCTTTTCAAATTGTTTAGAATATTTGAGGAATACCCCTTGCCGCTCGCCTTTCCTTCTGGCTGTTGTACAGGTTCGTACGCCCTGAGAGTAACACCTGTTTCCTCCAGGTTTAGCTTATGCATATGTAGCAAATGAAGGGTAGAGTTTACTAGATACTAAAATCTCTTCATTTACAGTTGCAGTCCACGTTAAAAAGAGGATTGATGCACCCGAATAGCAGTTGAGTTGCAGTGTTTGATAACAACAGTGAAGCTGTGAGTTCAGGAGGTTTCGTAAGACGGATGGTCTCAGCATTTGGCGTGAGGTGTGGTCTTCATGGAGGGGACACGTGTCCGGTCGAGTGGCTGGGCAGTGCAGGATCTAACCACTAAGCGAGCGCTAACTCAGCAACATCAGTGCTGTTTCTTTGCCTGGTCTTTTCTAAATGTGACTGAAAACCCAAAACCTGACTGTCTTTTCAGAAGTCAGTGTCACACGAGGAGTCAGCTGGCCATATTCCTGTCTGTTAAATTATAACCTGTTTCAGCAGAACCTTCTCACAGCTTTGACTGTTAGTTTTGACCATTTCGTGCACTAAACTGTTGTATGCAGTGTGGCAGTCCAGAATTGACTGCGGTTGGGACAAATGAATTGAATCAGGTGTGTGTGCGTGCACACTGTACTGTAGCTTGTAACTCAGCCGAACTATGGCCGCATAAAATAGCCGGTGGGAAATACCAAGTTTTGGCTAGTTATTATTAATTTAATTAGTTTCCAAGAGGTGGCAAACTAGTGTGGCACATGGATATTCATTTTTGGTTTCTTAGACATTGGCGCTTTTTTTTTTTTTCTGGCTATATGGCTGTGGATCTTTGGTTCAGATCGTGAGGCTGCTCTTCATACATCTGCAGGTTTTAGCCAAGTAAGCAATGATAGCCAAACTGTGCTAGATCAAACTTCCAAACAAGGTGTTTTGGCATGCGGAGACATTTTACTACCAGGGTCAGGTTAGAATCCCATCTGCAGGACTGAGCTGCACATTGGCCTATGATTCCCTTGTAATCCCATGGATAAGAACTTGTATTTACTGTGGAGCTTAGTCAGAGCTGAAGATTTCCAACCTGCTAGATACTGTGCAGACCTACAATCACTCTTTTGGTCTCAGGGCATCACCCTATCCTCCCCTTTAATTTTTCTTCAGGTTTTACTAAGTCATAACTTCCTTTGACTGCAAACGGAGTTTGCATACTTCAGGGCAGCTGGATGGGATGGGACACGGTGAGATAGCAGACTAAATACATGGAACAGATACGAGCACAGACCTGATAGGGACCCTCTTTTTGCATCTCTTCCAGTTTATTTCCAGATGTTTTCATATGAAGGCACTGTCCGTTTTTCCCATTCCTAGAGCAATTTCTGATGATATATCCAACCTTACTGCCATGTTTTTTCATGCCACCACAAGGTTGGAGCTCTAGCGCTTGAATCTTAGCACAGTGGTGCCACTGTTTCTGCTGAGAGCTTTCTCTTGCAACATGCGCTAAAAGGTCATAGGTTAAAATAAGTTTAAAATATGTTCAAGGGAGAATTCACCACACGTACTTGACTGTCAGGGCTTGGGGATTTTTTCCCCTTTTCTTAATGCTGAGGCATATTAGAGATTTTTATGGTTTTGAGTGTGATCCAGCATTGATACTGTAGCTCTGGAGGAGTGCCAGCAGGGAGGCTTACAGAATATCAAGTTTTATACCATCTTATGTAATGTTTATGCGGGTGGGATCTGACATATTGAAATTCAATTTATTGAAATTATTGAAATTATATTCATACTGCCCTGCTGCCAGTGGGGCTGAAATGGCTATGTTTCGTGGCGTTCCTGCTCACACAGACATAGACACTCAGGGACGATAGGTTTGCATTAATGTTTTTGTCTTCTCCTGCAGCTATTTTCACTGGTGAACTGGTGCTGTTACACTAAAAGTCTACATTGTGCAGCCATAGGCATGCAAATAAATAAGGGAAAGGGTCCGAGTTCTTAAAACTAACGAAAAATTTTTCAGGTTTGCATTGCTGGTTTGGGAGCCTTCCTTTAGACAGGGTTTAGTTTCTTTTCAGAAAAGGCAGTATCTATTTCTCTCATTAATCCTTTCATTGCAAAACTCATGTTACAACAATGCACAGAAACCGCTCTACATGAGTTATGTCTTTTTGATTTTATCAGTCTAATTCAATCAGTGTGGATACATTTACATCTGTATAAAGCTACCCTGTACAATACAGATTTTTCCTGTCTAAGAGAGAGAAGGAAAGACATGTTTACTCTGAGGTCACTCTGTTGCCATGTGAGAGGTTGGTGGTACCAGTACCACCATGTGGGGGGGAAAGATGCGTGAGAGGAGCCACTCTCCTAGCCAAAGTACTACTTGCAGGA
>RSEF01000002.1:93805536-93829929 GCA_003993805.1 Himantopus leucocephalus
ACTGTATTTGCTACTTGAAGCTGTTTCATGTCAAAAAAAAAAAATCATTTACCTTTACATTCACAGTTATGGTCAGAGGACTGCAGAGAAAGTCCCCTTCCAGACTAATTCTTGCTTAGCCATAGAGCATGTGGTAGTAAACTCCTCTTTTTTGTTCACTGTGGACAGAACAAGAACGAATGGGTCTAAATAGCAAAAAAAAAAAAAAAAAAAAAAANAAAAAAAGGTTACACAGCAGAGAAGCCTTTCTTGCTGGCAGGGGTATTTAAGCACTAGATGGATGTGGTAGGTCCATCATTAAGGATTCTTAAGGCAGGTCAGACAAACAGTTTTCAAGAATGGTTTGAGAAAATTAAATCCTGCCCTGAGCGAGGAGAGAAAAATGGGTAATCTGTTCTCCTCCAGCCCCATTTCCTCTGATTTTTTTATAGCAATTTTGATGCCACTTCATGTTTATTATAACTAGCTGTGTTGTCCCTGTGTGTTTTACTGATATGTTCCTATACGTGATTCATTTTGCTCTTGCAGCACGTGCAGCAAGGAAATCGCGATTACAGAATTTATTAATGTATAAAGGAAAAATATGCCCCTACTTAAGAGAGCATTCAAATTCTGAAGGGCAGGTCTGACATCTTCTTTTACTTTTGTTTTTCTGTATACAGGATTCTCAGGTGTTTGTGACACATCTGTTTTTAACATCATTGCACAACGTGTTTGGAAAATGCTGAAAAAAATATTCCAGCTTTTTGTTTTTAAATTTAAAAAATCCATTACAGGATTCAGCTTTTCAGTTGATAGGATTATATAGTAAAAAAGAAAGAATATTTAGACAATCTTGCAGTTGAAATAGACTGAAGAACTCGTACATGTACTTTATTTGTGCTTCAGAAATTTGGCAATTTAAGAAGCCTACCCTATCTGTTGTTCTTAAGCTCATCACAGTATCTAAAATCAATTTAGCAAGAAGATACTTAGCCAGTGCTTTGAAGCATGTGTACATAAATATTGCCATGTCATTCTGTTGGTTGGGATTATGTTACTTACTGAATGATTGCTACTCATTTTTTGCCAGTATAATCAATAAAAGTGACACTGGGAAATCTGATCTTCCTTCTCTGCAGGCCAGCTTTGGGTGGTCTCCTCACATCATCTTTTCGGCAGCACCAGGAGTCCTTGGCAGCAGAAAGAGAAAGACGACGTCAGGAGAGAGAAGAGAGGTTGCAAAGGATAGAACGTGAAGAAAGAAACAAATTCAAGTAGGAACCAAATTTGCTCTCAGTCTGTTGCTTTAATGTGTGATGCGTCTGTAAATCTTTGAGACATTCAATTGCAAAATAATTGAATTGATGAACAGTTTGCATGTCTCTTTAGATGCCGTTCTTGATCTAAGTATCTTAAGAGCTGATCTGTTAAACACATTGTGATGAATTTTGGCATTTAATGAACCAGCATTTTTTTTTTTTAAAGATGTCTATGTATTTGCCAATTATACTGACTGGATATCTGCATAGGCCAGGTTTTATTAGCTAATACACTTCTTCTCAAAGTATAATCTCTAGTGAGGCATAGGATTTGTAGATGAAACAGTGGGAGGAAGGTATCAAGAAGGGAGGAAGGGACAGCACTAAGACATCTTTTTACTTTTATGTTCTGCAAAGTAAAAATGTTCTGAGCTCTCAGGATGTATGGTAGTGTTTTTAAACTGCACTTTTTCCTGCTTTGCTGAACATGTGTCTCTTCCTTCTGGAAGTAGCAACTGATAGAAAATAATTATCAGAACTATTGTTCAAACAGTGGCGGGACAAAGGCCTCAGCTGGATATAGTACTCTCCGTTTTCACATCTGAGACTGTGTGGTGTGCCGTGGGATCCCAGGGTGTGCTGCCTGAGGACAGTAAGAGTCCTCTCCCCCTGTTAAATCCATGCCTGGAAATCCCAGCACTGGCATTAGCAAAGACTGCGGTGGGCTTAGGATAGATAAGGTGCCTATACCTGAAGTGTCTGAAGAGCAGACACTAAGAAACCATTTTGTTTCCTTATAAATAGGAATGAAAAGTAAACATATTTTTAGTAGTTAGAAGACATAATGTAGTAATCTGAAAAATGGTAGGATAAATGTTTCATAGCCGTAGAGTAGATATTTAAGGAAAAGATGGCACTGGGATTCATGTGAGCTTGTTTATTAGTATGCAGGGTTGTTTTCACTGTAATCATCTCTTTAGTAAGAAGTGGAAATGGTCTGTATCATAGTGAATTTGGAAAGAGGAGTCACTTAGTAGTGGTTGTTTGGCTGGTTGGTCGAAGGAGATATTCTCCTGGCTCCAGAAGATAGCTAGTTTAGAAGAAAATGAGAGGCGGAGGGAAGGTGGAAGAGCACCATAATAGGATCTTTGGCAGCCAACAGCTGCCCAAGTTCTCCTGAAACAGAAACAATCAGGTCTCAGTCTTCAAGCCTCTTCCAAAAACTCTCCCTCTAAGTGGTATCATCAGGCTGCAGCAGGCTGCCATGGACAGCCAACATGATCTTTCAGAGTGGAAACTCCCAGACCAAAAAAGCCACCAGGACATTTGGCAGCTTGACCTGTTTGAATAACAGATCTGCACATTTCACTAGAGGTTGGCTACAGTAGTTGTTCTGTCACTAAAAGAGCTTCCTTAAAGTCAGAAAAACAATTTTTTTAAAATATACATCTTCATACCATTATTCCAGAGTCAGGAACTGGTTAACTAAACGCTGTGATTGTGTTGCATATTTAAGGCGACAATTTTTCAATCCCCAGTGTTTTCATCATCTAGATTTGAGTTCCCTGGTCACCCGAAAGTTATAACTTATGTTTGAGTAGAGGGTCTCCAAAGCCACCGAACTTCACAGACAGACTGCATCCCACAGTTGATTAGACAGTCTGGCAGGAGGAGGACAAAGCCACAGCAAACAGTCGTGGACAGTTTCGTAAGAGTTCTTGGGATTACATTATCGTATCATCAGTCTGGCTAGAAACCCAGTCTCTGAAGATGTATTTTTGATTAAAAATAGTACTTGCAATTCACAGCCTTTAAACTCGTGAGCAGTACTGGATTTACCATCATGACTCATTTGTTATCTCATTCTTTCCAACTCTGCCTCAAGAACATTGCATTAGGTTCTGGCACCATTATTGACAAATTGAGGATAATTTAAAGGAGACCATCACCAGTTGTGAAAGAGCTTGGTTTTAGGAGAGGTGTTAAAAAGCTTCATAAGCTGTTGCTAGCAGAAGGAATGCTTTACATAATGAATATTTTTCTCAGTAGAAGGACTATTGTACCCATTGCAATATAGAACAATATACGTCCTAAAATACAAGGGTTATTCTTCAGCTGTAGGGAAGAGTGAAAGTTGTCAGAGGGGAAAGAGTAAAGTTAAAATTTGCCTGTTGAAAAATTCCTAGGTTTTTTTTTTTTTTTTCCCTTTGGGGTTATTCCCATAGCTATTGTAATTCCAAAGAATACTCTGAAAATATGATAAAAGTATAAACAGTTCAGGTATTCAAAGGATGTGGAGATAGCCTGAAACAGTAATGTGTGTTCCATGTTAATGGACTTCTGAAGAGCCCTTGATAGCCGATGTTTGATAGCTATCAGAGTATAGTAGATGAGAAGTAATTCATTTTATGACACTATATAAGGAGAAAAAATGTTTTATTCATAAATGGAGTAGTTCTGAAAATCTTTCTGATACTCACAGGTTATGCTGTAGAAGACTAACAGGTCAGGTGAAAGCCTCATCGATTTTGTCCACTAGATTCAACAAAATATTAAAAATATATTGTAAGGAACTATCTTGCCGTGATATTGAGGCAGGCTGAACGTTCACTGGGTTCTGCTGTGCTCCGAGTTAAATTTGCATCCACGTTTGTGGATGCAACAGGCCTGCCTGAAATCACAGTGCCCAGGCATCTGGCAAAGTTGACTCAGCAAAAGCCAAGTATATGAGTTACTTGAGGAGCAGAGGGAGGGGCAGCCGAGATAGGGGGAGGTTTGTATCAAAAAATTAAGGTTGAAAAACTAAGCGAAAGGTTGTTACCTGCCCGATGATCTTGCACGCGCCTTGTAAGAACGAAGAATTGTCCTCCTCGGTAATGCCAGTCCACTGTCCCGTTTCCCACCATGTCAACTAAAACACACTGAGGAAAGGTATATTAGAAAGAGGGCCGAGGTGGTGTGCTCCCTGCCTTGGTCTAGCCTGCCAGGTGGCACAGTCACTGTTTAGGGGCATTCTAGATGGAGCAAACGCGGAATGGTTTAATAGCCACTAATGTGCCTGTCCTTTATGGATGAGTCCAGTTCATTGTATCTAATTTCAGATACCAGGTTTCAAAAGGTGCTTCAAGTTCTTAACTTTGGGGGGGGCAGGGGGGAGGTTTATAATTACCTGTAATAACCTTCCGAACTAAGTATTTGGTGTACACATACATGTGGTGTACGCATTGATAAGTATACACATATACTTTTCAGCCTTTTTTACAAAAACAAACTAATAATTTTTGACAACAGCCTTCATTGTCTCTGATCAGCTTGTTTGTACTGCTCTTGGTTTCTCCTACTGTACTTACACTTATGTTACTTACCTTATTCTTCTGGTTTCCTCTGCAATTTACTGCAATTCTCTTTTTAGCCGCGATTATTTAGACAAAAGAGAAGAACTAAGACAAGCGAGAGAAGAGAGGTTTGTATATAATGCATCCATCTTTCCCTTTGGTTGTTTGCACTTCCTATATTCTTTACTGTGGAGCTGTCGTGTATTTATATTTTTAACTCTGCATGCACAGAATACTTATATTCCAAAAGGCTTCTATAAGAAAGTGAATGTTTCGTTAAATAGGAGAATGAAGTCCAGCTGTAAGCACAGCAATAAATGAAGAGCAGTGGGACTGGAATGCATAAGAATGATTGATGATCTATCTTTTATCTATTTGTGTGGGAAATAAGCTTACTCCATTTCCCTCAGAAATTTGCCCAAAGTTAGTATAGTTACAAATTGAATAAGCCTGTCTTTCTCACCCAGTGGGTCCCGAGCTTTCTGGAGGGTCAGAAAAGGCAACTGAGGATAAAGGAAATTGGGGTCACATGCATTGCGAAACTGCAGTCACAGGCTGATGGAAATGGTTCTGACCCACTCCCAGCATATTTTTATCTTTCAGGGCCACGTTTTCTTTGCCAATCTCTCTAAACATCAGCAAGCAAATTACAAAGCTTAGCAGTATTTATCATTGCAGCATTGTTTTAGTTTTATTTAAATAGCATATTTAAAGGGACTGAGGTTTGGGGTTTTTGTTTTTCCTTTTTTAAATTCAATTAAGTAGTTTAGAACTCTGGGCTAGGCTGAGAGCTATGTGCTTATGAAAGCGCATTTTTCAGGGAATACTGGATTAAAGACCTTTGCCTTTCAGTAGCTTCATCTCTACCTCCGCTAGTAACTACGCCCTGGAGGGAGCTCTTGTTTTTACCTGGGAAGTATGCATGTTACTGAACAAACAGTAGATGAAAAATCATCCCAATTGCTTCAGTTCTGCTTTTATGATCCTCCAGAGGTTACTCTCTGGCGATACTTTTGGATTGTCAGGAATTGGAATTACATTATCAAAGTATGAGAGCAGTCATCTCAGAACTCATTGTTGCTGCATTTTGGTTTTGATTTGGGTTTGGGTTTTTTTTTGTTGTTTTTTTTTTTTCACAAAATCATCATACAGGAGGCAGTTTGTTCCTGCAGACTGAAGTCTGATCTATTGTGGCTGAAGTAGCTAATATTAAAAAATTGTTTTGACATCTCTAAGAGTAAGAAAAGGTGGATGGGCTTTCCTTTGTCCTTCCAGCCAAAACCATTACAAATCGTTTAAAGCATTTTCTGAAATTAAATGTGTCTGAGCACATAAGCATCATACACCAATCTTAGCTGAGTAAAACCTTTTACAGCAAGCGTGCTCATCAGCAAGATTTGAAACAAATTAGAAGCGAGCTCTCCAACACTTTCAAGTTGTAAGGGAACATGCCAAGTAAACAGCAGTATTTTTGGGGAAGTGTCCACCAGCAGGGCATCACTGCTGTGCAATCTGAGACGGTTTCACTGGTCATTAGGAATGTGTCTTTATCCTTAGGGCTCTTTTGAATTGAAAAGTTAAACTATTGGTTCTTTCTTATAAAGAGGAAAGACATATGTTTGCTTTGACAGCACATAAGTATTGGGGAACGCTTCTGCAAGTGAAGTCTCGCACCAGTAGTCTGTTACGTTGGCTTTCTGTAACTTTTTTTTTTAAAAAAAAAGCCTTTGCACAATTGAGGTTTCATTTCCTATAGCAAGTTGAATGTTGACTTGTTTTAACAGAATGCAAGTATAAGAAAATGCTATATCCAAGGTTCTAAAATCTGGATTGTACGTTTCCTCCATATCAGGTCGGAAAAATAGGAGGCAATAATACTGAGCATGTGGCAAAGGCTCTGTTAAAAGCACTGGTTTGTCTAAATTGTGTCAAATTTTTGGAGCATTCTGCGTACTATCGTGTCACCCTTGAGCTCCAGAATACAGGCACCCACTTTTGCAACAGTTCTGGGGTGGCCTTGTATCCTGGTTTGAGGTCTATAAGGGAGAAATATTCCTGCAGTTTCAAGGGGTCTGAGTGTAGCACAGCACCATTCATTTATGCGTTCTTGCTGTTCAATGATTTGAGGCCTTTTCTTCCTTTGCTTGGTTGAGTATTTTCCAGTGGTAGTTCAAAAATAACCCAACAAAGGTGAGCTCCCAAGTCCTCGCTAGTGTGATTTACAGCTCAAATGCTCTCTACCCGGTGGCTTTGTTGGTATGTAAAGTTTTAAGTCACCCTTGGGGCATTGCTCAGAGACCCGGAGAGTTCACAATAATGTTTTTATCTAGTTAAAGATGGTACATGGAATGTAATGTTCATGAGGCATACCAAATGGATAGCCTGCAATTTTTTCCCCTTTGTCTATAGAGAAGAGTCAGCATAGACATGATGATGGCTGCAGGTTTCCATGATTTAAAGGAATATGGCAATATATACCAAGGCAACGTGTCAATCCTGTAGTGGGGGAACTGATTGCAGCAGAGGGATGGTAGCTCATCCTTTCAACTCCTTCAGATTTTGGTCTTCATGAGCCCTTGTGTGTTTGATGCTGGCATTCATTCACTGTTAAGATATTGGGCAGAAACAAGAAATAACCAAAATAAAGGTCATTTTTCAAGTGTGAAGTGTTAATAACTGATTCTTGAATTATTTTTGTTTCTCACTTAAATTGCTGTATCTGCTTGTTAGGCTTCCCGTTAGTTATGCTGATGTGCTGCCGTGAGAGTTGCTGTCCTGTTTCCCTTTTTTCTTTCAGTATAATGAAGAGATATATTTGGAGAAGGCATATCTTGATGATAGTCCTCTGCTTTGCTGGTTGGCTGCGCAGCGCACAGCTACAGAAGCTAAAATGTTAAAGCAGCTGAAAAAGAGCTGAGGACAATAAAACACTGTAGCTCCCCCCACACACACACCCCGTTATAGAAGGATCCATCCAGATCTTTGTTTTAGTCTGTTGCCAAACTGCAAAACCCCTCCCCGGCAGCAGCCAGCCGGGCTGTACCTGTTTGAGCTACGTGGTCAATCTGAATGGCTCTTTATGCATCTGAAGTGCCATCGGCTCTGCTTGTGAAGAGGCGGAAGGCGCAATGCATTAAGTGACCAAAGTTAAAAAGAAGGACTGGCTTCATGAACTGTAACAAAACATTGCGCTAATGCCAGCGAAAGGCTTTCTCCTCTATTGAAAAGGCAAAAAACCATTCTCGAGAATTGGCTTCACGTTAGAACTGTAAACAGTTCCTATTTTATAACCATACAAGTATGTGGGTTGTTATATTTTCATCCAGAGTCTGTAGGGGTTCTTTTTCTTGCAGAATTTGTTCAAAGCCTGTGCATACCTCTGGAGGAATAAAAGAAAATTAGTTTGTTCTTCATTATTGCTGTTTGCAATAAAGCAAATTGCCTCTGAAAACACAAGGACTGCTCTTCAAAGACACGTTTCTGTGCTCTATATGGATGTTTGCAAATGTGCATGCGTGTGTGGCTACCATATGTACTAAGCATGTTTGTTTCCACATATGGCTGACTTCGTTACCCTGCCTGCTTTTAATGCGCCCTCGTACACTAATTCAGGCTGTCAGTGAGGCAGAAGCGGGGAGGAGAGGTGTTCCCTCTTACGAAGTGTTTACAACAGCGAGTTATAGGAGGATGACCACAGTGTTTCAGGGACATAAGCAGTAGTCTTGATTAACCTGTTTAACAGTTCACTTGTGGATAAGAAAAACAGTCTAAAGCCCGATCCAGCTGTATTCATGAATTTATTCCTTTGCAAATAATGGTGGATAAAATTAGCAGACATCTGGAAGAGGCACATATTTCAAAGTTATTTTGGTCGAAATGTATAAAGCACACTATGAAGAATATGATTGGTAGCTGGTCTTAATAAACAGTTAGTGAGTTCTGCCTGCCTAAAATGCAAAACAGATGTATCTTTGTTCTTTTAAAGTGACTTTGATGAATAAACTACATGTGACGTCAGGTCCAAGCTATTGGATGTCTGAGTCCGGCAGAGAAATTTTTTAGAATAAAAAAAAGAAAACTTTCCATTGTAGAGTCTGGAGAGAACAAAGTGAATTCCAGTGCATTGCTCTCAGAGCAAATAGAAGCAGGTTCAGAGACTTTAGATAGTCGATCCAAACATTTATTATTGGTATTATTTTCAGGGAGATCTGTTTTTGTCTGCTGCACTGAACCATTTTCCTTTCCTTGCAGCAAGTCTCAGACTTTGGCTATTTGCATTAGTATTAAGGGGCTCTGGCTTTGGAGGGCTTTTTTTTTTTTTTTTTTTTTGGGTTTTTTTTTTTTCCCTCCCCTTTTAGTTTTGGTCGAGGGAGGGCTGGGAGGAGGAGGAGGGTGAAAAGGAGGACAGACAAATGCTTCCAAAAGGAGAAAGACTATGCAGACACAATACTATATCTAAGGACTCTTTAACTCTGCTGGTTTTTGCTTTTGTTTTGTCATGAGCAATTTAACGTTTTTCAGGGCAACAGTCTTTGCTTTAGTGTGCGTTTTTTGGCAGATTGACCAGGCAGGCAGTTTAGTGCTGTACCCCGTGTGTCAGGAAGTCAGCTCATTCTCTGCAGGTGTTTCATCCATAAACAAGCATCAGCCACAGACTTCTTTTTCTTTACGGAAACCCTCTGGAATTTAACTTTCAGATACAAATACTTGGAGAGGTTGGCAGCGGAGGAGTATGAGAAGGAGCTGAAGAGTCGGAGTGTAAGCCGAGGCAGAAGTGAGCTGTCCTTGAACCTGAGATCTCCTTCAGCCCCATCCTCGCCTGTACCCAAGTGCGTCAGCCCAGCATCCATAGAGTCCCAGGAAGAGCTGAAGACCCCTTCCACCCCTTGTGGGACCCCTCAGCCCTCAGAAGGTAAGTGAAGAGGAGGGCATGGGAAAGAGCAGTGATTTTATCACAGTTTCTCTCAGGCTGGCAAGTGATTTTTGATGCATGAGTGCAATATAACCTCTGAGGTGCCAAAGTAAAGGGTCGTCTTATATTGTTTCATGCTGTCTTCCTAAATTTCCTCTTTTTTTCCCATAGATTTGGATATCTTCTAGTCTATTCAAGCAAAGAATACACTGCTAATTGTTGCTATGATTTATATTATCATTGTCTGATGCTATTAGAAAGGGATAACTGGAAAATACAGCATACAGAGGGTCTTAATTCTAGCATCATATTCCTTGTATATTAGAAGTTACTGAACACTAAACCAACAATATTCCTGCCAACAGATTTTGCTTATGTGGATTCTCTGACAGAAATGCAACAGATGAATGCCAAGATTATAATAACCTTCCAGCAGAGCACAGGCTGAATGGGACAAACAGAAAAGGTCTTGAATTGAAGGCAGGGAGGGTGCGTTGGTTATTTTTAACACCAACAAAAACTCTTAAAATTGTAGCACAAGTAGTAAAGGACTTAAAAGAGACCACAGACAATTAGTAAAAAGGAAAGTATAATTAGTGTTTGCACGGTTGGTTTGCTGTCATATAATTTATTGGTGTACAGAGCAATATTTTTTGTGTTTGCACGTCATCCTGCCACTTGCATCATATACCCCTCCCTCAGTCCTCAAAAAAACATCCACCATACAGATTCATATTTGCGCCACATGATGCTGCATTAACATTGGGAGCTAGAATGCATGTTGAGGGTGAATTATCGCCATCATTCATTTTTATTTTATTTGATTTCCTGCTACATGCTATTGGTGATTAATGCATCTGTAACTTGCACTGCTTGGTTTTATTGAGTGTTATGGCTGGTAGCATGCTATAAAGCAAGGCAATTTAAGAAAAAAGTTACAAATACTGGATGTTGCATATGTTTATCCTCACCGTAGCAAGTAGGTGAAGTTTATTTAATTTAGAGTTGTATATTTTCCCAATTATATTCCCAGTTTTCTTGTCTGGCACCTTAAAAGACTCAGTGGAATCATTTGAACTTAAAAAACATGGATATTTTCCCGTAACACTGATATTCAGAAATATCCAGATGCCCCTTTTTTTTTGAGTGCGATATTGCTTTCAGAGCAAATAAGCTGGATTTTTCCACCATTAGGATTTCAGAGCTGGGTAGGGAGCAAGTATCTCTTTTATGGTGATTATTTTAACATATTTCTCCTGAAAGCATTCAAAAAAAAAAATGCAGCATGAAATGGAGCAGCCCAATCCATTTGGAGAATACATTTAGAGCAGGTGTACAGGGCAACTTCAGGCAGCCAGAATATGGCAAAGCTATCAAGACG
Source organism: Himantopus leucocephalus (assembly GCA_003993805.1). Lineage (NCBI taxonomy): Eukaryota > Metazoa > Chordata > Aves > Charadriiformes > Recurvirostridae > Himantopus > Himantopus leucocephalus. Next base: position 93,816,406 of record RSEF01000002.1, read on the forward strand.
TGGGTAGGCAGGTCATCTCTACTAAAACTCCAGGCAATATCAGTAGGCATCAGAGGGCAGCACCTGGAAGTCTGGCAAGGAGAGGACATATGGATGGGGCAGGAGAAGCGTCCGGCCAAGGGAAGCTGCAGGCAGATGGCCAGGACAGCACCAGAACAGGGGCCTGAAATCTGCATACCTCAGTGGGAGCTGTGCGTGAGGAAGGACTGCTGTTTCACCATTGGAAAGGTCATATGAAGTAACAGGCACACGGGCAGGGCAGACTTTCTCATCTGGAGATGGCCAGATTCTTGGATATCAGCCAACAGCTGGCAGGCTTACTTATAGATTTTGTGCCATGGCCTCTAGGCAATTATCTGTGTTTCTTATGCTCCATAATGAATTAAAATCCCAGCTTTTACTGTCCTTAGGAAATGTTATGAGTCACATGTAATAGGTAGAGAAACTGAGGCATTAACTTGCTTAAGCCACTTGTAGGAAAGCTGGAGTAGAGCCATGGACAGAACCCAGATTACTTGCACCCCAAGCAGTTGCTCTGAACATGGGGGTCACCATCTTCCCAAGCGAGGATAAAACTGCAGAAGGAAAACGCTTCCTCAGTTCTATGCATAGGACCCTCCAAAGAATCTGCAAGAAACGGTGTTAATGGATGTATGATACTTGTCTGCAGAATTCAGAACCTGAAGTCAAACAGGAAGTGTGTTCCTCTACTAGCAAAACAATAAACGATTTTCAGAGTCAGATTTATTTTATTCCATTTGTGCTGAAGTATCCTTTGGCCATCCAGTATCTACTGTGCTTAAGAAGGAAATGGATTTTGTCTGTGGAACTCTGTCCCACGCTGTGAAATGTCTCAGGATCTTTACCCAATATAAAAATCTGGACTGACTGAGCTGAAGTGTTTTCTCATATAAAACAATTGGTTCCACTGAAGTAATCAAGTCTTGTAAGACTCACTCTTGTAAAACTTGGGGTATGGCATTCAGAGGAAATGAAGGCAATCCCATAACTGCAAAATAGAACTTAATATTTTTTTGCAGAGCAGCTACTTCCTCCTTTGTAATTTCATTGGAGAATTTTTTATGAAGTGCACATGTGCAGTAAAGGAGAGCAACAATAACCAAGACATCTCTGAAGTCAATCCACAAAGGAATTGGAGATGAACCCTTCTCTGAGAGGAACAGCTTTTTTTAAGCAGGCCAACCCAAGTGCACATTGCGGACAGTAGAAAACCTTCTGAACATATTAGTAGCTAAGCAAGGTTCAAATACTGCCTAAAGTATGACTGGTCAAAGCATCTCAGCAGATGGAGAAGCACCAGAGCACAAGGGCTCAGTGAAGCCATTGCAGCCCCAGTGGTAGATACACAGGAACCACAGTACAGAAAGTCAGAGGAGGAACTGGGGTGGGGGACAAAGAAAGATCATTTCTGACTTGATGAAGAAATAGCAAGTTCCCTACTGGCGATCACTCTATGCTTGTTTTTATCATCACAAGAAATGGATGGAGAAGGAGAGAGAGTCCTTGCTGAATTCACAGCAAGAGGAATCCTGTGCTGGAGGAACTGAACGGAGATAACCACCAAGACTTTAAGTGCTGCCTGAATAACTGAACCAAGAGGGCTTGGGTGGGTATAACCATCTTCAGGCTTACTGGATACATCCTCAAGAGACACTTAGCGTTTGTATCTCCCAGCTCCAAGTAGAGAGCAGAGAAAATAGATGAAGATGTGGTTGCCTAATCTATTACCCTGGTAGGGCATTAGATGTGGGCCTGGAGGGGTGTTTGTTCTCTCTGAGGACTTATAGGACGGGGTGGGGATGGAGGTCTTATCAGCAGGTACTAAGGATACAACATCTTGTGTCTGCTTCAGAGTTCGTTTATAGTTGAGTGTCGAAAGACAAGTCATTTCTCTCCATGTTCCTGTGTAGCATTAGGAGTTCGTAGCCACGTTTTTTCAGAAGGGAGCAGCTTGCTGTTCTCTCTAATCTCTCACTCAAAAGAGGGCTATCGCCAACATCCGATCAGATCAGGTTGCTAGGGCTTTACGTGGCCAAGTCTTGAAAATGTCAGGACACGCAGATTACACCATCTCTCAAAATGACAAAATCTGTATACGTTTATTGAGGGACACTGCTACTGTCTCTTTCAGTGATGAGCTTACACAGCTTCTTTGGGAGATTTCATTCTTCCAAGAAGTCTTCGCATTTTTTTCCAGTAATACATTTTTAGAGATTAAGTTCTGGCAGAAAAAGAAGTGGACACATGACTCAAAAATTAGTCCTTAAAGCCACATTCAATCTTCCTCCCCCTGATTAATACAATTGCAAGTAAAACTTCTGCTAATTTAAAGACCTCAATTCACTCATTTGTTTTAGTGGGGGAGAGGGAGAGCTAAGTCTTAAGAGAAGCGTGAAAAATAGCATATGCAAGTGAAAAGAGATTACCTCTACTACTGAATCTGGCAATCCCAGGTTTTAAGAACTGTATGTGTGTAAGAATTGGGTTTTTTCAAAAAAATAAAGTATGTTGCTTGTAATGGCATCACATTTTTTTATGTCTCAGAAATGCTTTCTTTGCTGTTGATGCTTTTTCATACGACCAAGCTTTGCTTCCCTGGGTCTTTGTGCTTTCCACCAGCAGAAGTCTGAAGATAGGGAATAGAGCCTTGTCTGTTATTTAAATCTATTGCTACCTGCAAGGTTGCCACCTAGAGTAGTGTTTTGAATGGTGTGAAAAGTGATTCCGTAGATATGGGACTGAAAGTTCCAGCTTATTTCAGATAGCATTCACAAAACATTCACTGAGAATTGTATTTTTTAAACATCTTTAAAAGTTGTCATCAATATCAGCCCAATGGATTACACGATGGCACTGCAAGTGATGGACACACGTCTAGCTTGCTGGCTTTGTTTCCTCCTAGTGTTTGCTGACAGATCTGATTTTTGAACTGCTTTTTAAGGAAAGCACTACTGGACTTAGCTCACTACTTTATAGGTTATTTAGGTTATGGGTGGATTGTTTGATGTGATCCCAAAAGAGAGAGAGACTGTCAAAATGAGTGTCAACATATCATTGTTTTGTTCTAGAAGTGCTTAGATTTTGATACTCCTTGAATGCAAAAGAGCAGTCTGTGTCAGTATATTGCTCTTCATTGTTTGTTGTATATTAGATTCTGCTAAGGTACCGCATCTTTCTGGTACGTGTGGAATATTTCTGGTGTGAAGAGTACCCAGAATTCTTTTGAACATTCTCATTTTCTCAGCCATTTCCTATTTCTCCCCTGACTTTATCCTATCAAATCGTTAGTGTACCTTCATGACAACAAAGGTGCCATAAGCATTAGCAGTCCTGACCACATTTTAGTCAGCTGCTTTCTCCACCTGAGCTGTTCAGTTGACCTTTTTGGTTATTGCATGACAGCGTTTGTTTTTTAGAGAAAACTATCTAAAATTCATACAAAACGATGGTTCTTCAAGGATAAATCGATGACATTTATTTATATGGACCATTGCAGCATGGCAAGCTCAGTCTTTCATGCTACAGTACCATGTTAGTTCCAGGATCTCCTGAAGGATTCCTAAGCTTGCATCTCAGTTACATTCAAATCTTGGCTTGACTTTAAAATGCTCTTGCGCTATACCTACGCACTGACAGCTTTGCTCAGAAACACACCGCTGGGTTTCAGAGTGTCTGCCAACTCCTTCTTGCCAGCTGTCTATAATTCTGATTTTTTCCTAGGCAGTGCCCAGAGTACAGTCATAGGTAAGATACATTTAGAGAGACAAGGCATGTGCAGAGCTGCTCTAATGTTAGACTTTTAAATGCTCTCTGTGTAGAAGAGGGAGAAAAGTAAGCTGCTAATTGGGAGTGTTTTAAAACATCTTAGAGGGGTTTGAGTGCGCATGGACTATATATTAAACATATTTCATGTACGTTTCTTTATTATATATGCATGTCTAGTTATTTAACTACACATTAAAAATCAATTGTGAAAGTGTAGAAGCTCAGCTCCAATAAAATCAGTGGCAAAAAAATAATTTGCAGTTTTTTACGCTTAAATTATATGAAATTAAGTGGAATAGTGTGGTACTGAAGATGCATTAGTGGAAGCTAATGTAAAAGCATGTGTGTTATTGTAAATACAGGCACAGGCATTGTTAGAAGTCACTATTCTTTGTATGGGTGTCTCAGAAAATAGGATAGGCACACAACATGAAACGGTCTTAGGAAGACATTGTGACCTTCATTATTTTGGCTTGTGCTTTCTCAGGATAAATCCATTTACCGGCTCCCTAGAGGGTGGAGACGTTTAGATTGCATTGCAGCGTCATACTTTTTTTCCTTCAAAGATTCATGTAGCTCTCGAAAACAGTCTCATCGTATATCATGCAATCCAATGACCATGTCGAGTCCAGAAGGCAGTATTGTAATGAAAAGTAGTTAACAGAGGGGAAAACTGAGGATGACTTGGACATTGCAGTTCAGCCACCCTACGAGATTTAGTACAGAGGGAATTTGGGGAGTATGCAAACTAACATGCATGCCCATTTTCATCACTCTTGCATGGCCATTTCAGTTTTCAGAAAATTGTGAGCTGCTTGATGTGAATATGTGTGGATGCTCTTCAGTTTCTTTGCAGCATGCAGAGAATATTTGCCTGTGAAAATCTGCTGTTATACATAAAAACCCTAAAGTTGAATGAATGAATTTCACTGTCAGTGATAAAGCAGGGAAGAAGAAACCAAGTGTACTATGAACAGTGTTTGCTGTGTGCCAACCGATAAAAAAGCTTATCATACACCAGATGCCAACCAATTGGAAATTAAATTTGTGCCATATGCCAAGCAGTTGGAAACTTTGTTCAGTTTTGATGTGGCTATTCTGAAGTAAATGTGCATGAGAAAACATATGTTTTTCGTCAGCCAAATGTGTGACGGTGCCATTTCCACACTGTGCCATTCAGCTGTGTTAATAAAACTAATATTTTTATTTTTTCGTTGAAGTGTTCGTCATCAGGTGAAAAAAGAATGCTTCCAGAACCCAGAGAAAAATCAACCAAAAGCCACAATCTTCCTCCTTTTTGCTTTTTAAAAGATCTTTTCCTTCCTGGCCCTGTCTAGGCACTGAGTTGTCAATGTCATGCTCAGGTGGGATGCCCATTTTCTGCTGATTCAAATCCTTATGCGAGTCCAACACTCCAGCTGTGGAAGTATGTATAAAACCAGTGGGCTGGCTGCAGACAGCAAGTGAGGGGGTTTGCCAGGCCGCTCTCACGTGCAGTGCTGCTGTCGCACAACATTCATCAGTCTGTTGCTCCTAATGTTCAGCATGCCGTGGACTTGCTTTTTATTTTCTTTCCATAAGGCGCTTGTACAACTTTTACATTGCTCTCATTTAGAGGGGTGAGCCTGAGACGACTCCGATGTTAAGTGAATCTTTTTCTCCCATTGTTCTCTCCACCAGTGAGTGCCAGTGAACCCGAACCAGAGACAGAGACAGAACCAGAACCAGAGCAGGAGGCTGAGGCCGAGCAGGGAGCGGAGACACCCAAGGAAATAGAGGCTACAGAGGTGGGACCAGAGAGTGAGGTGGAGCAAGGACCAGAGAGAGAGCCAGAAGAAAGTGCAATACTCAGTGAAAAAGAGAGGCAGAATGAGGAAGTGAATGAAAAAGACAACTGCTCTGCATCCAGCATATCCTCAGCAAGCAGCACTTTAGAGAGGGAAGAGAGAGAGGACAAGTTAACCAGTGACAATGAAACTGGTAAAGTGAAGCTTTTTCAATAATGAAGGGTTTCTGGTGGAAAAAAAATGTTAAATTAACAGCTCTGTTTTTGTGTTAATTAGCTAACAAGCCCGTTGCACCTATCTAAGACTTTCTTCACCATGGTCAAGTCTGATCTACTCTCTGCTTGGAAATCCATAGACTTTGATGGGGTTTCTGTGTTTGAGGGACAGTAAGGCCTTGATGAAATGAGGTTTCCTTTTGTGTGAGACCGTTTTCTTCCCCTAAGGTTAATACATTAACTATTGAATCATCATCTCTAGCTCTGAAAGACTTTATTCGGGTTTTCTACATGTAAAACAATGAAACGAGGGGTCGACATGATTTGTCATGAGATTCTACATACCTTTTCTCATCCTTTTAGTGGAAGAGGAAGAATAATGAGGGCTGGGATGTTTGTTCCTTCCCTCCAGTTCTTCTGTCTTGGTTAGGCTTCAGAAAGCAGAGAGAGATATATAGGAGCTGCTGAAGACAGGTCTGGGCTGTGGCCATCTTTAGCTCATGTGGAGGAGGCACATGAAATAGACCTTGTCTGGACTGACCAGTGGTTCTGGTCAGATATGCCACCAGGGACCTGTAAAGGCCCAGTCTGGAAAACACCTTAAGAACCAGTTTTCTGCCTGGAGGGATAATGACAACCAGAGCTTGTCATGCAGCCCAGGCAGGGTGGGAGTAAAAGGCAGATTTTGACCTTTGTTGATTAATTGCTCTTTTCCACTTTTTCATAGGGAGGTGAAGGAACGTAATGTAAGTAGGGCATTTGGTTCCCAAGTTTTCTTAGGGTGAACAGTGGAGTGCATTGTCCAAAGTTTTCTAAATTGTAGATAAGAAAAGAATTGTGTCACAGTGTGAAATAGTCTTGCTCTTTCTTGAAAGAAAAGGAGTAACTCTGAATCACAAGGATTGCCTCACAGAGATAAACGTTCAGATTGTACTGTTCGTGTTTAAACCCTATTACTTTTTGTATCTGGGAAGCATTACGTTAATTTTATTCTAAATTTCAGAGCTACCTTCATTTCAACCAGCACCACGATTGAGTTAGTTAGAATGCTATTGTACTCTTAAAAAATGTAGATGTATTTATATGTAGGAAAGGGAGGGGAGGTATGACAGATGAGGCATAGTCCAAGGTAGTCTAAGTGCAAGTAAGGAAGAACAGGTTTTTCCCCTCATCTTGTCTGTTACCAGCATGTTACCACTCTAATTAAGTGCTTATGTACTTTTTGTTAAAAGCTAAGAAATGTACCCTGTTAATGGAAAATCAACATCTTAAACTTGACCTATGTTACCAGTAGACCAAAGATTTAATTAGGTTGAGCTCTGTATGAGGTCTCATGTAGTGAGTTGTTTGCTCTCTAGTAGGTGAAGAGGTTCGGAAAGCAAACGAGAGCACTTTCTCCAGCAGTTCTCACATTCCCAGGAAGCAGTTTGCCATTTATGAGGCGGCCCGTTGGTTCTGCCCAGATGCATTCAGGACAAAGGAATAAAGACTTTGGTCCTATCTCCTCCTTCGTTAGCCATCCTGCTGAATTTGTCCTCCAGCAAGTCTTGTTTCTCCGATGGTATTTCAAAGGTTTACCTGTGGAGAGGAGGGCAGAAGAGACCACCAAGGTAGCCAGAGTCTTCCCAGCAATATTCTTTGATCAGTTAGGGCAGATGGAGGCAGACTTGAGGAGCCGAAATTAGAGATTGTGTCTGGGGGAATTCTGATGAGCTGTTTTGCAAAGGAATTAAATCCTGGAGGATCCCAGGTGGTGAGACTGAGAGCGGGTAGGTCATGTGGGATTTATAGGAGGGATCCTGGGAGCAGTCTGGAACACCTTCAAAGGAGAGGCTGGGAGTAGGGGGAAATCCTCTGTGGGACCTCAGCTGGGTGAAATCTGTGGTGTGGGGAAGGAGTAGTCTAGTCATGTTGTCAAGTGAAACTACCTGAGACAAATCTGAGAGACTACTTCAGGTGACAAATCTTGGTGAGAAAGCAATCCCATGGATAACATCTGAGGAAACATAAACAGGTGTTGGAAGCAGTCAAGCCTCCTGCAGGAAAGTAAAAGGAAACAGCTTTGGAGTTTGTATCCATTGCTGAAAACAATGGCTTTCTTTTGTCTGGGGTTAAAGCTCTGGACTCATTTTAAAATGTGGTTTAGAGGTTGGTCTGAATAGAGGTGAGAATCATTGCTGTCCATATGCTTTGTGCTGTGAGACCCATCCTACATTTTAACGTGGCCTTTTTTTAAAGGGGCGGGGGGGCAGCTGTGGGGCCCTGGATGCGTATCTGGCTGAGGGGACACCTTCTCAGAGCACAGGGCTAGATGGCACGGTAAGAAAGTAACTCCATTGATGAAGGAAGCTGTAAAAGATGTTTAAAATGCTGAACTATCGAAAAAGCTGGGAGCATAAGGGGAGAAACAAAGATAAAACGGAAGTTTAAGACAAAGGGCAACTGACAGGTATAAAAGAAAATCTTTAACCACAAGGGGCCAAAAGGAAGGCAGGCTAGCAATCAAGGTAAAATGTGTTTAAGAAATAGAGTTTATAAAAAATATATTAATAAAATGTGTAAAGACTATGGGGGACAAAAGGAAACCCGTACAGGAAATACAGTAAGTGTGAAGAATTATCTTTGTCCATATTTAATCACTTCATTTGATACCCGTTGGAATAAGAAGCACCATAATTTTTAGACACATTATCCACACTGGTTAGAAGTTTTATATTCAGGGAAATGTAGTTGAAGAGATGCTTACATCATTTATTTTTACAATTGCACTGCTATAATTTATTATTTATGGTGCTGTCTCAAACATGTTATTTTGCAGGGTTTTTTTGAGAAAAGCAGTAGTCAGAAAGATGAAGCTTCATTACAGTGACATGTTAAATGATTGTGATGTGGGAAGAAGGCCATTAGGTTTTCAATGCCATCATATATTACAGGGAGGGTACAGTGGTTGATGAGCAGCATTTTATAAAATCTTTTATAAAGGTGCTCATATTCCTAGAAATAACTTTAAAAATCTTGCTTATGCTTATACTCGCCGAGTTGCCCTCAGAGCTGTACCCAGTGTGTGCAGCCTGCTCAGGGATTCAAATAGTCCGTGTTGTGAAGATGGCCCAGGTACCCAGCCTGGAGGTCTGACGAAGAGTCAGGTGTGAAAGCTGTCCTCCCCTAGGCAGCAGGGAGGGAGGAAGAGGAGGAGGAAGCAGTTACATGTTGACCTTGACGTCAGGCAGGGAAGATCTTTTTTATGAGGAAGTTTTGCTGGGTTGGTTCCAGTTTATGGCCAGGTGAAAAGTACGACGATAACCTATGTTGTGCCATTGCCATGATATTTAAGCCCCATTCCAGATTACTAAAGGTTCTGAACATTTCTGCACTGTATAAAATGAGCTGGGGTAGTAACTACAAAGTGAAACCTGACAGATTTGAGGAGAAACCTGAACCTTGAAACCCTGACAGTTACATAGTCCCTCACAAGCTACACTGGTTATTTTCTGCTCCTGTTCCTTTTTTTGAGAATTACTCCCAGCCCATCAAGATTGGCCCATATATCAGTGCTGTCACTTATTTCAAAATTTTCAAAGCTACTGCTTGCCCAGTTTCAGACTAATTGTGCACGTGTCCCCCAAATTTTTTTCTGGTGGGTTCAAGAGTGTTCTTGGTGCTCTGGCTCCCTCCCCTTGACTCTTCCCATCTGTGTGTGTGTGTGATTGCAGGTCCATGGTCACAGACCATTCAGGATGCTGGTGTGAATGAGCAGTGCAGCAACATCCTCAACAACAAGCGGTTTATGCTGGACATGTTGTATGCGCATAACAAAAAGCCCAAGGATGAAGAGGAGAAGGAGCTGGAGGCGAAGGAGGAAAAGAAGGAGACGGAGGAAAGCGAGGAGTCACTCACTAGCCTAGCCAGTAGGATCTCTATCCTTCAGGCCACAAAGCAGGCCAAAGATGAAAGTGTCAAAAAGATGGAGATAGGAAATCTGGACAACCAAGGCAGCGTGAAAGCCTTTGCAGAAAAATTCAACAGTGGTGAGCTGGCCAAGGGGACAGCCATGCCCGAAGATGAAATCAGTGAACAGGTCCCTGAGAAAACACCAGCACAGCCAAAGAAGGAATCTGACTACATCTGGGATCAGCTCATGGCTAATCCTAGAGAACTTAAAATCAAAGACATGGATTTTACAGACTTGGGGGAGGAGGATGATGTAGATGTGTTGGACATGGATATGGGTCCTGGGGACTCCCTTGTTCCCCCTCCTCCACCTCCACCTTCTTTCCTGGGTTTGCCTCCTCCACCACCTCCCCCGCTGTTTGGATGCCCGCCTCCACCTCCACCCTCTGCTAATTTATTGGCTCCTCCTCCACTGTTCAGCACTCCTCAGGGTTTAGGGTCACCCCAGGTTTCTAGGGGTCAGCCAGCATTTATAAAGAAGAAGAAAACCATCCGTCTGTTTTGGAACGAGGTACGGCCATTTGAGTGGCAGTGTAAAAACAACAAACGCTGCAGAGAATTCCTGTGGTCGAAACTGGAACCCATTAAGGTGGACACTTCCAAACTGGAGCATCTCTTTGAGTCTAAATCCAAGGAACTGCCTGTCACAAAGGTACAGCTCATATTCAGCTTGCTATTATTTTGCTATTGTATTGGTATTCATTCTGACTTAGATCTACGTGATTTATGTTGTTTATGAAAACAGTGGAAATTACTGGATGTGTTTCTAGCTTGGCCTATGACGGAAGATATTCCATGGCCTGAAACTAGGGAATGAGACTAAGGTGGTGTATGTGTCAAGCTGCCTTCTTATCTCAGGTCTACCAGTTTTGGGATATCACTTCAGATGAGGAATACCAACAAATTTTACATTAGGTTGTTGGTAGCTGATTGCCAAACTAGGTACTGAAATCTGAAATATTTTCTGTTACATTCATATAAAGGTCACGGAATGATGATTCATATCGATGTATTTGACAGTTCTTCACTTGGTAATATTTTCCTAATCATTACATGGAAAGGTTAGACTATCAAACTGGATCTGCTGCAAAGAGCCTACACATGTGCTTTGTTTTGAAGGATCGATTTATCAGCTGGACCAAGTTTACGGCTAAACTCTGCAGGGGTGATAGGTTTTTGTTTTATACTGGTGAACAGACCTATTTTAAATCTTTAATTTGTACAATGTGGCTATCCAAATTTTAGGCTAGAAGCTGGCACAGGAAATACCTCTGCAGCTAGGATTCCCTCTTCCTTAGGAGCATTGTCGTAAAATAAATTCACAAAGGCTGGTGACATGGCTGTTTAACATTAGACTCGACAACAAAAGGAAGTCTTTTATAGTTACATTTAGTAGGAATTTCAAGTAGCATTAAAAAAGTTATTAGCTCGAACATTTGTTTTTCATGGCTACATAAACTCTTTTTCTTCTAAGCAGAATAATCGGTACCAGGGAAACAATGTTTTTTTCCAGTTAAGACGCTAGTAAAAGATGTCCATCTTTCTTACGTAAAATCAATAAATTTCTTGTATGTTTTCTATGTATGCCTGTATGTTTTATAGTGGCATAAAAAAACAGTCAATACCTTGAATATTTTACTTCTCTTTGGCTGGCAAAGTTGTTATATATCTTATGTATCATATATATTATTGCTTGCTCTTAATCTGGGGAGACTGGATGTCTCATGGTAAAATTTCTTCGTGTCACTTGTCTGGGTTATTAACTCAAAATTTTCTAATAGTCATTCTTGATCTTGGCCAAGTGGAAACATAGCAATTTGAACAATCAAGCCCCTCATTAAGTACCTAGCAAACAACAATGTCGTGGTTTAGGCCTCTAACCAGGACAAGCAGGTACATAAATACATGGCTGGTGTAGATCCTGCCATCACTGTTCTTAGCTGAATTTTTTGTGACACAGATGCACGTCGATCTGAAATGTATGGCGTAGCAGCTCTAAAAACACATTCAGCTGATCATTCATTTGGCCAATGCTGAGATTAATTTCTCTTTCTAATTCCTTTTCTGCTGAGGAAGGAATGCTGGTGACGTCGTGACGTGTTACTCCTCATCTCTCTCCCTGTGAATACAAATCTGCCACAGATGGTTCATAGACGGAAGGAATGAGAGTATTTTCTTAGATCCATAAAACATTTAATTCCTCGAATTGAATGTGGAATTATGACATATTTGCCATTTCCAAACTTTAGCTTTGTGCTAAATGCCAGTGTTGTAATGGATCAGTCTGGTTGATTCTTAATCTTTTATTCTCACCCAAAATTTTTTGATAAAATGTTGAATTGTTGGAATTTTGTCGTGTTTACTTTTCCAGTTGTTTATGCACGTTTCCAAACTACCTTTGGCCGTTTCCCCCCCCTCCCCTCACGTTTGCTTCCCAAACCTGCCTGGGCTGCCTGATGCTTTGGCATAGCTTTTGGCTTCTGGCTGGAAGATGAGTGAGCAGGTTTCTTTGAAATTAGTGCAAGTCTGAGGAATGATTTAGGTGACTGCTTTCCTCTTGGAGAGTAATAACTGCTCTCTGCATGATACGTTATACTTTTGGCTCTCTTTCCACCCCGTCCCATAACACAGACATAGAAGTCTCATTGTCTCTGTAGAGAAGACAGTGGTGACCAAGGAGTACCGTAGTGGAGGTCTACTCAGACTTCTGAGACTCTTGCCCGGTTTTGGTGAATACCAGCAAATCTTCTGGGGTAGGAATGGTCCTTAGATCAAGTGAGAGTGGGAATAATTAAGCAGACCACTGAATCCGTAGAAGACTTGAGGTTTGGTACGAAGATTGCACTCAAATTAGGATAGCTCTCGCTTTTTCCAGACTGCTTGGTTTATTTCCAGGGAGTACATTCCCCGTTGTGTCTCGTTTCTCCTGTCCAATGGCTGCAATCCAAAACAGGTTTATTCTATAATATTGTAAAGTCTGACTCACAGCTCAGTTGGTTCAGCTGAAAAAAAAAAAAGCGCAGAGCAACAAATCAAAAGTCAAATCTCCAGATTTCGTAGCAATAGATGGAAGCAGGTGCATGGAAAAGGAACAGTCCAGAAGGATGAGAGGAAAAGCGAAGTCAGGGTGTGTAGGGGGGGCTTGGCTCTGTCTTGTGCATACGCTCTTTCATACAGCTGTAACCAATTTTACTCCAGTTTCTAATCCTTCACTGTGATTTCCACAACACACAGCTATAAACAGCTACTTCCTGGCTCATGAGAAGTTTTTCATTAAACACAATAGACTGCAATAAAATAAAGTGGATTTTAAACTGTAGGAGTTTCGGGGTGAAGGCTCGGAGGGGAGCTTCTTGATTTTAGGAAAACTTATGCCACACTGGACAACTTTCACATCGATTATAGTTAGTGGAGCACCTTCAGTTGTAAGATGTTTATTATCTGGAATAGAGGACCACAACACTCTGTTTGCGAATAGAAAGAGAGTGATCAGGTATCCCCTCCAAGCCAGTCTAGAATTTTTTTCCTTCTCACTCTGCCAAACAAAGCGGGTATTTTGGCAAAGTACTTCAAAGTGTTTATTTTTCTGGAAAGAGAAAGGAAAACACACAGACACTACTGAATCAAACTGTGTTGTTCAGCCCTTCTGCCATCCACTTGGTTCTGCGTGTCATTTTAAAGTATTATTTTGCTGATTCATCTATACCCTGTGGGAGATAGTGATCCATCATGTGCCCACAGACATAAAAACTATTAGGAGTGAAAAATTAAGGAATGTGTTTTCA
>RSEF01000002.1:93830029-93930364 GCA_003993805.1 Himantopus leucocephalus
TTAAATGCGGGAAATATTTCTGACTTGATCCTCATATATAATTACTTATTTATGTGACCACTGGAAAAGTAATTTAGATTTTTCTGCTTCCCGTGTCAACTAAAGCAAAGAGGTGTGTTTTAGACTATGTGCTCATCAGACCACAAATCACCTTCTGTGGGATGGTAACAGTTTTTGAATAACCTGTCTGGACTACACAGCCTTCAATAGAGGCAACAGAATCTGGCCAGTTAGGTCTTGTAAAGATCTAAATTCACTGTAATTGTTAATATATCACAGGAACGTTTGCTTCCTGCTAATTATACCACCTGATATATTTGTATTTTATAATTATTTTTTTATTCACATTTAATAACATAATATTCAGAAGTTCAGGGCTTATGTTACATACTGAGACATTAAAATATAAAATCAAGTGCACTAGTGCACTCTTCCCTCAAGCATTTGAAGTCATTCTCTGTTAATGAACTTAAAAAGCACAGTCTGAAGTCACCTAATGTTGTAATAGAAATTAATAGTTGTAGCTTATTTTAACAGTCAGACACTTACACATGTGCAATTTCATTGCAGACAAAAAGGAATTTCTTTTCCTAGCGGTAGGGTAATAAAGTTCATGGTAGTAAAATCTTTGTCTTTTCTTCATCCTTTTATTCATTTGGAAAGGATTTCTTTGTCACTCGGCCATCGTCCCCAGAATAGATTTAAAATCTCTTCTGCCCCTGTTTTTGAAAAGAGTTACTTACCCCAAATTTTTATACCCCATATGCAGTTATAGCTCTGGAAAATACCTATGTGCTTACATCCCCTATACAGCTCATCTGTCTCTCATACATAACTCATTGCTAAGGAGCAAGCGCACTGTTGCAATCGCAATCATCCCAGCGGTTAGCATCTTATGTCCCCCAAATGAACATGTCTCTCTTGTCAAGCTTAGGAGCCTAAAAACAGAGCTGCAGATCTGAGGCTTACTTACCCATAACACATGTGGAAAGCCTAAATTTAACTCCTTTCCCCCAGCCTTTTCCCTTCTGCTTAAATTCTTTGGAGGTGTGTAATTCTGTGCTGCGAAGGACAAGGTAAGAAATGGTGGTTTAAAAAAGGCTTAGTGCAATACAGACTCAAGAGGAAGCAGTCTCCGGTGAACCCCGCTTGTTTTTATGTGGTCTTGGCCACTAACTGTGGTCCTGAAAATGTGATTAATGGCCCTGGAAGTAAGAATGACTGCTTTAAAGGAGAAGCTGCATCTCAGATCTTTCAGGTAGCTCCCTGAGAAAAAGTGGACTCTCTTACTCGAAGAAGGGAAAGTTCAAGAAGGCTTCAGGGATGCTTTAAAGGCGTTAAGAAAAGAGCACTTCTGACAGAACAGACATATAAAAATTGAAAACAAATGTTATCTTTGCTCTCCTCAAATTTATCCTGTTTACTGCAAAAGTGTTGTTTCTTTTTAAGTTTAAAAAAACCCAACCCTTTTGTTACTTTCACAGATCATACACATACGGTAGTCCCCAACTCCCATAAATTGCACTTGCCTTCATCTCATCTGCACACAGAAGTTGCATCCTACCACGTTAATCATGTTGGTATGATGAAAGGGCTGTGGTTCCGCACACGTGCTGGGCAGGCTGCTGGGATGGGTGGGCATACCTCTTCCTGTGCGGGCAAGGAGCTGAGCTGTGCCAGAAAAAAGGCATCTTTGTAATGATACAACTGCATTCCCATTATGGGCTGAACCACAGCTGGAGCTACTTTTGATAAAATCATATTTACTAACTTAGTTCTTCCAATGCAGAAGCAGCGTGTAGACCTGGCAGGAGGGCATTTTTTGGCTCAGTGGTGGCTGTGGTGCAGACCCAAAGGAAGGGGAGAACAAAGCTTTGTGGTCTAAAAAGCAATCCTTAGCATAGATTGAGACTGGGGCAGTAAGAGTCTCCTCCAAATCTCTTGGCTTTCCCCCAAATCCACAAGAGATACTACTGCTGTAGACAACACTGATGATTTGAACAGTTGTATGGGCTGCCACAATGCAGCCTGAAAAGAAAGATTGCGTAGTCTCTCTCTTTGCCCCTTTGAGGTGCATCTGTGCTACGGCTCCTGCTCCCGGAGCCACTAAGCATGGTCCAGGTAACAGACTCTACAGGGAGGTCACAGTCGTGTCTCTGCAGCCTGTGCCCCGCTGAAACATGGGTTTATACACAGCCAAGCATGTCTGTGCTTGCTTCCATCAACGTGCTGGTCTTCTCCCTGCGCTCCTGTGCTTGACAGCATGCCTTATCCCATCTCTGATAGGGCAAAGGAAGGGGAAACGGAGAAAATGTGTTTCATGTGTATGGAGAAGGAGGAAAAAAACCCTGTGTATGAGGAGCAGAGTCCTCTACTCTTGCAGCTGCCTGGTATATGACATGTAATTGCCAAAGAGGCACCTTCTAGCATGGGGATAATGAGAGAAAGAGAGGCATGCTGGGGCGTAAAAGCAAAGACCACGTTCAACATTGCATTATGCCATATAAATGGTTTGTGAGTCACCTGGCCTAATTGGTTCGCATTTTGCCACTATGAGGATGGGGAGAGAGAAGAGATTTCTTGGGTCTTCTCTAGAACGGAATTTAAAGCACGTGTTGTTAGTTCTTTGTGCTTTCATTATTGTTTATGCTGTAGTTTATACTGGAGGTAAGATCTAAAGATTATATCTAGTCTCAAATAAAACTTTGAAAAAAGCAGAAGGGTTGAAATTGTTCACCTGTCAAGGGCTTGACGGTCATATCATGAGCAGCAGGGTAGAATACCCTTCCTCTGGCAGCCAGAGGTCAGAAAACCAGTGCCCAAGGTGGATTTATAACACAGGAGAGTGCTGGCAGGCAGGTGGGAACCACCCTCTCTGTTTCCCAGCCAGCCGCGCAGGCAAGAGAGGGTCGGTGGCCACTCTGGGTTGACGCATACAAGGAGGAATTGAGCCCTGGAGCTCATCAGCCACCCGGCTGCTGCCCCACCGGCCCTGCGCTGGCCGGTCCTGCCGCACAGCAGAGACAGCTTCAGGCTTTCTTCAGACTGACTCCTGCCCTGAAGTGCAGTGTTCCTGGCCCTTGCAGGGACTCAGGCTGGCTTGGCTTTGCATGGCATCTGAGACTGCATTNGTTCCTGGCCCTTGCAGGGACTCAGGCTAGCTCGGCTTTGCATGGCATCTGAGACCGCATCCAGCTCTCTGGTTAAATCCTGGCAGCTCCTGCTGATACCAGCAAGGATGTGGTAGAAGAATTCAGCTTTTTTGGATGACTATAAATGAGTTAGATTTACATTCAGTGTCAGCACCCTTGAGTAGGGGAAGTCATTATTGAAAGGAGTGACTTTTTTTCTTTATAAAACAGGCTGGAGAAATAATATTCTTGTTCTCTTCTTTACCAAGAAAACTGCTGCAGATGGGAAGCGACAGGAGATCATTGTATTAGACTCAAAACGAAGCAACGCTATTAATATTGGCTTGACTGTGTTGCCCCCTCCGCGGACTATCAAGACTGCTATTTTGAACTTCGACGAATATGCCTTAAACAAGGAAGGAATAGAGGTAAGAAAGACTAGCCAATGTCTTCAAGTCTGCATTTTCAATGTTTCCTTTTTTTTTTTCGATGTTGCACGCGGTACAGGCCAGATTTTTGATGGCAAGAGAGAAAAGGGAATGTATTACATCATGACTGAGTGTTGAAACTCATCAAATCAATGCCGTGTGCTCAGAAGCATGTAGTATTCACCTGAGGTTGGGTATGCTCAGTAAACGTGGATTCTCTGCTTGCTTTGTGTCTAAATTTGAGTAACAATGGTGTTAATTCCTGTCAGGATTTTCAGAGTATTATCTGTTCCTCTGAAGCTTGACTGACACATTGTAAGCAGCAAGAATAGGCAGTGAGTTACTAGGGCTAATGCAACTGGTACAGGGTTTAATAAAGTTCATGCCCAGCTAGCTGTTGGAGTCACTCCAGATTGTATATCTAACGGAAAACAAATACAGTGACTAGCTATGCTCAAAATAGCATTTCTGTGTTACTGTTGTTTGAAGAAAAGCAGTTGGTATAAAGATTACAGATGATGTAATTTTTACCGTTACATGTTTGACTTTGCAGATATTCCTGCCGAGATCCAAGATGAGCTCTGTTTATTATATTTTTTTATCAAAACATTTTTCTTCTGTGAAGTGTAAAAGAAGCCTGCTGCTCCCCCTGGTTTTTTTCATTGTGGTTGTATTCATTTCAAATCTCTTTTTTTTTTTTTTTTGAATAAGCCTATATCATCTAGTAAGAGTAGTCTGCACAACTACAAATCTCAACAAGTGGCTGAGCTGCAGAGTTTGTGTATTGATTCACAGTCACCTTTCAGCGGTTTGGCCCTGTGTTTCGTAATTTCCCCCTTTCCACCTTCACTGTGCTGACTACAGAAGAAAATGAGAAAAGCTGGCTGGAATGGAATTGGAGTTGCCAACAGTTACATGCAAAAGAAATACTTACAGCAACAGATTGTTTCAGCTAGAGGCAAGGCCTGATTTATCCCTACGAGACTATAGTTTCTTCCCAAGATTATATTTCTTATTTGCTATGTACATACCTTACTCATATTATGAAGGTGACAAATCAGGCTAAAAAAGTAATTTTTCATGACCCAGCCCATGTACCCACCACTGCAGTTTGCAGTACTAAGCTTTAAAATTTTGGAGAGGTACACCTCCAGCCAACCCCAACTCACAGAGTGCCAGTTAGTTCTGAGTGCCGTAGGCAGTGTTTCCATACAAAGTCCCACATAAAATGGCTAATAAAGAGGGACACATCTTCATTATTTGGTTGGACTAGATGATCTTAAAGGTCCCTTCCAACCTAGACAATTCTATGATTCTATGATTATCTCCCACGTATCACCTCCTTTGAATTGTGTCTTTCTCTGGCACACTTAACAGAAGTTCAGTTGCTCTGCACAGCTCACCCTTTCCAGTGCCAACATTTGTAGCTGGGCTGCCCATCTGCCAACCACCTGTGGGGTCCACAGTTATGAGTGCCTTGTACCACCACACCCTCCTTTGGGTGGCCTTTCCATTAGCTGCCAGAAACCCATAATTTCATTTAAAATATATATGGAGGTAGCTTTCAAATTGAAGAATTCAGAAACCAAGAAATAATACGCTGTTGATATCCTTGCCCAGTGCTAAAGAAAATGGGATTTCTGAGTTCCGTGTCCACATCTTGAAGCTCAGGATGTGATCATTCAGATATTTAAAATCAAGAGAAAGAATAAGTGGAGCAGAGCCCAGGTGCTTTGCACCTTGAGGGATGAAGCCTTCATCGGTTGGGAAGGACAATGTTCATGGAGAAAAGAGCTTTTTTTTCTCAGTGTTACATATTTATTTATCAGGTAAAACCCTGCACTGAATTCAGATTCCCGTCCCCAATCCCCAGTTTACAGAATTTTCTTACAGCAAGTTGTTACACAGTCAGACAGATCTTTATAGCAAGATAGAGGGCTGGATGAAGCTATGGAGAATTGGCCAAGAGGAGCACAGAGAGATACAGAAATGCATCATTGTGAGTCCCACTGCTTTCAGCAGAGCCCTGCCTCAGTTTTCCATACTGCCCCTTTGATCTACAGTGTAGACAAGCTTTGTTTCCTTTTTCTGTTCTCCACTGTATCCATCTGTTCATTGGCTTTAGCCTTAGAGTTAGCTCAAAGGGAACAGGGGTTGTCTTTTCAGTCTAGATTTTTAGAAAGTTTTCTGGTTCATATCTACAGTTCCTAAGTATTGGGAAATAATTGATAGTGATGATGAGTGAATCAGTAATAGTGTAAGCATCAGCTTCATTTATATAAGAAGGCAGAGAATAAAGCAAATTATTTGCTATATAATATACTTTGTAGCTAATCTGTGGGTTGAAGGAGGCAGGACTGGTATGGAAAAAAAATTATGCAGTGGTCTAATTAAAAAACTGCGTCACAGTCGGTACTCAAAAGCCTTTCTACATGGTTAATTGTCTAGAAGAGATGTCACGACTAGTAAGCAGAAGAGAGAGATGTGAGAAGACCAGGAGAAGAAATGTAATGAGTGCAGTGAGGACATAACATTCACTATGAAAATTTCAGAGAAGCTATAATTTAGGATCATCTTCAGCTTTTAGTGGATCCAACACGGAGCAGGGCTCCAACAGGGTAAAAAGTCACCTGAGCCATCTGTTCCCTTGGCTGTGAGCTCTGTGCTATGCCCTTCACTGAGGAACATTGTCATTGCCGTGTTAGTGTGCTTGTGGCTTTAGTTCTGCACCTTGGTGGATAATTTCAGATTAAATGATATCTTTAAACTGACCTTAGCGATACCTTTAAGGACAGTGGACTAAAGTAGTTCTGACAGTAGTGCTGGCAACAAGACAGTGATGCAGTGGGATGCAGGCTACAAGTTTGTGATAGCCCAACTCATCAAGTTCATAGTGACCTAGTAAACCCTCCACTACTGTCCTACATTCTGCTCAATGCTGCTTTGCTTGTGACATTTAACTCTTGTTAGTAATCCATACTTTGCTTTTTAACTTCAAATATGTAACTAAGATAGGAGAAAAAATTCTCCAGGTATTTTAAAGCCCTCTATACCTAAGTATGTTGCGTATTTTTAGGCCATGTGTTTGAAGTGATTAGGTATCCCTGAGCTGTGAAAAAGGGCGGAAAATTGGGCATGGTGCTAGAAAGGCAGATGTAGTCCATTTAGTATGCAGAGCAGGAACTTTTAGAAGCATATTTTCAAAGGAAGTCACAATGTGTGTCTGCAAGCATGCGTCAATCCAACTAAAAAAATTTTGCCACCTTACGTTTGCCAAAGTGGTTGTGTTTTCCTTTCTTTGAAAGCTTGGCATTCATTGTGTTCAGACAACGTGGAGCTTGCTGCAGGATAAAGAACTGCCTGCTTAGCATGGATGAGGGCTTTCTGTGAACTAAGCAAAAGAGACGAGCTTAAAATCCTGGCATCTAATTTTACTGAATTGTATCAACTGCAAGAACAGAGTCCATCAAATCAGTCCTTGCTGTTTGTCCTCAGTAAAGGAAATGAGTGGGGCCCCTCTGTAAAGTGCTACTCAGTAAGGGAACGTGGATGGAAATCAAATTATACTAAAGAGTAGGATTAATTTAGCAGAGTAAAATTGGGGTAATGCTGTGAGGTAATTAAGGTTGCTTTGTGCTTTACAATATAGCTTTATGATGGTACACAATATTGCTTGCATTGGTAGATGTAGATTTTAGTAAAACTATTTGAAATGAAAAACCTGTCCAGGTGTGCTAGGCCCTCCATACCCGTATTTGTTAAGTACTTTGAAGTCCATGTGTGGCTAGGTAGCCCTGAGACATAAAAAAAGGGTAAAAAATGAGAGCCTCGTGTTAAAAAGGCAGATGGTGACATGTGTAAACAAAAACCAAAATTTGATTTTTGGAAACAATCAAGGTATTTACATTTTTGTTCTCATAGTTGCCATGGTAAATTGGCATTTGCAGTTTCTAATTTCTTTAGCTAATGCTTTGTAAAAGTGTGGTGGGATGTTTCAAATTATGCTAGCTTGCATGACCTGAAAGAACACCTCTTTTCTCAAGTCTAGACAGAAGAGAGAGTGGACGCAATGATGCCTTGCTGGCCGTGCACCCATAGTCAACATATCACTGCCCTAATGAGTTTCAGACTTTATTTAAAGAAAAAAAGCTACACTTTCACTCCTTGCAGCAAACCAAAACATCTTCTATGGTTTCTGTGACCAGCAATGGCATGTTCTATTTCAGTAAAGAGCTGAGGAAGTGGAGTGGTCTGACCGAGGCAACGGCTGTCGGTTCCCAACGTACAGGGATGGCTGTCAGGCGTTTTAGATGTAGTCTCTTCTCAGAATTGGATCATTTCTGGAAGAGTTGAAATAAAATTAGTGCAGGTGGCCTCACTAACTGTGGTGTCCTGACCTTCATATGCTTTTATAATTTATTAGAGTTTCTGCAGGCAATGCAAACCACTGATGTGTCTCGTTAATAGCTGTCTGGAAAGCTGAAGTGTGAGAGCCTATTTGGTGCTGAATCATCTGCTGAGGCCTGTCAAATATCTGATGAAATACCCGCTAATGTGTATTTGGTTATGCAGCTTATGACTTTGTGGGCCTCAAGCCACAGAAAGCTTTGGACCCAACAACAACCAGATATTTAGTTTATTAATTTTTTTTAGGCTCCTGTTCACCTGGTACAATCAGCTGAAACCAAATATGAAAGCCAAGGCACCCCTGCAACCCCATCACCACTGAGAAGCCCCATTATCTCTTGAAAGAGATAACTTAGAGCACCTAATTTCTGCAGAGACTCCGGGCTATTCGCAGTCTCTGGTTAGTTCCTTCCTTACATCCCACACTGAGTGCCATAACCCTCAAGATCTCCAAAAATTGCCTCTTTTTCTCCATTAAAAGATTTGTGCACTGATTTTTCTCAGAATGTTAGTCTCTGGCCCAAACAGTTGTGTGAGAATGCTTGGAGGTGAAGTACGTGTATCACACATATTAGAGGATATGAGCATAGGGTTTTTGATAACCAATTCTTCTTTAATCAACCTGAAGAATGCTGTACTGGGGAGAGCGTTATGAACTAATGATTATATTCAAAGCTATTTGTGATTTAATGGTCACCTCAAGTGACAGCAACCTTCTGCCCTGCTGTGTTTTTATGCTACTGTTACTGTCAATGATGTTTAAAAAAATAATAAAAATTAAAAAAATATTAGACTGGAAGATGGTGTACTCATCTGTTTCCAGCGCTGAACAAATGGCTCAAATTAGTCATAGAGTGGAAATCAATAGTAGAAGCATTTTACCACTTGCTCAGGGCACACCAAGGGTGATGACCAGCAGGATCAGAATTATTTGCCCAAGCAGATCAGAAGTGCCCATGAGTAAGTCATTGTTATGGGGGCAGTTGCACCCTGGATGGTGTGAGACCTGCCAGCAGCTCTGGTCTCATCAAGGCAGGGCTTTCAGCAGCAGGGGTGATCCTCGGCAGCTGGCACCACAAGTAAAGGCTCTTTCGCTTGGCATTCTGTGTTGCCCATACTACGGAACACAGCACAGCGGCCTTGCAGTACTTGGACGCGAATACTTTTTGTCAGCTCCATCTGGCTTGTGGTGTTTACATAAAGCTCAAGGAGAAGGAGAGTCCCTTTGGAAATAAAGCTTACTGTTTCATTGCTCTCTTTAAAATGCCCGAAAGCAGTGCAAAATCTCTGGAGTGAAGGCCCTGCACCACCACAAAATACTTGTGGGATCTCTGGGTAGCTGCCAAAAGTCCTCGTTATTTGTAGGAGGCAATTGAGAATACTGCTGAAGTGTTAGCCTTCAAAAATGCATCAGAAGCATTTTTATATCCATCACATGGCTACTGCTAAACTCTCCATGTATGGATGTTCATATGATCCTATTTGCAAGCTGCCCTGGCTCAGCTGAGGGGCTGTTGGCTTCTCGTTGTTGTTGAAGAGAGGAATAGGCACTAGGAGGCCTGACTTCTTCAAAGGACTCTCTGCGAAACATCTCTTCTTATGAGTTTCAGACTCAGTCTCTCTTTTTTTATGAACTTTTTTAGACAAATATCTGTTGAGCACTGAGAAATGCCCTGAAGCAGCTACTTATAAATCTAGTTTGATGTTAGGTATGACCTAAGTTACAGATTTCAGCGTGGATGGATGGGTGGGCAGATAACACATCTCAAAATCAATCAATACACAAATGCTGTCAATCGGAACGGGTGCACATCAGAATATTTTCCAAACAGTCATTGACAGGGGAAGGAGAAGCACCAGAGTGTACTGAGGGATTTTCCTCCTCTTCTTTTTTCCTCAGGATATTAATTTGTTAAGGTAGAAGCTTGCAGTGTCCAAGCAAGGAGGCTTTCTTTTTTTAACTGAAAGGCAGAGACCATTAACAGAAAGAAATGTTTATTTATTTATGTTTATGGAAGTCAGCATAAGAAGATGGACAGCAATACAAATGCTGTGGCTGAAATTAAATAAGTCCCAGTTCTATAAATTGAACATTATTTGCTTACTTAACCTTGTTCCTCGCCTGATTGACCAGGAAAAGTCCCTTGCTCTCCATGCTTAGCTCCAGCGCTGTACAAGGAGCTAGATGAATTATCGGTACTGGAACAGGACAGTTGTGCTACTTTGATGAATTGCTTATGTCCAGCACTGGAACAAGGCTGTAGTTTGGATTGGCAGGTCTGATAGCTCTTTGGCTGTATTTTTATTATTCTCTCCTCCCCTCCAAAACAGCCTCTATCATTATAGAAGGCTGGAGCAAAAACATGTCATTCCTCGGATGAATAAACATAAGTTGTGTTGAAAATCTTCTGCTTTGTTTTATTGAGGCATTGATCGGCAGGGTAAAGACCTCAACTTACCTTTATGTTGTTTTGTTTTTCTTTTTCATTTTAAAATGCATTTATTATGTTAAAAACTAAGAAGCAATACCTTAGAGAGCAGTACTTTGAGAAGGAAAGCTGCCACATGTAAGCAAGCATGTGAATTCCAAGAAATAAAGGGAAAATATAAATGTTTTGAGCTATACTGACAGCAGAAACTGAAAATATTAAGATCCTTTTTCATCAATATTTTGGGTTTTTCAGATCACAAGAGAAAAAGGCCATATGTTACGCAATGCATAATTCAACTTTAAATTCAATGCATGTTCATTGGGAAGTTGTCCTCAGTTCAGGTGAAATTTTTGGGAGTGACCTAATAAGCTGCAATAGTCGTTATGTTTCATAAAAAGCAAAACAGACTGAACAAAAAAAATAGATTATGAGAACAGAAAGGGACAGAAGTCCTCAAGTTATTTTTGTATACCTACAAGTGCGCCAGAAGATTCATAGATATTGAGGCTAAAAGGGACCTTAATATCTAGTCTGACCTGCTGTAAATCATAGGCCACAAAATTGCACTCCTTCTACCCTCACTTCCATATGTAATTTGCAGAAAGGTGGCCAATTTTGACTTAAACATATGGAAGCTGAGGGGAGCAGTCCTAACCAGCCTCCCTATGTCTCCTTCAGTGTTTCATACCATGATTAACCATTTCTACTGAGTAAAATATTTTTTTAAGAAAAGCATTTTAATAAAAGTGTGTTTTTCAAGAAACTGCAGGTGTTTGAGATAGTGGGCCTTGTTTTGCTTTCTTGTGCAGTGCATTAGTTCTTGGTTACTACAGTGCTGTCCTGATTTACCAGCCAGGGACTTGAGGACTTCTGCTGTTGCTGTTGTGAAGTCACTCAACGTCCAGCCCTCGCATACCTCTCGGCACCACCGCTGACGCCTGCCTTTTGTCTCCCTTCACAGAAAATCCTGACCATGATCCCGACCGAGGAGGAGAAGCAAAAGATCCAGGAGGCGCAGCTGGCAAACCCTGACGTCCCCCTGGGAAGCGCTGAGCAGTTCCTTCTCACCCTCTCCTCCATCACCGAACTCTCCGCCAGGCTCCAGCTCTGGGCTTTCAAGATGGACTACGAGATAGTGGAAAAGGTGAGGGGAAAGCAGGGAGTCAGGCATGGAGACTTCTCCAAGGCTTTGCTTAATCTTTCCCTGACCTTGTTATTATATGAGCATATGTTTTGAGGAAACGGTAAATGGGTCGCTTTTGTGTTAGTGGCCAACCAGGAAACAGCTAAAATGATCCTTCCTAATCTGTTCCTTCTATAAAAGAAAATTAGAGATTATGTCTTCCTTCCTTTAATTAGGCAGTAATGATATTGAAACAAAGTAGAGGGCTAAATCCTTACCACATCTTTTCCAGATGTTGTTATTCAGGAAATTCTTACTTCAGAGCAGTAAGAATTTTTCTTTGGATAAAGATTGAATGAGGACTACAGTATTCAGCCTTACATTGTAAAATGAGAGTATTGATCTTACATCCATTTGAACTAAGGAAAACACCATCCATTAAAGTTATTCCTGTTTATAACTGTCTTTTAAAATTACAAACAAAAGATAAGGCGTCCTTCAGGGGTACTCTTTTCAGTTCAGTCACAGACAGTTGTTGCCACCTTCTTCATGGATGGCATTTATTCAGAGAACCACTA
This sequence comes from Himantopus leucocephalus, assembly GCA_003993805.1. NCBI lineage: Eukaryota > Metazoa > Chordata > Aves > Charadriiformes > Recurvirostridae > Himantopus > Himantopus leucocephalus. The sequence goes on from RSEF01000002.1 coordinate 93,842,129, forward strand.
TAGTTGGGTTGCCTGTCATGAATGATGAATCACAGGCAAAAATTTCAAAATGACAGCATATCATTTCCATGCGTAGGTGAAACAGAATGAAACTGTGCAGGCGATTTCAGCTACTTGCTGATTTTCATAAGCTCTTTCATGAAACTCAGCACAGGAACCTTCTTCTGGCTGCACTTCTGGTGCACACCTGTGCATTGCTCTCGAACCAGCTTTCTCCTGCACATATTAATTTTGTATGTGTATCTGTGCACATATGTGTATGTTAAAAAAGTCGGTATAACTTTGTGTGATATGGATTCTGAGAAGTGGAACATGCTTCTGAGAATGCCTTATGTATACCTAGCCATGGTTATTTAACAAGTTATACAACAGTGGATTGATTTGCAGATGATGCTGTCAAGATTACTCAACCTCTGCTTAATTTTCTTACATTGTAGGAAATGCAGTCACACTAATATGCAGGATTTTTTAATTGTGCCATTTTAGTCTTAGACATTTACGTTTCTGACTTGTAAAACATAAAATACTTGTACTGAGTACTTTTTTGCCAGTTTGTTGGGTTTTTTTTTTTACTCTGGTACAGCTATTTATTCTGCTTTGAAGTTACCACAAAGCTAAATTGTTCCTTTCATCTGAGCTGAGTTAGCTGTAGCTGTTAATCTATGTCTGTACCTAGAATTTCTAGCTTCCTCTCAACCAAAAGTAGCATTTGAAGCACTGCTAAAAGCTAAAGAAATTCTGATAGTTTCCCTGTTGCTGATCGTATAATGTTTATGCCACAAAGTTAATGAATTGCTAGCTAAAATCCATGTAGAACTGATGCTAGCATAAAACGTCTGAAATGCCTAAGTAGCGACGAAAGAAGCAATAGCTGGAGTGAAGATCGGACCAAGATTTTTATCCCTGTTTAAAGATAATAGCTATGATAAAATAAGAGCAGCACGTGATAAGCAGCCTAGCAGGCAAGCACAGATACGACAGACATCTCAGGTCTTAGTTGGATGAAGAGGAAGATACGGGATCAGACATCAGAGGTATGAGAGTGAGCGAGCAGTTGGGTCACTCCAATAACAAAAGGTTAAAGTCAGGGTTTACGTTCCAGGTAACCAGTAAACATCAGCCTTATTTAGCCGGAGATAAGATACTGTGAGCATATCCAATTATAAAATGAAGTAGTTTACATTACTGATTATGATAATAAAAGAGTCCCATAACCTGCTAACATTCTTCTGTTCTTGAAACTATTTTTTTTTCATAGAAGATCTATCTGCAAATGGGCAAACCCTTCCTGAAACTTAGGTGCCGAATCACTTACCTCCACAGTTTTTGTACATTTTTTTGCCCAACATTTGCTTGTTTTTTTACTTTATTTTAAAATTAGGAAAATTAATAACAGTTCAGAATTCACTCATATTATTTATTGAGCCACACATATTTTATGTAAGAAATGAATTAATCTTACTATTGTTTCCATGATGCTGGAAGTTTTAGATGGCCCACAATATCAACAGTGTGAAATGACTGAGTTGTTGACATAGGGCTGGGGTTCTCATTCATGAGGCTTGTTTGCTAATCAGCCCAGAACAGAGATTTGCCTAAGTCTTAGCTCCATCTCTGACAACCTGAAATAAAAATGGCATGAAACTGTTCAAGAAAAAGGTTAAGTAAGGTATTGTTCCTGTTTGTAGAAAAGCTTTTCAGGCATAATGAAGTCAGTCATCTTTCTTGGGCTGAATTTAATTAACTAAAGCAAGTCAGGGTACATTGGTAGGGAGCAGCCTCAGACTGTGAGGGCCTGAACTGGGTGGATGAATACTTATTCTGGGCTCTTTACAGGTAGTTGTGGTACAATTACGGCTTTCGCTGTAAGCTGTGAAGCATGCATCAGTGCATTGGTTTAGATTTTCAAATATATGCATTGAAAATGAAAAAGGAAAACCCTTTCCAAATGATCTGCTTGATAATTTGTATACTGTTTTGAAATGTTAACATGTATCTAAAGTACTGTATGCCTACTGAAGATCGTCAGTGGGACAGTAATTTTTCTCACCTTTCTTTTGATATCATATTTTAAAGGTGTACCTAAAAAAAGGTAGAGATTCAACTTTAAATCTTCATTTTCAGACTTTTGATTGCTCTGAAAAATTACACTGTGTTAGTGCTAGTTGTTTGTACTGAACTATTCATGATGCAGAAGCTGTCAAATTTCATTATCTCAAAGGGAGTTTAAAGGTCTTAGAAAGAGAAGTAGGATCTTTAGTTCTCCTAAATCAGCTATTTTTTTTTCTTAAGGTCACTGGAGGCAAATATATTCTTATTGCTGACAACTTTAAAGGATCATAAATGAACATAAGCAGGTGTAGAAATGAGAAAAGTAGAACCGATAAAGAAAGGGGCTTGCTTCAGTTCCTCTTCTGAGTAGAAAGATTACTACTGACTCTAGTCTCCCTGGAGACTAAATGCAAATATGGCAAATTAGATTTTGGTCATCTCAAAAGTTCCCATCCCAACCAAGATTTTACCCCTCCTGGAAAAGCGTGCATGTGAACTTGTATAGGTGCAGTACTCTAAACTTGTGACCAGTATAGCAGGTTGGTAACAAGACATATGCCAGGTCGGCTGTACAGAAACACCTCTGCTACCTCCTTCCTGTCCCAGGACCGTTGAATTCATTGCTCGTGTACAGTTAAGTTCATTTGTGCATGCGCGTCAAACATTTATCTGGCATTATCAGGTGTCTCGCAGCCAGAAATTTGGGACAAATCCTCAAGTTTCATTCAAGCATAATTTCTAGGTGAAAAATAAAAACGCGGTAAATATGGTTACATGGTAGCTAAGGACATGAGATGGCTCTGCATTATGTATCTGCCTCTCTAGGCAGATGGGAAGTTTTATAGGCAGCAAGGATGGGTTTTTTGTCTGTTAATACAGCATCTAGCATATTGGGTTTTGTTGTTTTTTAATGCTACAATAAAATAAAAAAAAAAGAGTAACGATCAATGTACACTATATGGAACAAAGTCTAAGCTGGGACAACTTGCATGTAAATAGATAAATGAAGGGCTACAGTGTTGCCTGCTTGGAAGCCTTTTATGCTGCCTTTTTATCCACCTTCAGAATGTTTTAAATTAACCTTTTAGGAATGACTCTTAAACAGGTTGCACATTGATGCAAGTGAAATAGTTCAAAAGCCTGTGTTTACAGCACACAAACTAAATCAACCCTGACTTTTAAAACAATTCAAAGAATTTTGTGGATGATTTTATTGATTTGAGTTTAAATTGATAAAGTCTTGGATTATTTAACACCTCTCCTCTGATGTATAAATTACTTTGCTCACCATCTCTTAATTTGTCTTGAATTTGCCATATTCATCTCTTTTCAAGATGGTGAATTGAGAGATGAATTGTTCTGTAGTGACTAGAAACGTATGTTTCCTTCATCTTTGTGATTTTATTTATGGTAAAATATCAGTACAGTTATTGAATGACCTGTTGTATTTCTCCAAGAAAGTGAAGTTCGCCGTTATTTTGCCTCTTGGTCTAAAATAATTTTGTCTTCTTCACTCATAAAGAGCGTAATAATTTGGCAAAAGAATCTGCTCGTGGTTGCACTTGGAGACAGAAACAATGTGAACTGTTATTGTGCATGCGAAATAAATAACCCTGGGCCTCACACAAAGACACAGAAATAAGCTCAGTCAACTCAATTACCCTCCCTCTCTTCCTTTGAACTCTCTGGCATAGTTCACTTCCCGAGGTAATGGAATAGAATTTATGTTTTCAGGTCTTATCAGTTTACATACCTATAGTCAGATAACATATGGATGGAAGATGCATTAAGTTAAAAGATTAAAAAGAGAACACTTGTAAAGCTTGATGTTTACAGTGCAGGGTTTTTTTTTTTTCAATTTTAAAGTCACACGAGCATAAAACTGTATCTAAAACTCAGAGGTAGCCATCGTTTGAAGAAAGCTTTAGAGTCAGGCTACGAATGTCAAGTCAGCCAGGGTTCTTTTTGTTTGTTTTTCAGAGATTAGAAAAAATAGTTACAAGAAGCTTTTTTTTATCAGTTGGGGCAGGGGAATGTTTGTGCATCTAAGCCAAATGCAGCAACTTCTTCTCTGATACTCTCTCTCTCCTATTTGGAATCACAGAATAATCCCCAGTACAAGTAAGGCAATTGCATACATAAAGAAGCAACATTAGGAAAGTATTTTACGTATTTCTTTGCTGTCCTTGCATGTGATTTATGAGCTGGAACATGGAAGAAGGCCAGCACACATGGCCAGTTTACACTCTGCAAGACGCCAGTTCAGGAACTTTTTGCAGTAATTAATCTAAACCATAGAATTAAAAACTAGAAGCAGCCATAGCCAACTGCAGCCTTCACTTTCTTGTTTCTGTTTTCATGGCAGGAAGTTGCAGAACCACTTCTAGACCTGAAGGAAGGAATGGATCAACTGGAGCACAATAAAACTTTGGGATTTATCCTTTCTACTCTACTAGCCATTGGGAACTTTCTGAATGGAACCAACGTAAGCCTGATGTCCCAGCGTTTCCCCTGCAGCTTTTTCCTTCAAAAACAGAAATCAAAACCATTTTGACAGTTGCAACTCAGTCTTTGTTTTGTACCAGGAATATAATTTAGAAAACAGAATCTACTTTTTCTTTTTATTGTGTGTCAGGGGGTGCTCTTTGCCTCTTTCAGCATAACCTGAAAGAGATGTAGAGCTACATACTCTTCTGGTATAACTCCCTTGAGTTTAGTGTTGATGCTCCCCGTTCAAATTGTAAGAACCGTATCATGAGTCATTTCACTGCAGAGGGCGTGATTTTAAGCCTACTCTTCAGCAAGTTAAAAATAAATAAAAGCAATAAGTTTCTTCTGCTGTAGGATTATTCTTCTTCTTTCCCCTCTGCCCCTGCTTGGTAATCACTTTTGTCTACTAATCTGTATGGGAAGGAGTAAACATTTTTATTTTTAATTTCTTGCCTTTTTTTNTTCTTCTGCTGTAGGATTATTCTTCTTCTTTCCCCTCTGCCCCTACTTGGTAATCACTTTTGTCTACTAATCTGTACGGGAAGGAGTAAACATTTTTATTTTTAATTTCTTGCCTTTTTTTCCCCTTTACAGGCCAAAGCTTTTGAGTTGAGCTACCTCGAGAAGGTTCCAGAAGTCAAGGACACGGTGCATAAGCAGTCCCTCCTGCACCACGTCTGCACTATGGTGGTGGAAAAGTTCCCAGAGAGCACTGATCTTTATTCAGAGATCGGGGCCATCACTAGGTCAGCAAAGGTATGTCAAGTGGATAAATATATATGTTTTTAAAAACCCTTTTTAAAGTGAAATATTTGCAATTTTATTTTATTCTTTGATTTTATTCCTCCCTGGTCACAGCCTTTTTTATGCATATGGATTCATTGTGCCATTCCCATTGAATTTCAAAGATGTACTCTCTCTTTTGAGCTTTATCTCTTGTCTGTCAGGTGGTTTCCTCATCAGTGCACTAATAGGCAGCCACATTATGACAGCCATTTAATGTTATATACATTATTAATGTATACAGCTATAAGGAACTATTTTCAGGTAAAACTTTATTACACCAGTATCTTCAAATATATTCTGTGGTTTGGGGGAATCTCTTTTTTAGGACAGATGCTCGTCTGATTGTATTTTAAGGGAAATGGAAGGAATTAACTTTTTTGGTAATAAAGTTGTTTCCAGAATGAAAATGTCCTTGAAATATTTCATTTAACTCCTTTTCTGCCCTCCTCCTGACAACACGTTTGATGACTAGGAGTTAGGGAAGATAACTAGAAATAAAGGAAACTTGTGGCAGCACCTCTTTTTAAAAAGTGGTGACCCCTGGGTAATGCATAGGTCTGGTCAGCGGCTCAATTTGGTGTGCAGATTATTTATTACTGCTGCTAGCAGGCATGATAGGAACACTGTAACCTCACTCTTGGAGCTCTCAGAGGGTGAGATTTCATGGGTGACCCTTAAAAATAGTACATTACTTGATTAATGGAGTAAACATGACAGAATATCATCAGGAGATAACAAACATGAAAATTCTGGTTTGGAGCCATGTCTCATGTGAAAATGGAAATAATTACAGCAGATACTACTAGTATCCATCTGGTCCATTGTCTCGATTCAGACAGTGGCTAATACCAGCTGCTTGAGAGGAGAGCACAAGAAGCTACGAAGGAGAAGGATCTCTCCTAGAAGAATTTTATTTCATGAGTCATAATGCTCATATGCATCAAATGGAGGAATGACTTCTCCAAAAGCCACCTTGTTTACATATTTTTGGGGGAGAGGGGGAAACCCTGTATAATACAATTTTTAAAAAACTGCAAAAATCAAATCTTATTTTGGCTCCCAGTGCAATTCTTGTGACAATGAATTCATGATCTAATTTTATCTGCTGTTGAATTTGCCAGTTTTAAGATTTACTGTCTGAATATATTGAACAGTTGAAACGTTTTTTGGAAGGGACCTCTGAAGGTCATCTGGTACATGACCCTTTTCAGTGCAAGACCAAATTAAACCAGCCTGCTCAGATCCTTGTCTCCGTCTTAAATAATCCTTCTACATCTTTTTTTTGAGACGGTTTCCACACTTTCTCTCCATCTTACCTTTTAGAATAGGTAGCAAACACAGTATTCCAGCCTCTCCTTATAAATGTTATGTGCTTACTATGTTTGTCCATTCTGCTTGTGCTATCTTTTGTTAGACGTCCTGAGGTTTGCTTTGTGTTTTTTGATCGTTGCTATCCTTTTGACACCAGTTGTCTTTGGGCGGTTCACAAGGACGTCCAGGCAGTCTCCTGAGCTGATTGGGCAATTCAGAACTTGACCCAGTGCACAGGAGTCCGATACTGCCTGTAATGTGCGCTTCATTGTGATCTACAGTAATGACCATGATCTGCTGAAGCAGATTTACTGCTTATCTCTCAAATCCCTAATAATCTTAAACCAGGACTAATCTGAATAATTTCTTGCCATCTGTAGATTTTACCCTCTCCGTGTGCTTCCTTGTTTCCAGGTAATTTTGAAATACAAAGTATAAACCATGAGACACCTGCTGTTAGCTCTGTCATCAGATGAGGATGAATACATATTCCTTCTTTTCTTTTGCTCTCTTAACCTCACACTTCATAGATGGCCTCCCATGAGGCTTTTGTAAAGATTTTTGAAAGTCTAATTTTCTTTACTTGCTCTTATCTGTCCACTATTTTATAAACATATTCAGAATCTAGTGATTATTTTGATGTATTTAGTTTCCTGTTATTCATCCTTTCAGCCAGGTTACCAGGTATAGTAATAAAGCTTGGAGCTCCAAAGTCTCCTGAATCAATCTTGCTGCCTTTGTAAAGTTAGGTGAAACTTTTGCTGTTCTCTGATTCTCAAGTTACTAAGTTTGGTGAAAGCATACTCATTTTAGCCAGTGGCTTAATTCATTTATTTTACTAGCTGTCACAATTCTTGTCTTCTGCTTGTTTACTGCTTTGTAAGTTATTATATTCAACGCATTTGTTTCTGCTAGCAAGTATTTGAACCTTGCTATTAGTTCACATCCATTAAAAAATAAAATACAGAAAAATAAAAGGCACCAGAATAGGTTTATTCCCGCCGTCCTCTGTGGTGAAGTTGGATGAGAAGAAGTCATCTTGCTTCCCTTCCCTAAATTTTGTCTTTCTAAGTTTCTTTCATCCACAGTGATCCAGGACCTCCTACATATTTTCTTTTTTTTTTTTTTGGATACCATAAAGGAATTTGTGGGTTTTGTTTTATTTCCTTAGGTATTTGCTTTTTGGATTCCATCTCTGTTCTCCTAATTTTCCTCTTGTACAGCCTATGTTTAGGCTCTGTTTTATTGCCTTCACTGAGGTTAGTCTCTCATGTTTGGAAGGTTTTAATTTTTTTAATGTTTTTTTTCTTTGAGTGATTCTTCAGCTCTTAGAATTTAGGTATATTGGTTTCTCATTTCCCGCTTCNCAGCTCTTAGAATTTAGGTATATTGGTTTCTCATTTCCGGCTTCTCTTTGTTAAGAAGTTATTTCACCTTTCTTTTTGATTAGGACCAAGTTAAGCACTAAAATGAAAATTACAATAAAAGATAAGAGTTCGTGTTTTCCAGAATCCACAACAGCAAGTACGCTGTACTCTGAAGTGAATCTTCTCTTTTTCAGTTTTAGAAAGTGGAAGATAGTTTAACCCAATGCTGTCACTTTTTAAAAAAATTTAGGTCTAAGAGTGTACAAAATTGAGCACAGTCTTTCAGTCTGTGGTTTCCTGATCTAGTGGCCCTGCCCAAAGCGGACGAAATTCTGAAAAGGCCAGACAAAATCACATTAAAAGAAATTATAGCCTTAACCTTCCCCGTGACGCCCAAGGTCTCCCTCCTTGGGATGTTCCTGCATGTGTTACACCACTGATGGATTACTGTAACAAGCTCTATTCCCACTTGATCTTAGCTGCCACAAATCAAAGTGTTAGGACATGGAAGCCATCCAAGCTGCCCTCTTCAAGGGAGTGTTCACCACAGACAAGGCGAAATCTTGGTTTAGGAAAGCTGACAGGAAAGGAGAACTAATATTTCACTGTGGATTAGGCTGTATTTTGAGCTCCATTTTGTCTACAAACATCTTTCAGAAACCACAAAGGCTAAACAATTTCCATCCTGTAGATAAACAGAGATGCCCCCTCCCCTGAGATGCACATCATATGAGAATTTCCTGAGCCTTAGTTCATGAAAAAACCCATAAAGAAAACAGACTGCCCCGCCAGAAAGTAGTTAGAAAGACCAGAGACAAAATGGTATAGTTATTGCAAAACTTGTGGCTTTTTGTTGAAGGACTGAAGTCATAAATGGCAAAAGAAAGCAGACACAAGTGAAAAAAATGACCAAAAAATAGAATTCTAGATAAATAAAAGTATTCATAGTTGTATCAAAATATATAAAATCATTCAGGGCCACTGATTATTTAGTATGCCATGATTAAAGGCACTTGCTTTTTTTTTTTTTAAACATATTTTAAGTTGTTTTTTCACTGGAGTTGTACCAGAACTGATGTACCTAATACTGAAGCAGACCCCCAGGTTTCTACAATTAAACTCAGTATTGTTCCTAGAAGTTTCCTTACCAGTACGGCAACAAGGGGTTGCATCAGCACTAGTATCTTCTCTGTTAGTGAATAAAAAATGTATTCTTATTAAAAATGTTCATCTTCTTTCTCATCTCCGTAACTATTTTTCCCCATGCATCTGAAGGCTGGCCAGCTCCACACAGTAAACTACTAATTGTCCATTTCTCCCCCTAATTTTAACTTTCTTACAAAATGCCAAACTTCTGGCTGGTTTTTAACCCCTGCAGCAAGACACTTGGATTAGTTGCAGGTAGTCGGCAATGGAGAAGGAGGCAGCTTTTAAAAGCGAGCAGTGGGAAATATTAACAACACAGGGGAGAGGGGGAAAGGATCGCTGGTAGGAAAGAACTTAGGACAAGACTGAGACCTATGCAGGGGACAAGGAAGCCTGCAGCTGCCCTCTGAGGGACTTGGCAAGGATACGTCAGGAGAAAGGAGGTGGCTGAAACACAGGTGCTTTCTGGAGTGCTGTAGCTTCTGCTTGATATGCTGGAAAGCAGAGGAAGGAGAAATGGGAAAAAAAAAAAAAGTAGGAAGATCGCGCTGCCTCCTGCGCTACTTCAGCAGGGTTTCTCTTGTCTTGCTTGACAGGAAGTATTTGTATGCAATTATCATCCAAGTGTGCTTTCCCTACGTTATTTCAAACAAAACTAAATGCCAAAAGTCAGATTATTTTGCATGGAATAAAAGGGGTTGGGGGATGCAAGGTTTCTTATGGTTGTGTCATTCCTTGTGCCAGCTGCAAGGACAGCTGCAGCTGCCCCAGGTCCTGGCACGGGCTGGTGGCAGCGGAGGTGAAGACAGAGCAGGATAAGGCAGAGACTGCTGGTTTCAGGACAGACTGGGGCAAGGGGGAAGGAACTTCGGTGGCAAATGAGACTTCAAGGTTTTGTCTGAAAGAGAGCAAGCGAAGTTTAGCAGGTGTGCCTGACAGCACTGTGGTGTTTCAATAACGTTCCAGGTGAAATGACTGCAAGTAGTGTTGCAGGTGCCATAACTCCATCTGAAGGGACCTACATCACCACTTACTGGTGTTGCTCCTCTTCATCCCAGATTGTGGGAACTGTCATGCAGCATCTGCAAAAAGGTCCCGTGTTAGCGTGTTTATTGTACATTGTTTAAGGGTCTAAAACGCAGTGGAGATGTGTATATGATTGGGTAGACTCATCTGGTCATACCTCCGTAAGCATCTCTGTCCTTTAATTTTTAATTAGTGGATTGATTCAGGTGTTCTCATTTCCAAAATTATTTTGGCGGGATGCCATCTCCTACCCTAGAATTAGAAATGTCTGGACAGACCCTCCTTTATATTTTGCTTGCTTTTGAGAGCTGGCATCTACTTCGCCTAAAATGTGTGACCAACAGTGTGCAAGTGGGACTAACGTTCATTTTGGGATAATTCTTGTGACATTTGGTGAAGCAAGCCAGTGTGGAAATACTGGAAGAGACAGAGTTCTGAACATATGCCACAGAAGGTCGCTGCACTCGGATGACAGTGTGTTTGCAAGGAGCGATTCTCAGAATTTCCTTTGGCACTGAACCAGCTCAGGAAAAGAGGAAGATTTCATGTTCCCTGCCAGAACGCATCCCTGTAATAATGTGAGAATGAACGGTGTGACCCTGAATTATAAACAGCTCAGACTAGGCTGTGGTCTGCTGCAGAAGCTGTCTTGAACTTTGAAGAGAGTAAGATTTTGTATGTGATTATGTGTATCCTTCTATGACGTGAGTTAAATTAGTTGTCTTTTTATTGTGAATTTAGGGCAACATTTGTCATTGTGAAAGCATCAGTCTTCTATTTAATGCACCTTGGGGCTAGGATAAAAATGCAGAGATCCAGGTCTTCCTTAGAAAATGTCTGGGTTTGATATGTTCACCGCTAAAAGAAACAAGCTGTAGCAATAAACGATAAATATAGTAGCAAGCAAGAGAAAACCTATACAAGGATACTGAGGCTGCATAAGAAGTTATTCACTGGCCTTCAGAACAAAGCTTTGGATAATTTACAGTGATTTTGAAAATAAGTGCTTTTTAAGCAGACACCTCAGCTTCACCAGTTTCCCTTCATTTATTTGTTTTGGGGTTTTTTTACTTCAATCCAGTTGTGACGTTTTTGAGCCCGTTCAAGGGCTGAGTGGAAATACAGGGGGCAGGAAACGTGATTGTAATCAGGTGCAGCATCTTTGATTTTAGGACAGTTTTGTACTCGCAGTAGTGGTGGAGCTTAGCCCAGAGGCTACAGGAGATTTAGCTGGAAGAGGAAACGTGTGTGTGAAGCACATTCCAGATGAGGGAACACTGAAGAAGAATTACCTGTTATCTCACAGCAGCTACAGTTGTTTGCTGTGCATGGCAATGCATACCTGGAATCGTGTATGCTGCCCTAGGGAATATATACCAGAAGGCATTTTAGGTCTGAGCCGATGCATTTAATTCCCAATGTCACCTCAAAGCAGCCCTTCCTCTCTCTCCCAGCAAATATTGTGAGTCCAATTGCTGTGTTGCCATGAGATATTCGTGGCCACACAGAGAAATAACATCCCAACCCGAAAAACAGAAAGGCTCCCTGATATGTGCCCTGCCTGAATGACTGGGGTATGGTCTAATATTTCATGAATTAGAAAGTGTTAAACTTGTATACGCAGCAGGTGATATTGGATGTATGGCATGGAGTTGAACTTGGTAAAAATGGGCCTTTTAAAGGACCAATGTTCACGGAACCTGAACAGGCAGGGAATAAATGCTGAGCCATTTGATGGTGGTGGTAGTTTTTGAGTCAGGTGAAAAACAGTGAGAACAGAAGTCATTTGGGCAGTAGGTGTATCGCGCAATACTGAATTCTCAGCCCAATGAAGTGAGAAACCTGGTGGAATTCTTTTCTGTGTTGCTGTTTATGGCAGAGTCATGCTACCATGGTAGCAAGCAACAAATAATGATATAAAGGGATTAAACTGAGTGCTGGCGTTGCGGGCATGTGGTTGGAAGGTTTGATTCTTGGTCTGAGTGTCATTTGTGCAAAATGTGGTGGTGCATTAAATTGAAAAAGATTTCTATTTTTTTTAAAGTTGCCCATTAGTGACTTAGGGCAATGGTTTCCTGGATGAGGCTGACCCTGCAAGGCTTGTGTCACATAAACTAATCTTTAAACCCTATTTAGATAGACTGTCTCCGGCTACTCCACTCTGTTGCAACAGTGCCTACAAACGCAGTTCTCAGAAAACTGAACAGTGGGCCTAGCAAGAGATTTCACAGATAAATAACAATTAGTTCTGACTATTTCTCAGCTAGTGTGGTTGTGAATGGGGAGGAACCTGGCAGGAGAAAAGAGGAACATATCAAATATAACCCAGGAGCATTTAGAAAGTTGCTTTTTCTAAATTGGTTTACAAATGCAAACAAACATTACACAGAGTCTGAAAGAAGAGTAATTTTTATTTTGGATAACAGCTTAAGACTGCTCGTTCTTTTGCCTGAGGGAAAAAAAAGAGATTTATGTTTAAAATTGTAGCAGAAGGTAACAGTAAGCAGGACCAGCAAGCTGCGTGTCTTTTGCACAGACATACATGTACTGAGTTGAGGAGGAAGAAGAAGAATGTATGTTTCCACCTTCCTCCAAAACCTGGGGCTGGGCACAACAGCTATCCAGGGAGAAAACATTTCAGATTACTGCTTCCTTTTATTCAGTGCAGCGTAGTTATAAAATAATGCCATAGTGATTCCTGTCCAAGCACCTCCTATGCTGAGGTCTCCTGGAGCCACAACGTGATGCAAAACTCACCTGAATTCCTCCTTAGTTCTAGCGTGGCCTTCCAGCTGCAGACAGGAATTGTTGCATCGTTCCTTTCAAGAAAGAAAGAATGAAAGAAAGAATGAAAAAAAGAAAGGAATCGTGTCTTTCTACCATTACGCAGCATTAATTCTTTTAGTAAAGTCTTGGAAATAAACACCTAAATAAAAAGGTGCAATCCGTGCTCCCTTCGGAATGCTGTGTGGACTGGCAGGGAGGTAGTATGACATTATATATGCCTTTTCGTGTTTCTTTTATGCATATTAGTTGAGTAATTGTCATTATTACTCCACACAAGTTCTTGTTCTCCTTATCATAGGCACACGTANTGTGGACTGGCAGGGAGGTAGTATGACATTATATATGCCTTTTCATGTTTCTTTATGCATATTAGTTGAGTAATTGTCACTATTACTCCACACAAGTTCTTGTTCTCCTTATCATAGGGACACGTCNATTAGTTGAGTAATTGTCATTATTACTCCACACAAGTTCTTGTTCTCCTTATCATAGGCACACGTAGTTGGGGTATCATTTATCATCCTTGTTACTGTAATATTTATATATAACACTTTCAGTGTTAGAAGGCATCTTAAACAGAACAACAATAATAGCAAAAATGCCCAAAAAAATGAAATTACAAAGATATTGCNGCCCAAAAAAATGAAATTACGAAGATATTGCTGAGCAGTGTGACTGCTTTTAAACATTTGTGCACAAATAATTGATCTAGATTTGGACCACTGTGCTCATCTTTCACGATTGGTTGCCTCAGTTAAAGTGAGGCTAAATTGTTGCTTTTGAGATGGATTTGTATTTTACCTACATTTTCCACTGATGCAAGTACCTGCTGGTTTATGATACACGNCTGAGCAGTGTGACTGCTTTTAAACATTTGTGCACAAATAATTGGTCTAGATTTGGACCACTGTGCTCATCTTTCGTGATTGGTTGCCTCAGTTAAAGTGAGGCTAAATTGTTGCTTTTCAGATGGATTTGTATTTTACCTACATTTTCCACTGATGCGAGTACCTGCTGGTTTATGATACACANGCAAGTACCTGCTGGTTTATGATACACGTGTGCATAAAATGAAGAGGCTTGTTGGCCACACAGTCATTGGACTGCTGCTGCTTGGAATACTGTAAAAGCTTCTTCACGTCCATGATGTGTTTGGCTTCACAGTGAAGAGAGAAGAGGCTCTGAGGATGTCAGATTCCTTAGGATCCTGCTTTTCAGTGGAAAGCAGTGCTTTTCTGGTGCTCATAATTAAAGGAATTAATAGCTATTTGCCTTGGTTAATATTCCAACACGTTACAAGGCTTAGAAAATGTAAGAATTTGCAGAATAAGAGCTGCGGTCTTCTTAGGACTTCCCCAGAGATCTGAATTTTTGATTGTGCTCAAAGATTCCTGTGCACCCCGTAGCCTGACCTGCCGTCTCCAGTCCCCGCTGAAACTCTTGTGAATGCACTAGCTGTTGGCAGGTTTCGTGTGGCCACATCTTTTTCATTGGCCACATCTTTTCCCTGCAGGTATGCTGTTCTCCAAAGACATCTCTTGAGCCTCTATGGGCTCGTACCGCACAGCTTTTTGATAGATTAAAACTCATTCTGTTTTCAGTGAAAGCTGTCATAAGATGTCATAAAATTGAATTTGTCTGGTGCAGGGGCTGAGAGACTTCCCCAACCAGGTCGGATAATTCTTACTAGTAAGACGTAGAAATACCTCCTCTTGGCTTTTTTTTTCGTAATAGGAATGCTAGTATTTTTCCCCATGTGTGTTTTAGATATACCATCTATGGAGAGCAGCAATGTGTTTATCGTTAACAGTGAAGAAGCTGACCTGGAAAGGACTTTTTTTTTTTTTTTAAACATATGCATTAATACAGCTATAAGGAAAACACAAACCCCACAGCTGCTCCGCCTGCAGGGCTTTTCTGAATAGCAGAATGGATCAAAGGATGTTTTTATTTCCTTGTGAAGAGGAAAAATTCATCACTTTATAAATCACAGCAAAAACAAATCAAATCAATACCAGGAGCTTTTTAATAATAATACGTTTCTTATGGCTGTCCTCAGTATAGGTCTCAGCAGTGGGTGCAGCACACAGCTAAAAAGAGTGAACTAAAACCTGTCTCTGACGCTGGTTTTCATTTAGCATTAAGAAATTAACTGGAGTGCCAGACTGTAACATGCCAAGCTCTGATGTGTTTAGAATCTGAGAGCTAAGTCTGTATTTTATAGCTTGAGTTCATCTGAACTGTGAAGTGGTATTGTAAAATAAATTTTTCCTTTCTTCAGAATTCAAGAACATGTTGGGTAGCTTTACTTTTTTCATCTGTTGTGTGCTGTGGCTGAGTCGCTAATGCACTTTGTCCAGTTGTTAGCAACGCATCCTGAATGTCTTCTGTAGACCATTGCGATTTGAACACCTTTTTTGGTTGATGAATAAAGGAGAAGCTCTCTCTCACCTTCTGTGGAATGTGTTGGCTTCTGTCGTGATAAATGTTACTGTAGGATGCAGTCATTTATTTTAACTGTGGTGAGAGACTTTCATAGTCATTATATGATCTTGTTACAAGCCAGCAAATTCGTACTGTATATGAAAGGATGAAAGTTAGCGCTGAGATCACTAAATAACACTTACTTTCAATAGAGCTTTAAAAATTTCTGGCCCGTGAATTTTGTGATTAGAAGTAGATAATCTATTAACAAGTCAGTGCATGGCTAGGGAATAGATCCAAGTGCTTCCTAAATTGGAGAAGTGTTGGCTGGATACAACAGTGAGCAGCAAGCAGGGTATAAAAAGCTATGAGTGGTAGAGAAAAGGATTAAGAAAAAGAGAAAGTTTTGTATTACCTCAGAAATAACTGAGTCATGCAGTAGCTTCATGTAGCAATGAAGTTATTAGCAAGGGAAAAAACACACCACAATATTTTATTGTCCCTTCTTTAGGTGTTGGGCCTCCAAGACTAAAACCAAATATATATGTATATGGGTATTTCTTTGTTTTCATTTTTCCTTAATAACATTTCATTTCTAGACAAAGTGCGACAGACAGAGCTATTTCTTAATTACTTAGTAGTAATTAATAATGTGAATTAATGTTGTGCTGCTGCTACATTGACCCTTTCTTATACACACATTGCATCGTTCAGATATCCAAGGATACTACCACAATGTTTTCACTTAAAGTGTTACATTTTCTTTTCTTTTTTTTCAGGTTGACTTTGAACAACTCCAGGAAAACTTGTGTCAGATGGAAAGACGGTGTAAAGCATCATGGGATCACCTTAAGGCTATAGCAAAGCATGAAATGAAGCCAACTCTAAAGCAAAAAATGTCCGAATTCCTTAAAGACTGTGCAGAAAGAATCATAATCCTGAAGATTGTTCATAGAAGAATAATTAACAGGTACAGAATTAGATTGGTGACAGCAATATCTTGATAATAAATGACTTGCTAAAATTATAAATTGTGACATCATAAATATGTTTTTTATAAGTGTTTAATCCACATTCCAGCAAGTAATGTTACCAGGATGTATGTGGTGCATACTTTGTTATAGACACCACTTAAGAAAGATCCCCAGTCCAGAAAGTTTCTCTATTTCTGATGAAAAGAAGCAATGATCCAGGCAATCATTTTTTCCCAAGGTGCAATAACTGGGTCTTTTAACTCTAGTCCCCAAAAGCTAGCAGCTTTATGGTTAAGTTGCTGCATTTTCTGTCCTTCCCTGAATGCTTGGCTTACTGTCTGATAAATAACAACAGGCGGTAGAAAAAACAATGAGATTCTAATGATAAATTTATCATATACAGAAGTTGAAATAAGTCTGGTACAATGAATTCTTCTTATAAGCAGCACCACTCCTATTTGCGAGATCTACGACTATGTGTTTTATGCCTACACAGCAGAAGACAGAATAAAGATTCCTTTCCTTAGGACTTGCCACTGGATTTAGTTTCATCCAATGGAGTTAACAATAACTGTAGTGCTCTAAAATATACATATTCACGATAATTCCACAAGACACCTGAGCTTTTTTGTTTTTCAGATTCACAATTGTAGCTGTATAAGTTTAAGTCATTTGAGATCTGTGTTCATGCTGTTTATTAGTGAATTTTGAGACATTTTCCAACTTCTGAAGAATTTCCAAACTGCTGTGGTCAAAATTAGGATCTGGATTCCAAATGATCCCAAATTTGTGGATATAACCTTGAGAAGTTGATTCAGCTCTTCTTTTGTTTTCATGATGACTTGTTTTTCGTGCCGTAAGTGTACAGAAATCTCAACTGCAGTAGTAGGGAAGTGAATTCACTAGTTTCCTTTTGTGTTTTCCATATGCATTGGACAAATAAGAAAAATATTAACTTTTCCTATTATGCCCTGCAGCTGCTACTATAGACATCTCAAAAAAAAAAAAAAGTATCAATGAATTTGCATCTTTCTAGGATTGGGAAGACTTTTTATCATCAGGGATGTAGATGCCATTAAAAGGAATTCCCGTACATTTTTAAACATTCATTGTGCTATTGTAAATCATGCAATACAGAAGCAATAGTAAAAGTTTCATATAGTGAGAAAACTCTGAATACCATAGAAGCAGTAAAACTGTGAATTGAGAGTGTCCCAAACTAAAGCACTTGGTAGATAATATAATTTTATGGTCAGTTTTGTGAACCAGAAATTCTTTCCTTCTTGTGCTTTCTAGCCTATAAATCTGCATTCTTCTTGTCTAGACTTTCCCCAACATCCTAACAGCCTCTTTGAAGTTGCTTAATTCAAATAAATAAGATTGAAACTTAATAAATATTTTTTCTATAACTGAAATGAAATTGGTCATTCACATGCCAAATTAGTCATATAAAGTAGATGGAGTTCCATAAACATCTTATCTCCTGCATCAGCCTGGGAAAGTGGACTGGGATGAAGTTATCATAGACTAGACTTTCATGGTTTTAATTATAAAACATGCCAATGTTATGCAAAGCATCCATGAAAATTCTGTAGCACAAAAGAAATGATGGGAGCTAATAAAGTAATAAATGGATTCACTGAAATGTGTTTTTTTTTCCTCGAAACCATCAAAGAAGATTTTTTCCCTTTGCATTTATGAACTCATTGTTTTCCAGGTTTCACTCATTTTTGTTATTTATGGGCCATCCTCCCTATGCAATACGTGAAGTCAACATCAATAAGTTCTGCAAAATTATTAGCGAATTTGCTCTGGAATACCGCACCACCAGGGAACGAGTTTTGCAGCAAAAACAGAAACGAGCTAACCACAGGGAAAGAAACAAGACCAGGGGGAAAATGATAACAGATGTAAGTGGCAAAATGTGTCTCCCACAGCATGGATTTTTAAAACTTTCTTTCATTGAATGTCGTATGTGAAGTGTTGTTACTCTTTTGTTTTTATTCTTAAGTGGTTCTTCTACTGTACGTAATGAACTCAGGTCCTTGAATGTGTATATTTTTTACTTTATACCAATTTACAGAATGAGAACAAACTGAAATTAAGCATCCAAAAAGAGCATCTCTTTGTGTCCTGCAGACTGTGCACAAAATCTGTAGAAGACACCAGGTAGCTGTGTGCATCTAATCAGCCAAGAATATAAAAAAAGAAAGAAAACTAGAAAATTAAGCTCTTAATTGAGGACATGATTTAAATGATGAACCATTGTAACCATTTAAGTGGTTGCAACCTCCATCTTTGAATATTCTAATATACAGCCTTTAATCTTAGTATTTTATCTATTTTTATGTGTATATACATGCGTGCACACGTACAGCAAACCAGGACAGCATAGAACAGCCAATTTTATGGGAACAGACTACTTTGAGGTTCTGAAAAAGAATGGACAAATTATGTTCACAGTAGATGTTACCCTGCAAACTTTTTGACTGTACACTTGCATATTGATAAAATAAGTGAAAATAAGATTAATTTTCTCAGCATAGTAAGCTTTAAAATCCCCTTGATTTTTTTTTATCTTTTTTTTTTCTTTTTTAAGTTGCTGTAGTTTGACTCAATCCAAATAAAGTTTTAAGAAGTGCCAGTACTTAATAAAAGTTTCCAGCTGTCTCAAAATGCAAATCTGGAGTCTCGATTAGATGTGAGTAGGTCATTGCATATGAAGCTACCCCTGCCTTTGGCATAAAAAGCCCTAAGCTGATTACAGTTTTATGACTCAAGCAACATAGGTCAAAATATATATATGTATTGAGAGTGATATAAATTGAGATTGTTTTTAAGTCATTGAATCACAATCATTTGTGGATCTTTCCTGGCAATATCCTCTTTAAATCTGGAAATCTGCCCCATCTAGAGAAAATGTTTAACCTGTTTTATTATCACAAAAGTTTTTCCTTTTGATCTAGCCTCAGGTTAAGGAAGAGGCTCTGATTTTATGCAAAGGGTATAATATAGTCATACAAATTTTCAAAACTACCACTGAGGAACTGAGGTCACTTTCTTCAATTGCTTCTCTGTTTTCCTGCTGTATTTTAGAGGAGCTAAAACATAGCATTAACCAAAGAAATTAGTAAATTAAATTGTCATTTTCTCAGGTAGCTTCAGTACGTTTTACTTGTTTGAACAATACTGAGACGTGAAGGAGTTACTGTTTTTCCTACTGTATGATGTAGTGTTTCTGTAATATTCATCCAGAAGAACTGGCTGCGGCAGGACAGAGAGCTTCTCTACATCCTGTTCCTGCAGGAAACGGAAGGGGAAAAGGAAATCCGATCGCTGGCAGCTGGGTTCGGGAAGCAGAGAGAAGGAACCCCTTCAGACCAGAAAGCAGCTCAGGGTTGACAGCTAGTCAGGGAGGAGCAGAGCCAGGGACAATGGCCATTTTCTGAAAATGCAAGAAAGGGGGCAGCTAGGCCTTTCGCAGAAAAATGTATTATTGGAAGATGTCTTGTTCAGCTCAAGATAATGTTGAGATTTGACAAGAATTAAATGCCATCTGACAGCTAGTGTTCCACCTAAAAATATCTTGCAGGTCCTCAGAAAGGGAGCATTTTTTGCCTATCACTAATTTACGATTATATAATGGTCCTATTAGCTTAAAAACAAAAAGCCTGCTGGCATAAAAAAAAAAAAAAGCAGTCTTTGAAATTCCCCTTATAGAGATGTTCTTTAAGGGAGTTATTCATGTGGCCATACGGTTACTTCAGGATTTACTAAATCTCTTTAACCGTAGCCCAGTAATATGGCCTCGTTTACCATTGCAGTAAATTTGATTGCAGTACATGGTAAAACAGAATTAAAGTTGCATCAAACTATTTGTCACAGCTTGCTTTGACAACTTCACAGTCAGATCTACCTCAAAACAAGTTTTCCAAATCAGCGGGATGGAAGATATTTATGTGTGAAGAATGATGAAAAGGGGGAGTTTTACTGTAGTCTTGTGTTGGCTGTGGTTTGTATCTGGTCTTGATTTTCTTAGTGTTTTATATTTGAAGGCATTGGAAAGGGAAGATATATCAGTAATGCATTGACAGTATGTTCAACTAGTTACAGAACTCTGATAGAAGAAAGTTTAGATCTTGACATTGGAAAGAAACTCTTTGTAGAAAGTCATTCTAATAAGAAGTCATCGTGTGGAATTTTAATTTCTGCTCTTGATGACCTAGAAGGATTGTGTGGCTTTTTTTATATTTACCTCCCTGTCCTTTTGGAAGTTTCCTCAGGATCTCATTTTTATCACCTTACAGTACATTGCTTTTAGGCCAAAGAAGAAGGATTTTAGCAAAAATGGGAAAGGAATAAGCCAGAACCATCCCAGTTCTTAACGAGAAGGCACGTATCTCTTAAACCTTGGTCCCCCCTGCAGACTTGGAAGGCAGAGGGGTGCTGGCTCTTTGCACGGAGAGAGTCTGCTGGCTCTTTGCATGGAGAACTTGCATCAGCTTCAGCAACTGCTCACATGGAGGAGGGCTGAGAAACGCGATGGGGAATATTTCCAGTCTTTCTTTCAGCCTTTTACCACAGAGATCTTTATGTGTTCCTTAATAGCTGAAGTGGACTGGGCACTGTCAGTTTAAATCTTGGTGAATGCTGTCTGCAAGAGAGAGAAAGTTGGAGGAGGAGGGGGTAAGGGGAAAAAATGGAAAACAGGGAGTTGCCACAGTTTCACAGGGAAAATTGCCTAATCTCTGTAACCTTATATCTGGCTTTCACCAATGATAGCAGTCACTCATTTCAGTCACAGTGAAAATAACAAGCAAGCAAAATAGGGAATAAATGCAATTATAGATATAAGTCTGAGCTTTTTAATGATTTTTAATAATAGTAGGTAATATAAGCATCTGTCTCCCAGATTTATGAAGTTCTGCTTTTTATGATACTTAAGAGATTCAATTCCAAAATTGCTATGTAATAGAAATAATATTTTGAAACGGCAAATCCACCACATAGAAATGCTAGCCTAAAGGAAAAATGGGAGGGAGGGAGAGAGGGAGGGAAGGAGAGAGATCTCCTCAGATTGTCTCGCAACATCCAGTATTTGATGACAAAAGAATCAAGCAGCCTTTTTTCTAAAAACTAACATCTTGTTAAGAGGTACTCAGTATAGCAATATTCTTCCAGTGCATTTTGGTAATATTACATGTTAAAAATTTCCTAATTTTATTAAAATTCCCCAGTGTATTTGTAATGATGAAAAGAAGAAGGAAAAAAAAGGCAGAATGCACACACCTAGGTGAGAGCAGATTCCCTTCCTGAAACAAAAGTTTGATTTATTTACTTTGCTACTTTGACTCCTGTTGTCAGTATTTCCTGGGGGCAATTGACTCTCCAGACATGGAAACATGATGGGGATGGTAAACTGCTCCTCCTGTGCACCGGAGTTGCTTTGGGCATAGAAGGACAGTGGTTCTAGGTGTGAGCCCCCTCCACCCAGAGCAGGAGGAAGGGAAATGGTCATGCCCTGGTTACTGGAGATGAGGAAAGTCAGAGGGTACGTTGCCCATTGCCCTTAATATAAGTCCACCGCAAATCACTTTTAGCTAGATTAAATTGGCAGGAGAGCCAGCAGCTGGGACTTTCCCTTGTGACTCCCTACCCCTGGGGGATGGAAAAAAGCAAATGGATCTTTTCATAATGTAAAGGGAACATACCTGCCGAGGTCCCTCTGCAAAACATCTGCCTGTGTTTCTGTCAGTGCCACTGTGTCCAAAGAAAAATAAGCATCTCACTCTTTGAATAAAACATACCCTTAAAAAGTAATGTTAATGTGCTGCTCAGCACTCTCACAGCTAATCTTCGTATGGAGATTGTGCTGAAACTAAGCTGAGGGCCAAAGTAAATCAGGCTTTCATTTTTAATGATGAATGTTTCTGGAACAGAATGTATCAATCCCAGACAGAAATCATAGCTGAGATGGAGATAAGGTCAAAAATATGTATTAGTAACACTAGGGAGGGGAATAGAATTGGTGGAATGCTTCTTCTAAAAAACAAAACAAAACCCACAAATAAAAAAGATGCATTGAATTTCTAGGCTATGTTTGCACTTTCTAAGCAATCAAACTGAAAATTATGGAAACAAAGAGCCCAGATACTTGAGAAACTATGTTTTACTTTGGAAATCTGCCGTGTGGGGCATCTCTACAACCCAATGAAGAATTCCCCAGGCATTTGGGAACACAGCTCTAAATATTGTGCTAATTCCCTGTAAATCCCCAAATTTAAGAACACTCCATACGCCATATTTTGCTACATTCATTGCATTTAATGTAGTGTAACTGTCAAGATAGTTTTACACGCCTGCTGTCACAGAGGGTGAAAGCCCTGAATCACGAAGGATAATTGCATCTCTCTAATTTCCAGGATCTGATATTGGGCAGCTACTGAAGAACTTTAAGCATTTATTCAAAGGCTACTCAGCGTTTGATTTTAGTGGTCTGTTAAATTGGAACGTGAAGCTGAAAAGCCCCAGCTTAAAAAAAGGAATTAAAACAAGCACTTAAGTGTAGAGGAAAGGAATTGCCAAGAAGCTGACCTCTGCTCTGGGAGAAATAGCAGCCAGGACCTCCCTGTGCTGAACAGAGCTGGAAAAAGGAGAGGGAGTCCTTCCTAGTGCTCTCAGTTTCCACAGGGCAAAAAGTGGGCAAGCAACCGCATGACTCAAGGGAGAGAAATAGGATGGGTTAGGGGTAGTTTCAGTTCATAGTTTCTCGAAGAAAAATCAGGAAATTCTGATATACACTACTGACAGTGACAGTCTGTTCTGTGTACAATTAATTAAAAAAAAAAAGGCAAGTTGATTGTCTTAAGGAATTAATTCCTTATATGCTGTGTATTTTTATGTCCTCCTATAATTGCATAAACAGTACCGTGGTTACCTCTTACTCTGTTGTGGTTTGACCATACTGTCCTTCCTAAATCTTGCTGTTTGTCCTTCTCCACCCTGTCCTTTGTTTCTGGTGGCAGACCGATGAAGAGGAGGATGCTGAGGTATGGTTCTCTGAAAGAGCATGTCATTCCCATGTCCCCCGTGTGCTGTGACATCTAATTTCTAACTCAGCGTGGACTGCTCACTCCCATCTGCTCAACTGGAACTATGAACCATGACACTTTTCTCATAGCTTTTTCATGCAATCATAAAAATGCATTTTTACAGTCAGCTTTAACCATATACATACCTGCTGTCTCAAATAAGGATATCCTGATCTGAGGGCTTAATAATTTTAAGTTTCCTCATTTCTTTTCCTTAATGTCTGTTTACTAAACTGCAAAGTATCCCCGCTACCCAAAATATCAGCGATAAGAATGTTATGGGGATCATCAGTTACTTTGAGCTACAGATTACCATGATAATTTCATAGTCATTATTAAGCTGTGTAAGTCCAAATGGTATTATTTTATAAAGAGTTTAAAAGCATCAGTATATAGGGATGCAAAGCAAATTGTTATGGTTCTCCTTGCTGTATGAATTGCAAATAAGATACTTCAGTCACCCTAGAGGTGAGCCATAGAGTAGTTAATGTATTTATCATAAAGTGCTCCTGAAGATGATGTTGAAAATAAATGGGTGAATAAATCATTTAAGAACTATAATGCACCATAGCTATATTCATACTAAAACAATTTGTTGGTTTGAGGAGCATCTATTGTGTAATGCATTTTTTGTTCAGCAGTAGTGCTTTCTTCAATTTGCTGAATATAAACAATGTGGCTTAATGCTCGTTGTTTCATAATGGCAGTCATCTGCTCAAGAGGCTGGGGTTTGGCCATTTATCTGCAGCAATGTCTGAAAATTAAGGAAGTGAAATAATACTTCTGGCTATAGAGCTTCTCCCCCGGTGATGATTTGTGCTGTATAGCTTGGGGCACAGAAAGAAAATGACATGAATTAGCCTGTTTATGCCAACATTTAACTAATCGGTGTGAATACTAACTAACAGTTATTTGAAGACTTTATCCTTTGGTTTTTTTCTGAGATGGTATTGATTAGCTTTACAACCCATTGTTTGTAAGAGAGTGTTCTTAGTGCAAAAATGGCATGCACTTTCATGGAAGTTTCTTTCTAATGTTTTTCTGTCTTTTAATTTCACATGTGATACTCTAGCACTTGCACACTTTCCGCATCAAAATATTGCAAGCTCATATTTTAACAAGAAAACAAAATTCTCACCATCCAAAATAAGTCTGACAGTGGTATATTTAGCTCAGTGCCTTGTAGGGATGATTGTTTTGCTACTTAGTTGAACTTGCTGTCCTACCCCGCAAAGTCATTATGTTAAAATAGAATCATCCTGTCATTGATTTACAAATTAAATATTTTCAATTTGCATTCTTGACAGTCCCAGGGACTTGATCAAAGCTCTGACAGTAAGGCCTAGTCTTTTCTTTCAATTTACCGTTCTCTGACAGAACGGCTCTGCAGGTTTGCATTCCTTTAACTGACTGGCTCGATACCGTCAAGTGAATAATTAATGTTGTTTATTATGAAAAGGAAGAAGAGAATGCAGCACACCTTATTTCATCTGTGCTTAATGGGGAGGAATAACACAGATCAAAAGGAAAGAGAAAACACCTTTCAGTTTCTGATGCTGGACTGATATGACTGAAAATACCAAGGGATATTACTATCTGTTAATGCCTGTTTGCTGTTGACAGAGCCTGTCTTTTCTGCAGCCAGGACTGTATTTTAAATGTTCTTTAGCCTTTCTGTAGATAACAGCAGTGGAGCGAATACCAACATAGGCAGAGGCTGGGAAGGGAGAGCAGCCCAGCCATGCAAGCTCTTCTCCTTAGAAATTATCCATTTCTGCTGGTTTCGTCCGTTTCTAGATGGCTGTTTTCAGTAACCGGTGGAGCTGCTGCATCCACGTGCTGTGCGAGCCCAGCTAATGTAGCCGCTGTTGTTAACGTAGTCGTGGTGACAGAGAAATCACAACGGGGGGGGGCTGGGGAAGCAGAGGGCAGATTCCTAAATCTCTTGTAAGGTTTTGTTTGTTCTTCTAACTGCTGACTGCAATTTTTGTGTTTTGGCCATGAAATAATTTGGCTGGGTGTTCTGGGACCGGGGATTTTTTTAGCGTTACTGGTAATGTATTTTAAGGTGACTTGTAGGTATTTGTGTTTTAGATGGGTTTGAGAGTTTTCTGTGCAGCCGTGCAGAGAGGCAAGAGGGAAGGGTCTCGTTTCCCTAGACTGCTCTCCCAGTTTTGCCTTGTTGCTGAAAGCTGATGGTAAAGGAAAAAAACAATTTCTTATTTGTGTCGGGTCTCGTGCTGTCTCCCTGTGTCATACCTGACCCCAGTCTGGGCCCAGACTGGGTCGAAGGTTTCAAAGCAAGCTTTCTACCTTATACTCTCAGACCAGACAGAAGGTCAAATTAAAAGGCTTGAGCTAATGCATCTGGTTTTCCTCTGATTTTGTCTGCTGCTGTCGCCCTGTTTCCAGTTTATTTCTGCTCAGGATGCATGCTCTGGGAGAGGAGCGACTGTTGCCTGGCTCTTTTGGGAATATCTGCCCTCCGAACCAGCCCGAGAGGACACTTCTCTCCTTGCAATTCCCAGTCTAGATGCTGGCCTATTCTCTGTGCTGTTTGCTGTTAAAACAACAAACCCGTTTTCCTCCCGCAGTCCGGCAAGTTCTCCAGCAGCTCACCCCCCTGCCAGAGCCAGCCCCAGGGGCTGCAGTACGCCGAGGACGCTGCAGAGCACGAGAACATGAAGGCCGTGCTGAAGACCTCCTCCGTCGGCGGGGAAAGCACCACGGCGCTCGGGGTCCGCACTCGAAGCCGGGCCAGCCGAGGTAAGTGCCAGCAGTTTCCTTTTGGCCACGTTTCTTACGGTGCAGTAGCCGCGCATTGGCCCAAATGCGGGTCGTGGCTCCCGTGCATAGTGCTTGCAGCAGAAAGGGTTGAAGGAGAAGACCCAAGTGGTGTTTCCATACTGGAGGTGGTGTTTTGGGGCACAGGGATGTAGGAGAATTTGCCTGAAGTTTTAACATGTGGATCACAGCCAAAGTAGTGCCTGGGGGCGTTAGGAGTACAAGCCTGCAGAAATTGGCATCTCTTTCCCCCACCTCCATGAATGTGGCTGCCCATTAACACCCCAATTTTTATTCCTGTTCTCATCATGAAGGCAAAATGGGGGATCCATGATGTGGTTTTCTCTTTTATTTTCAAGACAAGCAAGTAGAAAGTACCAATTCAAATTGAAGTGAAAGGGCCTTGCAGCATTTTAGGAATGGCTGGGGAGAAGAAAAAGGGTAGGAAAAAGATGGTGTATCTCCTAACCACCTCCCTGCTAAACTGCAAGGGCAGTGGATTAAGTGGAGCCTAGAAAGTAAAAAGCTGCTGTGGACAGCCCTGCATCTCCTTGCTGTCCTGACAGATACGTCTTTCTCTGAGGTCCATGGCACTCTGCTGTTTCCAAATGTCAGCGTGGGTGATTTCTGAAAGCTGACAGGGAGGAAATGAAAACCCGACCCAATCTGCTGATTCCAGCACCTGATACTCTGACAGAAGAGCTCACTGGTACAACCATTCTTGGCAATGAGATAGCCTTGTTTTTTGTCCAAGACGTGATTCACTGGTACACCTCTTCATTTAAGAAGCCACTAAACCACTTCCTTTATGCTAAGTTATTTCACAGACACTGGTTTCACCAGTTTATTTCCTTTCTCTTCCCCTCACCCCCTCCCATACACATGATACCTGAAAGATGGTTTTGGAGTCAAGGTGGTGCACCAAAATTCAAGTCTTTGGTTTTCTGTTCTGGTATTTATTTTCCCTCATCTCTGGATATCTTACGCTTTCGTGATTCTTTTTTGATACCACTGATAGCACATCCAGTGCGTCCACCACTAAGTCTGTGTGTGTATAGTTTATTAAGGCTTGAAACCATGATCCTGTCTAATTTGGAGCTTTCATAGCTCCAATTTAAGAAGCAAGTCAACTAGCTAAAGTACAAAGATGAAATAATTCAAGCTGCACTGCAACAAGCTGAATAGCTGAAGTAATCTATTGAATGCTAACGAGCAATGTGTCCTGATAATGGCAGTCAGCTTGTGTTCCCCTGAAGAACAGCAGAAGCAGAGGATGGGTGAGCCAGGCAGAAGCTTGTCGGGAGCACTATTGTAATACAATTACTCTTGATGAGAGCCAGGAGAGAAGTGGCAGAGCAAAGTGCTAATGAAAGCTGCTGTTTATTGACATCGGGGATGTGATACGGAGTGGCCTCGCCAGTGAATTTTTAGCTGCTTGCAATTCTACCACACCCACTCTTTTGCAAAGCTCGCTGTCAGGGTTCTCACTGCATGCTGGCCTTCAAATTATTCAAAATCAAAAAGCACACGGAACAGTAGTCTGTAGTGGAGGAACCCAAAGATGTGTCTGACACAGCTCTGTGGAGTAAAGGTTGCCAGAGCCTTGGGTTCGGATCCATGGCTCACTTGTTTGTTTGTGGTTTTAACCAAAATTGCTTATTTAGCTTTTCAGCTTGCCAGCGACTCTTGCTTTTCTGCTTATAACAGAGCACACAGAGTTGTGCCAGGACACATACAGCTTTGTGATGAGAAGGTGAATTCTTCATCGTTAAAAGGACAAGTAGACATGTCAAACCCCATTTTTTGCCCTTTTCATGTCTTCTGTGCACTAGGCTGTGATACAGATGCTCAGAAATGGATTCATTCTCTCTTTTGGTACAAAGGGCCTGTCTTGCTGATTTGCATCAATTTCTAACATGTGCCATGTCTTCTAGTCTCTGTGTAATAGGAGCAGAGGGAAACATGGTCACACAAAACTCCAGCAATCCTTGGCTTATAGGCAGTCTCTAGCAGACATTTGCCAGTCGTATGGTCAAGGAAAAGACTCTGAGGCTGAAGGGAATAGAAAGTTATAATTGCATTTGAGCATTTGGGTCTCTGCTGATACAGCAGAGCGTCTAGGGTATTATTTAGAAATATCCTCCATTAGCAGAGTCTTCTGCTTTGGCCAATTTGAAGTAGCAATGACTGAGCTGTCTGCTATAATTCCCAAAAAAAACTCAACTGCAAAACCAAAGTGATGCAAGAGACTTCTGTATTCTTTTCCCTCAATTCATTTGCTGGACTTTTCCAGGCCGTATCGGTTCGTGGAACGCTGGCAACGACGATTCACCTAATGCAACGGATGATGCAGCAGATGAGATCATGGATCGCATTGTAAAGTCCGCCACCCAAGTGCCAAGCCAGCGAGCGGTGCCTAGAGAGAGGAAGCGGTCACGAGCAAATAGGAAGTCATGTGAGTACATGGCTATTAAATTTCTCAAAATAAGCAAAGGTGCAAATATTTATGTATATCAGTGTAGGAACCAGGCCTTGAGTATGCAGACATGCATTGGTAGCTCATAGTAGCTCAAGTGTATACTTAATGATTGGCATATATTCCTTGTACTATTTTTTAAATGATATATGCAGTGGATGACTCTGTCTTCTACAGAAGTTGAAATGTCCTTAGCAGTAAGAGAAGAAGAATGTTTTATGGTGCTTTAGAGTTTCTCTGATGACAGTACTTGTTTTGTTAACTAGAGAAGTCAGATCAAGACCTCAAATGGAGACTGAAGGTACTGGCGTGAAGATTAATAGTTGTACCTGTAGCTGAATTTATTCATAAAGCAAAAAGTAGTTTGAGAGAATCCACCTCTTAAAGTCTTTTGCTCTTGTGCTGCGTACCATCCTTCCACAGCCCTGAAAACAAAAGTATCTACTGCTGTTTGGCTGCAAAGTGGTTATGGAGCAGCCTAACTTCCACTGAGAAGACAAGGTAGCACATTTATAAGGTGGTCTTTCAACGGTGTAGTGTGGCCGCAGGGCTGAGCTGCGGCACCAAAGTTTAAACAATTTGATTTTGTGCTTTATTAGATACAATGTTTAAGAGGTGATGACCTTTCTAGTTCTTTTTTTCCTTATGTGCAGAGGCTACTGCGATTACTGTGAGAAGGATAAGTGCCCAAAGAACCTAAGATTTTAGTGTTTAATGTTATTCACCATATGTGGCTTTTTGACTACCTTTCCATCCATCTTTTTAGCATTTCTGGGAAGTTAGGACAAAGAGGAGACAACAACAGTGAGTGAAAAATCACACAGATTCTCGTTTTTTGTGGAATTGTTCTAACATAGTGGGTGATAAAAAACATTTGGTATGAGCAGTGGTTGCTATAAACTAGCATGTGCTGAAAGCATATTCACTTTCCCCAACATGCTAAGAAACGGACTTCTGCATGTGGCAAGAGCAAAAGCAGAGTGGACACTGGTTAGATGAGCCAGACTCTAAGCAAAGAAAATGAGCTGACACTGGATTGTCTGTCTTACTTTCCGTCATACACTGTGCCGTACCTCTTTGTGGCATCACCTTCTGCTGCTACCCACTTCCCCACACGGTCCTGGTCTTCTGCACGTGCTGACTGCCCTAGTTGGCTTGTGCATATCAAATAAACCTCCTGTATGTTTGCCTATTTCCATGGTTTATCCTGTGCTAAAATATTTCCTTTGTTAGCAACACTATTTTCATGCACACACACCAAAAAGTCTTATTTCTGCTTTTTACCAGGTACCTTTTTCCCAAGGAAGCACTTGCTGCAGGAAAAAAAACAAAACAAAACAAAACAGGATAATGATAATAAAAATACTATATATTTTTCCATGGAGCTGGCTTTTATATTCACTAAAAAATTAACAAGGATCAAGCATTCAGTAAATGTTTAGGCTGGGACTGATTTCCATTGTAATTAATCATGATAGAATCCAGCTCTTTTGCTTGTTTGTTCTTCAAGATCTGGATGAGGCTATAAGTGGATTAAAAGGCAGTTTCAAAACAAACATAAAGTTCAGTAGTTTAGTGTCACTTTCAGCTGACATGCTGAAAGAACGTGTGAAAGGAGAATATTTTAACTGAACTGTTTCACTCTGAATGATAGTCAGTATACCTGGATGATGAATAAATGAAGTAGTTTAGCTCCAAAATACACTCAACTGGACTGATAATATGGCACCTTCAGGAAACGGACAGAGACCAGCCTTTGTCAATGCATGATGATCTTCTAGGTAGAAGTATAACGCAGGTCCTCCATAAACATAGTAGAAAGTAGATTTTTAGGCATACTTCAGTGATTTAGATTAGCAGACACTATGACACTTATTATCTGCAGAGCAAAGAGACCCTATTATCTGATGGGTTTGATTCACCCCCTTCAATCTTCAGGCTCCCAAACACATCCTTTGGCTTTTGCCATGAGCTTGGTATTCAATCTATTCATGGACATCAAAGTGAAACTCAGCTGAAAGGAATGATTTTCACTGTGCATCGTGTTGCATATGTCTCATTGCTTTCAGTGCAGAACTGGAAATCTTGTCAGGCTTACTTAGTATTCAGCAAAGATTTTAGTGAACCTGAGCTGACATACGTGTTTTTAGCAAAGTCAGAAACCCAAAAGATTTGTATGCAATTGCATTGTAAAATTTCCTGTGGTTCAGGTAGAAGGTTCTCATGGGCAAGGAATTTTTTTGCCATAAAAAAGACAGAA
The DNA here is from genome assembly GCA_003993805.1 of Himantopus leucocephalus. Lineage (NCBI taxonomy): Eukaryota > Metazoa > Chordata > Aves > Charadriiformes > Recurvirostridae > Himantopus > Himantopus leucocephalus. The sequence continues at coordinate 93,873,103 of RSEF01000002.1, forward strand.
AAATGTGAAGTAAAAAGCAAGTGATACTTGAGTCATTTATAACTAGGGAAAACAGAAACAGGAATATGGAAAAGGTTAAGTTAAATGCAAGAAATAGTTGCAATGGGAAAATGAGACATTTTGACATGTTCATTTGAACCATTTTAGCTTTTGTAATTGTTGAGCAGCATGACTGTATCTGGTATGCAGAGAGTTTAGTTAGATCTTAATGACGCAGAAGAGTTTCAACTCTCAGAGCAATCAGCAGAACCATAAATTGAGAGGAAGAATCAGGCAGTGAGTCATCCAACAAAAGACAGATGGAAACATCTGTATCTGTTGGTTGAAGATGCAAAGGGTCAGTGATAAATCCAGATATGACTGAAGTCGACTGAGACCTAGTGGGAAGGAATTTGGTGGGAGCCGAAATGGACTGCAGAAAGCTAAGGTACATGGTAAGTGCATAACAACTGAGTTCCTGTGGTGATCTGCAGAGAGAGAACTTAATTCTGTGCTAGACCTTTACACAGTGGAGGTTTTTAAAGACAAAATTTGACATTTAGAAGTACAGTAACCAACTGGAAGTCATTGCCTTATGATGGGTGCTCAGAGACCTGCCTACCAGACATACTGGTGTGGTGTTACATAAGAGAAAACAACATTGCAGTTGTATTTGTTCATCAGAAAGTCACAGGGTTGAATGGGCCACAGAAACTGAAATGCTCTGTCACCCCTTGAGGTGGTCATTCAAAGATAGCTTCAAGGCAAGTTGCCACGGGAAACTTCTGCTGGTTTTTTTCTCTCTGATGTCCTTATCGTGTGCGTAAACAACAGACCTCAGCCTCTAGAGATGTCAGTTCAGCATATTTTAAAAGCATAAAATACAAATTAGGTTGAAAATATACTGTTTCTGTTCTTGAAAGCTTTCTGTGAGAAAGGTTTTTATAACATTATGTGGAGCTATTCAACTTAGCAAAGAAATAAAAAGTAATATAATTAGGATTGTCTGGTNTCTGTTCTTGAAAGCTTTCTGTGAGAAAGGTTTTTATAACATTACGGGGAGCTATTCAACTTAGCAAAGAAATAAAAAGTAAATAAAAAAGAAATAAAAAGTCTGGTTCTCCCATAAGGTTAGGATGACCTTCATAAACGTTGCCATAATGAGTGCAAAGGAAAATTGGGATAAGGAAGTTGTAAGAATCACTCTATTTGATAGTCCAAATTCCAATGAATACAATTGCTGAACTTCAGCAGCTTATAGAACAGTATTACAGGCATTGCACCACTGGATTAGGGGAAATAAAAATGAAACCCTCTATATGAGATACCACTGAGATTTCAAAAAACAGTCAAGAAAGGAGGTTATTTAATACAGAGAGCTGAATTTAAAAAAATAGTATAAAGTGGATAAGCAGAGTTTGCTGTGAAGATTACAAGAAGTGAGGCAAGAGAAGAAATTATATAAAGAAGACGAGGGCCGCTTAGAAAATCCTGTTACTAAATGAGCATTTCACACCGTGATGAACCAGCCTGTGCCAAGTGCTTCAAATTGGAGGAGAAGAAAAATAGGTCTTATAGCCATGGCAGCTTTGAGGCAACAGAAGACACATAAAGACTAGCAGTATCATCCATAAGATAAAAATTTTACTTAAGTACATTTAATTAAAAGAACCCTCCCAAAACTCAATAATAGGCAGATAGGAAGATAATGATGTTTTCCTTCTTGACCTGGCTATTTATTTAAAGCATCCATCCCCTAACATAAAATCAATATTCTCTCAGGATTAGACTGTTACGGAGTTTCTGTCTCTGTGTTGGTCTCATTGAACTGAATGGAGCTATCTCAGGAGAATGAGATGATTCCCATGAGTCAGCATCACGAAAAAATCATACTCCAGTTTAACAATCGTGAATAAGCATATGGAAGGTATTTGCACTAATTCTGGCATGCGCAGAGCAATACTTGGAAATGTTGAGCCAAACAGGGTTGATTTCTGACCTTTCTGAATGGCCGTGGCAGGGCTCTGAAAAAGGACCAAGAGAAAGTGCTGAGGATTCGTTACCTTGTTCAAGTGCTGGTTAAGCCACAGACTAGAAAAAACAGACCAGCTGACTAGCAATTACCTTAAGGCTAAAACATGAACCTGCAAGTATCTTCCTCCTCCTTGTTAGTATTAGCAACCTTCATGCTTGAAAATGTGTCTTCTGGCTCCCTAAAGTCAAGGCAGTGGTCAAAGAGTAGGGATCCCAACACAGTCTTGCCAACAAATAATTTCAGATAACTGCGCCAAGGAAATAGCTCCTTAAAGATGGCTTGACTATACAGAACTCTGCATCTGGATCTTCAGCTGACCCTGAATGGTAAACCATAATGTAGGGCCCAGGAGTGACTAATATTTGATGGTGAGCAGCACAGTGGTGGTTGCGTTGGATTCTGCTGGAGACACTGCATGAGGATGTTGCAGAGTGAGAGGCTTGTTTTCCCCCACGTTGTTTTATCTCGGAGTGTCTCCCTCTGTGTGCACTCTTATTTCTCTTAGATTTTATTAAAATTGAAAACCTGCTTTAGATTTGCGTTAGAGAAATAGGTTTGGAGGAGCTAATAATTGAATCAGAATTTAATCCAATATTCAAATGAGATAACGATCAAAATTATTTGTGATGTTCAAAAAAGAGACAGGAGAGACATGATAATGGGAGACGTGATAATGCCTTGTTCTTTTATTAGGCTGTGGAATCACATCTTAGCCTAATAATGTACCCTGTGACTGACCCTTGACATATGGAAACATCTCATAAGGATTTATTGATTTATTTGCATAGTGACTTGCAGGGAGTGAAAAATTCTTACAGTCATTATGCAGAAATGGATCTGAGGCACAACTCAAGTAATCTGTCAGACTCATACGAGGGGACTGTGGAGGAGATGGAAATTGAATCAAGATTATCTGAATCCTAGACAAATAAGCTCAGGGCCGGTGGATTAAACTTAACTACATAACATCCCAGGTCAGGTATTTTATACTAAATTCCACCTTCAGTAAAAGTGAAATAGGAGTTAGCACACTGGTGTTTTGGCATCAGGTGCCAAAACATGGGAAAGAGCTCTGCCAAAGGACCAGGCTTGGAGACAAGCTTTAGACAAGTTTTAGTAACACCTGCAGCGCTGCTTTGGAATAAACATGTTTGTAAGCAAACAAAATCCTAGATGGGAGACTGTTGGAATCCAAAGGTGTGTAATTTTTGTTTGGCATTCATAGGGTGCTTCAGTTAACTTTTTCTTCTTCTTTTCTTTGTTTTTTCATTATTTTTTATTTTAATGTCTCTCCACTTACTTTTTCTGGCTATGAAAAGATACAGAAGTGCCAAAATACCAGGAGGGAGACTGTTCTTCTGGTATTTATAGCCTGACTAAAAGCAGGAGTTAATGGAAATTATGCTTTTAAAAAAATAAAAACCTTACAAGAAGAAAGTCTGTATAAAATGCTTTAAAGGAAAGCAACTTCACTTTGAATTTGCAACTAATTATTTAGGATTTGAGTAACTGGATCGTATCAGGAGTTAGAGTAGGGGGCAGAGTGATGCACATTTAGCAACAATTCTTTGCATGTAGAAAAAGTAAATGTGTCACCAATGTTATGCAGTATCAGAGTCTGTTTGTCCTCACAGAAAGTACTGAGCCTTCAGAAGGTCAATACCCAGTTAATAAAAATCCAATTATTGACTGAAAACAGAACGTGAGATAAAGCACTTAAAACTCTGGCAGCTGGAAGGTTATCTCCATTAGATGCCAAGATAGCTAGTGGCTTTTGGATGCCTTTTAAGTAATACATTCTTTCATCCTTAGAATGGCAAGGTCTTTGCAAAAATGACAGAACTAAACTCCATGATCTACAACAAATAAAAATGCAAACAATAATTAAAGATTATTAATAATAGTTAATGAATGAATAATAAATACAGTTGACTATGGTAAGCTGTAAAAATTGATGTACCTGATCAGGGTGAGGCCTGTGTAGTCCCGTATCTCTGCTAGAGAACAGCATCAACAGCTGCAGGAGAACAAACAGGAGAAGCAGGATTAGTTGACTAACCTATAGGTCCCATCGTGGGTTTTAATAGTTTTAAATCAGTGTATTTATTTGCAGCATGTGGCCAAATAGCTGGTTCCATATTTTCAGTTTTGTCAATCATAATTGATGACATATATAATTGTGATTGTTGATATTAATACCATTTCTAAGTAAGTACGTATTTATTTATGAGTGTTCAGTTTCTGCTTTACAATATGTATTACATTTGTTTTTATAGCTTTCTTTTAAAATAACTGATCTTGACAGACAGGGGTCGACATTCTGATTTTTAACTGTTCAGATGTATAGTACCTACATACTTTGTTGGCAGTCTCCGTGAGTTTCAAACTGTATCTTTTATATCTCAAGCTTCATTCAAGAGTGTTTGCCTGGTCTTAGCACTGTGAAACTGAAATCGCCATCTTTCTGTACAGTTCTAGATCATGTAGCCTTTAAAACAAAAGGTTTTTGAAAGCCTGGTTTAAAAAGCTAGTAAAAAAATTGCTTGTAAAAGAGGCTTAAATTCATTCTCCAGTCACTGTTTTAGAGGAATCTATGAGTCATTTCTGTAATGAATTTTTTTCTGATACAGATTATTTATTTGGAGCTCCCATCCTCAAACTTTCTGCTTGAAGCAGCTTTATCTTTTTTATATAAGGAAAGCCAGATATAGAATTAACCCAGCCTGCACCATTAAGTACATTCCTTAACTTTGCATTGGATTCCAGCACCAGTATTTAGAGATACTGTGGAATCTAGTATTTGCTCAAAATTGAGCAGCAACTGAAAAAAAGGTGAGAAGTCATTGCATTGATCTGAGAAGTCAGAGTTAAATATGCGACGTTTATAAAAAAATCCCTATCTTTCATTTCAGTTCCCAGAGAGAAGACAGAGACGTGGAACACTACACAGACATTCACATGCACATGTATGTTATATTACCCAAGCACAGAGAACATGATGTAGGTACAAGGAGAAAATTGACGCTATAACGAGTTGTCCCTAGTGATTTTAGAGTGGCTGTCACCTCATGGGATTAAATGCCTGCCCAGATGTGCTGCTCTGTGGAGGAAGAGGTAGCCACCGCTCAGCTTTTGGTCTTAGGGAGGCAAAGAGGGAGTGTTCTGCAGCTTCCCACGGGCTTCTAGACAAGGATTTACAAGTGCTGGAATTTCTCTGGCCATCTCTTCTTAGCCAAATGACACTTTCCTTATTGAAAGAAAGAACAAGCTGAAGGTAACATGTCTTAGCAAATTGCACAGCCTGATAGCAGGTGAAGCCTGTGTCCCAGCAGGATCCTACAGCATAGGGACACCATTGGCACGTCCTCGTGCTCTATCTCCGGCACTGGGAGAACCAAAAAGAGGGAGTGCTCTGCAGCTTCCCGTGGGCTTCTAGACAAGGATTTACAAGTGTTGGAATTTTGCTGGCCATCTCTTCTTAGCCAAAGGGCACTTTCTTTATTGAAGGAAAGAACAAGCTGGAGGTAATGTGGGCGAAACTGGCAGGAGACGAACAGTTAGTAAAAAGCAAGTGATGTCAGTATCTGTAGGAAATAAAGCTGTTCATGTTCCCAGGTTGCAAAAGATTGGTACTGACATTTTCTATAGAAATATTTATGGTATACACTTTCGGTACTTCTTCAACTGTATTTCTGCAGAAAAAAACTAATTTTACTTCATCTGTTTGCATCTTACAGGAGATACAAATAGTTGTTTTCACTTTTGGCAGTTTGTCATTCAGTGAATTAATGTACATCACCCTCTGTTTTCTTTTTAGCTGGCATATTTTAAAGGTATGTTTCAAGGCTTTTGAATTCTTGTCACAGAATTCATTCCCAAAATCGGGATAGATACCTTCTGAGTATTAAAAAAATAATGTATGGTTGAGTTGCGCACTGTCAGCCCTAAGTTGACAGGATATTTATTTTGCTTGGTTTCTTTCTGCATCAAAATGGCTTTCAAGTCTACCCCTGGTCAGCAATTTACTCCTTATTTACATCATCCTTCCTTCCTGAAAGATGATGATTATTTTCAGCAACCGAGTAAGAAGTCAGCAGCAGTGGGTTGCTGGCTGACAAGATCACAGGGTTCTTATGGAAAGCGCTTCATCTGAGAACAAGAAAAGACAAGGCAGTACAGGGTTGCTGTTCAAGTTGCCTTACAAAAGAAGTGCAGTAACAAAAGCGATCTCCTATGTGGCTTTCCAGAAGAGCATCGCGATGCCACAGCTGCCAAAGAGAGCCCTCTGCTGCCATGAAGGAGCTTAACACAAGGATCTGCTAAGGCAGGAATTTGACTACGCTTGAATGCGAGTGTCAAATGTGTTTGGAGGGAAGTCTCTCTTAGAAAATGAATAAAAATGATTCACACAAAGCTACTTTAAATTTATTTTGCCCCAGCAATACGTCAAAAAACAAGTATCTATGGCTTTCACTAGGCAGAATAACAGCACCTGATTAGCACAATTGCAAGATAGTTTCTGTCATAGTTATTTTTAATCTAATGGGCTTGTAGAGGTGATGGCTTTTACTGCTTTTTTTCCCAGCATGGATTATCCCTAATGGGGATAATTAATTTGCATTCCACAGGACCCAGGTGGTCAAACATGGTCACACTTCTCTGCCAAGTCACTCTCCAACAGACAGCTCTACGTTCATAAGCCTGAGCTACCTTAGCAAAAGTCTATTATCTAATAATAGATCGCTTTAAAATAGACTTTAAGTCATTTTAAAATTTCAGATGGAACATAATGAAACACTTGTGTTAGGTGGCTTACTTTCTGTATTCTATCTCATGCCTTTTTTTTTTGTCCTGTGCATCGTTGATGTATAGTCTGGTCTTGAAAATAGTATATAGTGCTTACATGCAGACTCAGTTGCGGTGAGCTCAATGCTCTTGACACTTTACCTATTAACAGTAGAATCACTTCTCACTAGTGAAGCTAAGTGGGAGAAATGATGAAGGAGATGGCAGCAGGATTTGTTTTAGTAGTAACTTTTTATAATGGAATTCACAGAACTCCTGAAAATTGGGAGCTTTTTGGTCATAGAAGGCTTTCAAGGAAGGAGTTAAATCTTTTCTGCTTTACTGTTGGGACTATGTAAATGATGGTCTCTGAAATACATAAAGTTGGAAACTTTTAACAGTTTCAACTACATGTTAAATATTACTTTAAAACCCATATGTTCTTCCTGCAGCCCAGGTTCTCTAAAGTAGTGTTACTTTTCGTTCCTGGTAACATAAGCCACCTGGAGATGAAACACAGGTCAAGTTTTCCTTACAAAATGCCACTTTGTCCTTTTCCACTGCTAGACTCCTCTTTATGTCACAGGCACCCTAAGTTACACCCAGAGATGGTTATGAACTACAGAATTTGTTGTTAGGAGAGACTTGTGCCATTTATGAAGTGCTGACAGGACTCAAAGCAAAGCTGCAGGGCAATAATAATGCATAATAATATGTTGTTTCCTGGAGCTTTCTATGTGGCTGACCCAGACAAAGACCACATTTGAGTTCGCTGTACTTCTTCAGAGAAGTGCGTGATAAAATCCAAAAATTTACCTACAAATCCCTGTAAGAAAATCTCTACATGTAGCGTTTTAGTATTTTTATTAAGCATTTAGGCCTACTCATGTTAAGCAATGACACATGCATAATTAAACATAATTTATATAGGTAGTGACATAAAAATACACAAATGCAGAAAAGGATTAAAATAAGAGAATATGAGCAAGACTGTCTCGATTGAACTTTTGAGTTGCAAATTGCCATTGCTGGACTTATCGGAATAAAGTCCAAGAGAATATGTTAAATGTAAACATATGAGAAAATAGACTGAGAGTGCAAGCTGGGTGTGGGTAGGTAACAGAGAAAAAAACTAAGATACGTGACATGAAATGAGATGATGGAGCTGGCCTGCATTGCCTCTTATAATCTGCCCTTCCTCCTGTCCTCACTGTGTAATTTACAGCTCCCTAGAATTCGTTCCAAATCAGCAACTGCATTACCTTTGCAGCTGGGAGCAAAAGAAAGTGCTGTGGCTGCCACATCTTTTTGTAGTGGGAATGGCACATATTCTGTGACTTCTTGAGTAGAGAATGGTCATATCTATTCTGCATTTCAAGTGACTCATCTGTACAAGTGTAGACACACGTGCCAAAAGCCATTGCAAATGCAAGAATTTTATTCTGGCGCCAGTCAGACTGNGGGCTGTCTAACCAAGTGGATTTTAAAAAAAAAAAAAAAAAAAGGAGGTAGGGGGAGGGGAAATTAGGAGTACTATTTGCTCTTTAAAAAGCGACCAACCCCTAGATAATGATATTCTCTGACAAAGCTACACTTAGGGAATTACTCTCTTTTAAACATTCCCAGTATACTGTGAGGGCTATGTATCTGTGTAGATTTTGACCCAACAGGCAGAATCAAGTTCATCATAAGCACACTGCATTCTGCCAGGATATCAAATGAAATTCTAGATTTCCCGATTAACAAAGAATATCATACCCTCTGACCCCAGAAAAACAACATTTAGTTTCTTGGTTATGGGATCTCAGCAGGCCTTGCTTGTGACAAGAGTAAAAGTTATTTTCTCTCTGTGTTATGTTTCTTTAGCAAATGTTTTAAAAATTGCTTAAAGAACCTAAAAGGTCATTTGAAAGTCTTATTTTTATTGTCACTGCCTCCAAAATACATTCCATAACTCAGTTTAATGTGATCTGCACCAGGCCAAGAGTTTTACAAGCCAAGATATTATGTCTAGTCCAGTTAAAGACACGACAGAGTTCAGTGAAGAGGGGAGAGTGAAGATCTAGTTTGAGAAATGTAATTTTGCAATGCCTATAAAACATGGAAGGAAAATATCTCTCTGCATTCAATTTTGATGACTGAATGTGTTCATGACCTTTCCTAAGGTAGAGGAACCCTACCAAGCCCTTTATGAGGAAACAGAGGAATGTCTGAGGACATCTGTTTAACAGCATGTCAAAACAAGGTTCACCCACCTCCCAGAGTAGTCCCTGCTTCTGTAGATAACTCAACTTTCTCCTGGCTTTATCACCCACAACCCTCCATAGTCTGCAAGCCAGTGCAGAGAATAGTGGGGCAGGAATTTGCTCTTGTGTTACTACTCATACCGCATCCACCCACTGTATCTTCAGATGAGGAAATGTACTGTAGCTAATTTGCACATATTAGATACAATTTTCATATAAAGAGACCCTTTATCAGGCCACTTTGATCTCCCTAAGTACAAAATACTTCAAACTACAAGCGGATTCATCTGTGTCAGACTGGCCTGTTGCATTGTAGGGGCAAGAATTCACTCATTTGAGTGCGGGCTGTCATTCTGTCCGCTGTTATCCTTCTGGTTGCCTGTTGATGGTGGACAGCTTTAATCTTGCCAGTAGTCACCATACTTTGCAGTATTTGGTCCCACACACTTATTTTATACAAGTCAACAGCCGTCAGCGTTTATGGGAACCATTTTGTCACTGAAAACATTCTTCACATCTTTGCTTTTTATTTTCTTGAGAATCTCATTATGACCACCAAAGTTCTACATTATTTGGAGCTCTTTTATCCTAACTGCTGGCCTTAAAAGCTTAGGTCACTGGAATATCTTAAATCCAAGTCATCTTTCTCCGTATTATAGGAGAGCTGAAATAAGTTAGAACGATCAACTGAGGGATGCAAAGAGATTGTTCTGTTTAATTACAGCTGCATATGTCCCCGCAATCCATTGAGTATTGTCATTCCTACTTGTTTTGCAGTACACAAAAAGTACAAACCCAGGGTTGGCTTCTTTTGTTCAGTCAAGGTTTAATACACAACGTCCTCAGGCTAAGACTTTAGTACATTTGATAAGTAGGCATCTGGAGATTCAAAAATCTTGCATATGTAAAGACTCCTTAGTTTTCTTCCTTGCTTTTCCATGAAGATTGTTTCTACCATGGTATTTTAACTCCTGATTATGACTTCTAAATATAAACTCCTGTAATTTTCTTCAAAGAGACCTATGTGTTATTGTAAATCCATTTGGCTTTTCCTAGTAAACTAGTAATCCTGTCACTCAGGCTGATGGAGGAATTTAAACAACTGTATTCTGCTTGGTAGAAGTTACAGGGGCACGTATTTCCCTTTCAGTTGTTAGACAGAGTCTCAGCCCTGTTATTTGTGCAGTTGTAATTGTACTGACCTAAGGAAGGTAATTCCAGATTTACATTGTCATAAATAAGACCAGAATTTTGCTTATTCCAGTACATGACCGGCGTTAGCAGAGCACCTCAGTTCCTATTAAATGTTTACAAACAAGAATAACAATCGCTTGTTCTCTCACTCTTCCTGCCTTACCATCTGACAAGAAAAATAGCTTTGTTTTACAGTGGTTATTGTGCTGTTTGTGAATGTGAGTGAGTAATTATGGTCTGAGAGAGTTGGGGATATGTGTGAGAGCAGTCATGAATATGTTTGGTTTGACACGTCTGCAGAAGTGTCTAAAGTGTGGAAATTTGTTCCTCATTTGGTTTTCCAATGCACTTTTGCCTTCAGTGGGAAGATGTAAGTCATCTAGACGGTCATCCTGTGAAAGTTTGATCTCCTGTACATGTATTTTTTCACATGGCTCTACTGTCTGGTGGCCAAGCTAGCTACGGGCTGCGTTTGGCTGCATCTTATAGAGGGTACAGAAAAAAACATGTTCAGGAGAGAGGCGGTGTGGCTAGCTAAGCAGGTGAACTGCACAGGAAAGCCTTTGCTTTTAATGAGACAGAAATTTTTCTACTGCAGCTTTCTTGGATTTGTTCTTTCTTTCCTGATACAGTTCATTTTGATACAGAAATAAGCATTGAGTGATTCACTGAGACCTGAAGACCCTAAGGTATTTCATAGCTCATGTCTAGAAATTAACATTTGTCACCGTAGACATTTGGATATCAAATTTGAGAAGTATAAAAGTGTGCCAGTGATGAGGACTGACTCAAAAGTCCATGTTGGGTATTCTGTACCACGGACACCAGAGGGTTTTTTGACGTGTATTGCTCTTCAGGTAGTCTGTCTTAATCTTTGCTTTATCAGCCTAATTTACCCTTGCACTGCTTCAAGCTAAGCATTGTTAAACTTGGAAGATGTTGCTGATCAGTATTGTAGGAAAAAGTGGCGCTCATAAAAGGCTGCCCTGCAGACTCCTGGTGGTGTTTAATAAGTATGCAAATACTGTAGGAGAAAGGAGCGAGCCTTGAAGAAAAACTTTCAAGTAAGTGTTTGATAGTGGAGGAACAATTACCCATGTGGCACTCCCAGCTCATTTGAATAACCTCAGTAACTGATGAGAGCAGTTTGTCTGTCAAACAGATCATATTCGTCCTACCTGCATGGTATCAAATGTTCAACTATGCTGTATTTTCCCTTTCTTTCCTTGTTTCTATACCGATCCATTCCCTCCTCTCATTCCGGCTAGACCCTTGAATGGGACCACCCAGTTTCAGTTACATGGATTGAATATCTCAATAAGTTAGAGGTGTTAATTGCGCTAGATGACAGCGATGCAAGAAGTCCTTAACCACTCTCTGCAATCGGTTTCTCTAAGCATTTCCTCTAGACTTCATTATTTTGGGGCTCCAAATATATTTTGTTCAACATAAAGTCACTGTTTATGCTTTGCATGCAGCTTAAACTTCTGAATGTGTGTTTTGTACTTGAGGAACATCAAAGTACGGAGTGAACGCCCCATTTGTGTCTTGAACTAAAGCCCATCCACCTGAAAATCATGGCACCAGTAAAACCAGGAGGATGTTAATGCTCACTGTGTGCGGTCACATAGTCATTTATTTCTGAATAAAAAAAGCAGTCACAAGTTTAAAAAGTTTTATGTCGGGGCTAGTGTTCAGAACACTTCATATAAAGTTCAGAAACAAGATTTTGGCCTAGATTTATCATTGAAATTCAACTAAAATGCTGCAGACTACTAATGGCAAAGATGAAACAAATGGGGCTAGGACGGGGGAACTTTACAGAAGAAAAGGGAGTGTGTATGAAGACAGTAGTTTTAATGCTTTGAATAGACTATAAAATAGTTACATTTTTAATCTTTTAACTTTTAATGTTGGGGGTTTTTTACACCTTTAAAGGGTCACATAGGATTTAATAGTGATAAATTTAATCAAGCTCTATAAAGATCCAAAAGCTTTTTTAAAAAATCTTTATGAAACTATAAAATAATAGGGCAGGTGATACTTTCTAAAGACTGAAAATAAACTGATACAATTTCAGAGGAAAAAAAAAACATCTTAAAATGCTGTGGTATTTTTCCTTAAAAGATTTTGTTGACTAAATGTCAAATTACAAATGTCTTTTTGCCTGACTGGAGTTGCTGGGTACTTGATGCTCCCATGGATTTGGCATAGGGCATTACTCAGTATTTCTGAACTTGAGGCCCTGAGTACACAGCAACTTTTGATTTGACTCAGCTTGCATGTTAACAGGGTTTTTTTCAGCTGAAAATCTTGTGTAATTATGGCTTCTAATTGCTTGCATTTTCCTTGTTGGTTTTTTTTTGGCCTGCTTTCGGAATTTATGACCATCCAGTGAGAAGGACACTAAAGAGCGGACTGACACCAGAAGAAGCCAAAGCACTGGGCCTCATCAGCACCTCTGAGATGCAGGTTTGACATCCCAGAGGTGGCGACAAGAAGAGCCATTCAACTGAAGCACACAGGCTGACAACCCTTCGGTGTGGCATTGACCTGCCAGCCTCCTCTGCTGCTCCCAACATCCCGTCCTCTGTTAGTTCGATTCTAGTAAGCAACAAAAGCAAAACCCCACAGCCAGGGCAGAAGAAGGCTGTGCCGCAGCTCAGCCCAACATCCGGACAGTAACTGAGGAAGCGTTTGAGTGCTTGTAGGTGAAAGCATATGGCTGCTTCTTCTCTCATGGTGTGTTGATGTGGGTAGGAGGGGGCTCTCTCTGAGTTATCTGTCATGTGAGCTGTGTTTACGTTGGCTTTCCTCGTGCCCTATTTTAGTCATTGTAAATGTATGGCATTTTGTCAATGCAAGGAACAGTCCTTAAAGAGGCAAAATAACTCCTGTTACAGCGACCCCAATTTTCCTGAAGCAGATGCATTAAGCAAAGATGCACAGTCTGTGCAACCCTGTGGTTTGGGGGTTTTTTTTCTGTTATTATTTTGCCACCAAAGAATGTAAAAATGTATGAGTACCTCTGTATATGTACAGAATGAATGTGTGAACATGTGTGCATGTATCTATACACATACAAACATGGTGTGAAATCATGCTCCTGCTGAAGCTAGCTGGACCATGATTTTCACTCTGGGGCCTTACTGTTCCACCTGGACAGGAGGAAAAGAATGTCTTTTTGTAGGAACTCAATGTTACTCAATGGGATTGACCCTGTGGGGCAGAAGATGGTCTGCAATACAAGTGGAAAGTTTAGGGTCCTGAATTCATGTGTATTAATACACACTCATACTGTACATAGCAGCATGCACACCGAGGAGAGGACGCAGAATACCTCCCTCTTGTTGAGCTATGGCTGTACTGTGCATTTGTACAGTTTCAAGGAGATCTATGCCAACAATTTTACATACTCGATAAATGCATTCAGATGCTAAGATCAAGAAGTTTTGTTCACTTGCCTGTGCCCTTCATGCTGCTTTTCTCTGCTGCAAGATAATGTGGTGGTGATTTTATTTCACGTTAATGGATCTGAATATGAAATTGCCCTGCAAAAAGCCTGCTGTGTTTTCGCTGTTCTTTACTCTTTTTTTGTGATTATCCTTGATACAAGTGGAGAGGGTACCACAGTGAACACTCCAATATGTTTGCCCTTATCTCGCTGTTTTATAACTGACTTTTATAACTGCCCTCAGCATGTGCGTTTGAAGAACCTTTAGTCAACTCATCTGCCTTTAAGTGGAGGACATATACAGCAGAGAAGATGAATTGAACACGGTCACCCTAGCCAGTGCTCAAGCATTTTGAAGAGAACTGCAAACAACCATAACATGAAAGGGAACTTCTTAAGCCAAAGTCTGTATATGATCAATTGATCCTCAAGGATGCACAAGATTATCTCTTTCCATTGCCTTAGCCTCTAAGATTAAGGGTGTGTCTGCACAGCAGTAACAGCTGAGGCTTCCTTCAAACTAGTTAACTGGGGAAGTGCAGCTGTTTAGTCATGGTAACAGGGTTCCATTTTGGCTGCAAAACACACTTGAAAAGTAGGGTTAATTAATAGTCTATGCTGGGCTCCTAATGCCGTAACTATGTTGCTTCTGGCACCCAAGCTAGGTCAGGTACGCCAACAAGTTATTCTACTCTGCTCTCATTAAGGGCAGGATAATCACTGAAGATTGTTCAAGATAGTTGAACCAAACACAATGAACCTTTGAAACCTCGGTCATCCATCACGTCGCATTGAGCACAGCATCCAAGTGATGAGAGAACCAGGTAGCTGACAAGACTGCAATGAGATCTGTGGTAGAACAGCCTATCTATTCTGTCCCTCTCTTGATTGTAACGTTTCATTCTTTATTTGCCGTTGCCTTGGATCTCCACTTGTCAAAGTCCGTGGGTAAAAAGTCACTAATGAGCAACGGTTCTTAAGGATAGCATTGAGTTTGATCTGTTTTTCCCCTCAGCTTGTTAAAAAGTCAATTGTACAAGTAGGCAGAAGGCAGTAGTTGTGTAATTAATAAAGTGTGTTGTGTATTTGAGAGCTATGAAAAGGAAGAAGCTGGTTAGGAAACAGAAAGAAGTGGCATATAATTTCACTGTAAAATAAGCAAGACCTACAAGCATCTGTATTTTAAAGTCGATTTTTATGTGCTGCTCATCATTATGGACTTTTTAAATTTCTCTTAAGGATGCTTAGAACAAAGAAATGAAGGTAATGGGGGTTTGTGGAGGTCTTTGAGGTCTGAAAGAAGAGGAAGACACCCTGAATGTAATGGTCATGGTGAACTGCGATACTTGCTAAGTGATAAAAGAAGCAAAAATGCAACAAAATGCATTTATGCTGCCAGAGGTCCTATATTTGATTGGAGGGGGAAAATCAAACAAGTATTTAAAACTGAATATTTTAATTAAAATGTGCTGAATGTGCAAAGTAGATGGCTGTTGGTGACCACTTGCTAACAGGAAACAAATTTGTGTTTCATTTAGACGTAGTACAGCATCTGTGTCTGAACACATAACATAGCTGATGAATTATTAACAGTTGGGCATATGTATTTTCCAAGAATTGTGCAAAAATTGTGCAAAACTTCATATGCTTCTTATCGAGGAGAAAATTATATACGGGGACTGGGGTTAGAATAAGTTCAGGAAAGAAAGCCGGTTTCTTTCAGAATCTCTGGATGCAAGTGTCTTACATGTGAAGGATATTCTTCCTCGTCTATTTTTCCACTGTGTTTGGTTTTATGCATTTTTGCCGAAGTTCCTGCTCTCTATCTGTAAAACTGATACGAACTTTTCTGAAGGATAACTTGGTCTTGTTTATGCAGTAGTGTACAGTCAGATTAATTCCGCTGTCCTCAATGTTTACTGCAGATGATCGAGCACAGTAACAATGCAATAACTACAGAGAAGATTTCCATTTCGTTTTACGCTAAAAATGGCCAGCGGCCCAATGTGCTAGTCTGTAAGGTGACAGTATTTCCTCTGGAGTCTGCTAGCGTGTCCTGACTGTGGGAATAACTTTTGTTCCCTTCATCTAACTAGTGGATTCCGGATGAAACGGAGGAATTGGCTATATTTGCATGCCTTTGTATGTCTGTCTAATCAGGTTGTAACCTTCAGGATTTGAGTTGCTGCCTGCTCCTCCATCATCAAGAGAGGTCACCGTAAGGATGTAACAGTTGTTTTAAAACGTGTGTGAGATATGGATTGTTTTCGTGACAAATATATGTGTCTTGGAAACACAATGTAGTAACACGTTCCCATTTCTCACTTAGAGATCCACGAAGGCTGTTTTTAAACACTTGCAGCCATAATAACTACCTCTCTTCTCTTTCTCATAGCACCAGTCAGCTGCAAATGTAGTGCCCAGAGTTTTGTACCTCCACCAAGCTCTCAGAGTTGCTGCTGGTGTTCATTTCAGCACCCATCTGCTGCCAATAACTTGTCTGTCCATCTACCACCATAATGCCTTCCTGATTTGGATGCTGAGGTAAACTTTAGCATATGAAATGGCCGCCAAAGGGAAGCTATCCCAATTTCCTTTCATCTCCCTTGGTGTTTAAAAGCAGACTGCATACAAATACTTTGTATTCCCTCGCTCCCAACTGAGGGATAACTTTCAGTAGCAGTTATGTGGCTGCGGTGAAGAAACACCCCCAGGGAATGTTGTGTGCCACAATCGAGAGTGAAAGATCCCTCACAAAAATCAAATTCATCACTCTTCACCTTTCAGTAAGACCAGGCATCAGGCTCATGGATTCCAGATGTTTTATAGCCCCTTGGCTGCTATGTGTGACCCTTCTGTTTGATAGATCCCTGTCCGTAATCCAAAATCAACAAAAAAATGGTGTTTTAATGAGGGTCTTTCTTGCTTTGATAAATACTGGAAACAGCATCAAAAGCGGTTTTCAAAATACATTTCTTTTTCTCTTTTGACCCCCTTTTATTGTAAATCTCTGTAGTGATTGACTCTGTCAGCAAAATAAGGCATCAGATTTGTAGATAGACAAGACTTTGGCTTTAGCTTAATAGAAAGTCATATGTGAATATCTAGATAAGAGTTCATGCCCTGATTTAACAGAAATTTGGAATCAAGAGTCGATGTGACTGAACAGCAAGGGCCTCCTGCAAGGTGCTCCATTCCCCCTCAAGGTACTAGATAACGTGGCAGGACAGCACGTTAAATCCCCGGTGCGCTGTGCTCTAAACATACCCTGGCGAATGCTAAAAGCCATGGAAAAGTCACAAGTGAGAACTACAACACCTACTGCCAACCTAAGAGGCAAGATGCCACTGTAGGTGCGGTAAATGGTTCCTTTTGTCAGGCATCCGCTGTACACCACCATCCCCGGCAGTGTAACAACAGCAAGTGTCTACCCAAAATGCTTCAGAAATGGTTTGTCCGATGGTAGTCATGTGGATTCAGGTGTGTGTACTCTGTGTGGTTATTGTTTTTACAGTGCTTTGATTTCACTGAGATGAAATGGGGACAAGGTGGCAGCCTACCAGTTTCTCATCCTTTATCCTCCCGCTACAACTCGTAGGCAGGCGTGCACGCTGCCTGCCGTTATCTAAAGGGTGTGCAGGGATGCAGTGTCAGACAGAAGCACGAGCCTATTCCTCCCTCTTTTTCACTCCTGTACGCTCACTACACACGTACCGCTTCTCTCCTTACCTGCGAGGCGGGTTGTGCGTGCGTGCATGCGTGCGCAGGCAGAGCCTGACCCCGTGCCGTGTGGGATGATGGCTACAGCATCAGGATGCAAGGAACAGTTCTCTAAGCTCTAAGGACTACAACTGTTGATGTTTCTCCGCAGGGAAAACTGCCCGGTACTTGCAGGCTCTGAAATAAACTGAAGCATTTTGGAAAAAGAAAATGTTTGGTTATGGGCAACTGTTGAAAATGATTTGCAAACACTTGAACAACATTTAATGCCTACCTTCTTCTTTTTCGACTGGGGCAGCAACTGGCTCGATTGGCATTTCAGATGCGATCCCAAGAGGTTTTTGGCAAGCAGTTTAATAGTTACATAGCAAGTAATTCAAGGAGTTTCAGAGATGTTGTATAGTTTTATGTTGACTCAAAAAAAATTAAAATTATTTCTAATTAGTCCATTTCACATTGAGTGGCAGATAGAGATATATTTTGTTTAATCACTATCTAATACAGAGGCTCCCGTGAAAGAAAAGGTTTATTTGTAGCATTGGGTGCATTTCTCCTTTTTAAAGACTGTCTTTGCGCCTATAGTGTCCTTTTTCTGTGAGCTGGGAATTGTAAAAAAATGTAAAGTAGAAAAGGATGTGTTTCTTAGACGAAGGAGAAATACTGTAAAATTGTGTAAATGTCACTACTCATGTTTTTTGGTGTTCTGTGTAGCATAGTGTAAAATAGGCTTTCCAGCAGTGTTATTCTGTGAATTGTAATTTAAAAACCAAGCCATGCATGGTCAGAGATATTACCTACAGGTCCTTCTGTTTGGTTGAGTTTTTGTTTTTGTTTGTTGCTTTCTCATTTTAGGTAAATTTGTTTTATGTTAAATTTAATTGTCCATAAAACTGCATTTTTTGTTTCTGAGTTTTATTTCATAAAGAACTTGAATTACTCTTTAAGATTTTATTACACACGAAGCTCACCTACCATTTATAATTGATCCTTCAGAAGCTTTGTCACGTTTAGTGTAAACCAGGGGGATTTTCTTTTTAATACACCCCTCATCTGCCTCTTCTCCCCCACTTTCCCCCACTTTAATGTCTGGAAAGATGCAATCACCCTTTTTTTTTTTTTTTCCTGTGCCATGCAGGGTCAATATGGAAAACTGACCGCAGACCTGTGTCCAAAATTTCTTGATATAAGTAGTTAAAAAGCTCACCTCTACAGCATTATGTAAACACATCTTGCAATAAAGCTTTATAAAGCACTGACTGGGCTGGTTCTGGTTTTGTTGATGAAGCCAACCACGGGAGCTTTGGTGGGAAATGGGTGGGAAAGGGGAGTTCATGGGTTGGTTTTCCTCTAAGTTCCTGCATAGCCACCATGTGGACAACAAAACAGCTGCCATTAAACCATCTGGGTGGTCTGATCATAAAACGCTGATCTTTTACCCCTTGTTTCACAGTTTGAGCCTTATGCCTAATCTTGAGTGAAGAAAATGAAAATGTGTCTCTGGTTCTCAAGGATTTCAGTAATCCAGCCCTACAAATCCTCACTAAACATACAGGGTTCCTGCTTGCTGCCATTGACTCGGAGTCGGTTCCTGTCTTAAAAATACTCTGGGCACAGAGCACATTGCGCAAAGCTATGAGATTTATAGAAGCAAATATAAATGAGATGAAAGACTACCTGTGTGCGGGGGAGCATTTCAGATTGCCTCTGCATCAAGACGTGAAACACTCGCGGTGTCTGCCAGTGCTCCGTAACNATGTCTGCCAGTGCTCCATAACTGTAAGGTGGCCAGTAAACGAGACATGCCATTAACTTGGCTGAAATACATTTCATGCATCACCGTGGTATGTAATTTTCTGGTGGACACCTATGAATGTGCCTGGACAGGCAGTGGTCTTGCAATATTCTCTGTTTGCTGGTGTCTGATTCTTTCTTTTCTTTCCATTTCCCAGCACTTGAGAGAGTCTGAGTTGACAAAGGGGACATCCCCGGCCCTATGGAGGGTGAGCCATAGCACAGGGACTCTTGCAGCTTCAGTGCCTACGATGAGGAGGGGGATCAAAGTGACACGTGGAAACTCGGAGTGCTCAGATTTCCACTGCTAGTGCTGCACCAAGCTACTCGCGAGTAATTGCTCTTCAGAGTTGCACATATAACAAGGTCAAAATACATTATTTAAAGAGCGATGCATGTTTATAGCAGCATCCTGGAAGGTAAAGTAGATTAACTGAGGGTCTGAGGGAGAATTTTCACCTATGGTTTCTGAGATTGTAGGAGCTGATATAAAATGCTAGGTATGTAAGCCTCCATAGGGGAAAACACCACCTTCCTCCTTTTTAATTAGTTTTTAAAGTTATTTCAAATAAAAACGATGCCTTTTGGGATATGGCTGCATCCCTGAAAGAGCTGCTTAGCATTCCAGATGCAGTGGTGTAAAGTCTAGAGGATGAAAGGCTACTAGCCAGAAATGTGGTAATGCTTTTTAAAATAAATATATAAACCAAGTTTATTGGCCAGACACTTTTCTTTTCTATCACAGCATATCCATTAGCAATTCTAAATTCCAGATGTGCAGTGACAATGCGTACATATATTTTTCAGACCTGGTGCCCAGTCAGAACTCATATGTTGTCACAGAGAAGCCTCTGGCCTGTAGTCAGGGAACGAGTAAGTATGCAGATTATCCATTGCACAGCTGCATGCCCTGGTTTATAGACCCTTCAGAACAGTTTGAGAACACACAACTGAAGAAAAAAAAAAAAAGCATTTTTTTCCTATTATAACTTCTCCAAGTTTTCTGATGGGAATGCAGTTTGGAAAAGGGAGAGGGCTGTTCTTGAAGCTTTACCTCTTGCGAGTTTCTTCACAGGAAATGAAGAATGACGGCTGTACTCCATTAGTCAACTGTCTGATGAGACGGACCTCTGCTGGGAAATCCTGAAAGGAACACAGTCTACGTGAGGTGTCACGCCAATGAGGGCCTCTCTTCCCAGCTTTTCCTGAATGATTTTTGAGCAGGACTCATCTGTCTGCAGAGGTGCTCTGCTGAATAATATTCCTTTTCAGTTCCTGGGAGTGAGAGGGGGCTGTTCTCCTCCCCAGTGCCCACCACTCTCCCACCACCCCACCAAGCTCACTCTCCTCCTTGAGCCGAGTCAAGAGCCTTTCATTTATTATTTATCTGAATCTATCTGGAAAACACCATGGAGCATGTCAATGTACAGAAGACGTGTACCAGCACTGTGGAGGGTGACACCCTTTTGGTGTCCCAAATGAGACTCCCAGGATCACCGGGCAGATCCTGTGCCATTACTTCTGTAACAATGACCAGAAATGCTTGAAGCGTATGTTAAAATCTTACAAATAAGTTTACAGGCCTCTGTTGGTGAGTGTTCGCATGTCTCAGCTTAGACAACAGACAAAATGACTAGTCTTAACTTTTATATATTTTCCTTTGTTTGATCCATACTTAAGGTAATACAAGAAGACCAGCAGTTAACAAGCAACAAAGAAAAAGAAAATAACAGTGAAATCCAACAGCACTTGAAACTGGACACACTTTAAGGCAAAGGTGAGGTCAAAGCCATGTCATAGCCTCCAGTAAACATTGTACTGGATCTGTCTCAAGGCAACATTAGCCAAGCCTCTCTTGGAAGAGCTCCGCATTTGCTTAACAGCAGTGGTTTGAAATCTTGTGCCTGGTACGGGGGGCACAAAGCCCTTCCAGAGCTGGGCAGGGCTCGGGTAAGGGGCCGACAGGTGGCAAAGGCTCTGGAGTGTATCCGTCACTGCAAAGGTGCGGGAATCTGTTTGGCATGTGCTGTGACTGCATGTTGGATATAAACTTTTGCACTAAAAACCTTGGAGTAACCTGTGAAAACACATTTCGTGCAGGTATCCAAGAGCTACAGCTGGGTGAAACTTCTCATTTTTAATAAAGCAATGAAATATTCAGACTCTTGAACGAGAGCTCAAAAAAATGAATCCTCCTTCCATCCTTGTCCAAACTTCCTATAAATATGCACTGGGAGGCTTAAATAATCTTGGCAAGATATAGCAAAGGAAAATTATTGTTAAAAGAGGCCCTGGATATCGTTTCAACAAACTTTTTCCCCACATAAACTTATGGAAAATGATTGACCTCATAGCAAAGTCAAGAAAGAAAGAAACCTCTTCCTGCAAAATGCCAAGATACCTATTTGAATACGAAGTAGCCTGCCGTTGCATAGGTTTATCTGGAACACCTCCTAGGTATGCTGTGTTAATTAGAGAGAACAATAGCTGTGCGGGTTAATAAATTAAAATCTAAATAATCACAGTGTCAACAGTGATGATCTATATAAAGCTAGCTGTGAATATAATGATAAAGAAAGTGTATTGAATATCAGGCAGTAGTGACCAAAGCCAAATGAAAATTTGATGCTATTGGCTCTGTGAGCAATGGAAAGAGCCCAATGGACTTCAGTGAGGTTGAATCAAGCCCCCGAAGATAACTATTAGAATGTTAAACTTGATGGAAAATGGAATTGTTTCTCTGACAAAAAAGGCCCTAAATCTTTTTAACCTCACCAGTTTCACTTGGGAATTTTCTTTCAAAAACGGAGAGCACGCTATAGTCTGAAAACCAAGAGTGAATCCTTGTTTCCAGAGAAATTATCTCAAAATGTGTTCAGATTACAAGCATGTGGGACGAAACACAGTTAGCATCCAAAATTATATAGTCTGGAAATTCTACGTCTTTTTAGAAGCCAAAACACTGCGAAGTCTGAAAACAAAACAACCTGCAGCAGTCAATTGCAATATTTTTTTTTTTTTACTACGGAACGTGGCAACCATTAAATTCCCTCATAGGAAAATAAAGTTTTAGTAGAAACTCTATCATTGTTACAAAATTCTTTACCACGTCTTTACAGACAGGCACTGGTAGATGGGTTACTAGAAACTAGTAAGTTTAAGTTTCAGTTTAAGGCTGGTCTTAAGAACTACTGGTATAAGAAGTTTCTTGCCATGCAATTTTCCTTAATGTCCTAATTCCTTCTCCAAACCTGCATCCTCCAGGCAATGTTAACTTACACCATCTGTAGGGTTTTTTTCCTTCCTATAGTGGGAATGAGTTGGTTGGCACATAGAATGATGTGTTAATTGCTTATTATTCAATAATATCCTCTAAACCTTTCCAAAGGTAATCAGAGTCTTCACAAAGTTGTGATTACTTGTTATTAGTTAATATAAGTGGGCTTTACATTAAGGCATGTAAAAGCTAAATATTCATATTTTCAAATACCTCTCAGCAACATTATATAAATTGTTTGCAGGGAGTGCATCTGTGTGCATATTCATGCTTGTGGCACGTCACAAGTGGATTTTTGAATATGCAAGTGGATTTTGTGATCTGGTAACTTGTTGTTTTGACTTCTGAACGTATTTTTGCAAGGTGGAAAGGCAGTGAGATGGTTATATGAGTGGTTTAACTTGTGCAAAGTATTTATTGGTAAGGGAGATTGGACAGTGTCAGAAAGTAGCAAGGCTTATTGCTCTTTCTATCTTTCGGAGCGTGAGCTCTCCAATGAACGATGAGGCAGAAGACCTAGTACACTGGGATACAGATCTCCTGAAGAATGATCAGCCATTTTTTACCTGTTTCTTACGTGTTCTTAGTATTTACTTCTACAATCACAACTTCTTATGTGTTTAGGCATTATAAGCTCACAAGGTAAAGGGGAACACTGAGACACGTGTGAAAACTCAGACTCCATCAAAGAGGGCTCCTCCTTGCAGAAAGGACACTGGGGGAGAAGGAATGAACTAATTTGGGTAACAAAAAGGAAAGCGACATCAACACCCAAATCAGCAGTATAAGGTAAGAATAAGCGAGGGAAAGCCTTAATCACAAAGACAAGATTCTTGTTTTGATATACAGGTGAACCCAGCAAAGAAAACCAAAGAGGTCATTTTAGCAGCAGCGCTTCAGGTGTTGGACTAAGTGAAGCCCAAATGCAGTAGTATGTTTGAAGGCTGGGAAGGGGATGCTTAGCTGAATGTGAGAGGTAAAAACGCTGACTTTTAGAGAAGTTGCGTATTAATTAAACTACTTGAAAACAAGAAGGGGATGGGTTATGACCTGTGTGACTATAAGGAGAGAAGGGCAGTGTGTACAAAGACAGAGGATAAGAAAGGGGACATCATACATTTCCTGAGTGTTAAGTGGATTTGCCTTAAGCAGGCTATCTAAAATCTGTTTTGAAGGAGTTTGATAATTTCCCAGATTTCTTTTTTTGCAGTGAGCACCAAAACCACAATGCAACATAAATGAGGCAAGGGTCATGGAAAGGAGCCATTCTGGGCCTTGCTGCCTTCAGACAATCACAAATTAGTTCAGTGCGTGGCGGTGAGGGCATCACCTCTTGTTGGGCTATAGTAAAATCCTGACTGGGGTACAGGGGGTGAGCTGTGGTTCAGCTGTTGTTACACCTCTGTCTTTGGCAAGAAGGAGCTTGGATTCCTCAGCCGCTGGGATCAGTGTACAGGACTCTTGCTGGGGTGAGCTCCATCAGCTCTGTGGCTTGTAACTCTCCTGTCCTCAACAGGAGCCTGTATTAAACAGTCCCCCTGTATTAAAACAGCAGCGGGCACAGAAACGGCCAGCAATTCTCCTTGGTAAAGGATATTCTTCTGTTTTCCTCACATAAAGTAGCCTTAGGGGTCCTTCAATTAACATTCTGTACCCTTAGGATAGCTAAAAAAATTTATACAATGCTACTAGAATTGATGAGAGCAAGGACCAGAACAAGCTGGAGGCTGCAGACAAGATGCCAAAGAGCCTTTCAAGCCCAGCAAGAAAGCACAGAGAGCCCTCGCATCTCAAGGGGGGTTGAATATTGTGGAGATGGCTGCCCTGTGCTTTATGTTGCACAAGACCTTGGTATGAAGTACTTCAGTCATCAGCTGGGAGGATTTTGGAAATCTGTGCCACGGAGGTGCAGTGTATCTCCCCTAAACAAGCAGAAATTAGAGTAGGATTATGTTGGCGGTTCTGAACGCTCAGTGAAACGTGCAGTTGGTCACTCCCCTTGTCGTCAGAGATCTCACAAATATCACTGGCAAAACCTTTGGTTAAACTTGGGGCTGTTTTCCCCTTTGTCAGTTGCTCCTTGTCCACCCTGATGAAGTTATCCTCTCTTAATAAACTGTCTGGGTCAGCAGATACGGGCGAAGTTTAATGCAATTCATCCCCAGCTGCCAAAATTGATCAGAGGATATAGGAAGATGAGAGTCAAATAGCTCTGTGGTCTCCCCAGTCAGATTGTTAGCAGCTTAACTTTCTCCTTGGCAGTGAAAAGGGTGTCATTTTGGAGAGAAAGCTGGCTTACTGCAATGCAGAAAATGTGTATGTTTTCTGCATATAAGGACCACAATTTGCAGGAAACTTTAAAAAAAGCTTTACAGGAGGTATATAGTTCCTGACAACATTGCCATCTTTACAGTACTCAGAGGTAGTTTTCTTGCAAAGTCAGAGTACGAAGACAAAAAAAGCCCCTGAGAAGTGTTTCTTACGCCAGGTAGGTAGTGGTTGGCTTTCTCTTCGATCACCATAAAAGTTCCAGGTATTTATTGTCCTATGTTTTTTTTTTTCTCTTAATTTTTCTTGGCAAAAGGTTCCGGGAATTCATTGCACATGATCTATATGTTTCTTTGTGTGGTCTCTGATGCCAGAGTGCTGACCCAGGAGTAAGAACAGATCCCTGGGAGCAGACCCCTGACGACATGCAATTTCCCAGCGAATATCACTGTGCTCCCTTTCTGTGCTTCCTTTCCTGGGACCCAGACATGAGGAATCCCATACAGGTCATTGGGTTGAAATACTCATTTTCTAATATTTGCTTAATATATAATACAGAAACTACTGCGAGCAAGTGAGGAAGATAAGTAAGCTGTTGCCCTTCGCTATTTCATGCAGAAAATTTTTTTACTAGGTTCTACAGACAAACATAGGTATGTTGAAAAGGAGAGTTTGAATGTAAAAGTCATCAGAAAACTCAGCATGTTAAAGGACAGAAGACAAAAAACTGGGGGGGTGGGGTGTTATTATGGAATCCAGTCTGGGAATTCGAGGTAACTTGATGAGGAAACTAAAACCAGCACTGTTTGGAAACATAGTCAGTCTTGATNAAAAAAAAAAAAAAAAGAAGAAGAGATTTTTAAAAATCTGTTTATATGTTTTCAAACAAATTTTAATTTTTTTTAAGTTCAAAACATAGAGTAGTTCTGAAATTCTGATAAATAGAAAAGAAAGTGTTAAGAATCTGGAAAAAAATAAAAATCCAGATTTTCATTTTCAAAAAGTTTGAAGCTTTTTACTTTCTTTGTTCTAATTCAGATGCTGGGACCATTCTAATACCTTCAAGGTATTAATCGGACATTTTCTGTCAAGTTGTGGAGGTGATAGATTGGAAAGCTGAGCTAATCTAGATATAAGGACATAATGGAATGTGAATTGCTCATGTAAAGGAATAATTACTTATTATCCACAGTTTGCTTATTGATATATCTTCACTGAGAATTTGAGACCTAGAAAAACTGAAGTTGGAAGAAAAAAAGGTCAAATTTAGAAGTCTATGTTCACTAGACTGCAACCGATGGAATCCAGCAGCAAAATCAAGTGAGCCAAATACTTCCATAAGTCATTTAGATTAATACAATATGGAAAATTATAAGTAACACTAGTGCTTTGAAAAGAGTATAAGATGCTACTGCTAATATGCATACTCACAATAAGAGTTCAAGAACTGTCTCAGAAAAAGGGAGTTTAAAACAGACTGCTTTGCCATAATGCATTTGGAATATGTAAATGGATGCATAATTTTTGAGTAGGTAATGGATTAAATTTTGTAGGCAATTATATCTACTCAGCTCTGTTGACTGGGCAGATAAGAAGAAAACCAAATTTGAGTTTCAATTACTACTCCTTTATTCTGATATCATAAGATTCTCTTATGCTTTTGTGAGCTACAGGTTTAAATTGAAATTTGACCTCACAGCACAAACTGATGGAGGAGAGAATTTCTTCCTTCTGCTTTGAACCACATTAGACCTCTTTGCAATCTGTGTATTGGGGCTGTAAACGCATTTCAGAGCCGACTGTAGTACCATTAGATACAGAATTGTTTATATAACACTTAGTCATGGTTACTTATCGAGAGCCTGATGTTGAATCAGACTGAAGGATGCTACACTCAGTATGAGTATGGTATAAATGGCGCTTTGCTCAGCTATGAGGAAAAGAGGCAATCTTTGCTTGCTCCCATTATAAAATGTGAATGCAATCTTGAGTGCACTGATATCAGAAAATTTCAGGCTGTCATTAAAGCCTACATTATTCTTAAGTGGATTTTCCACTATAGATCCTTTTCTGGAGGTGTCAGATCTTTTCTGAGATGTTTTGGCTTTGTAGCACATCATAGCAAATGACTTCTTAAAAAATACATGATCCTTAAGAGCAGCCCTGTCAACATTTCAAATGTTGCAACCAACCAATTCAGATCTCTTAACGGAGAGGACTGTGGCTGCAGGATTAACTGCCTTGTGGCATGTGTTTTGAACGTCTTTACTTATACTTGGCAGAAATGACATTATCCACAGCTTTGGAAAGAACTTTTGGCTGAAGTTTCTGGCTGTGATAAACCTCATGAATATAGTTATGCCCGGAGGGTAACTGGAGTTGAAGCAGACCACAAGATTTTGGAGACTTTTTTTTTTTAAATGATGATGGTATTCTGTATCTGTCACCTCTGAAGTTTTAAAGTTTGTCTATGAAGCTAAAAAATATCCCCGCCATCTAAAATGTATGTCTTTTAGATCATAATGGACTGCTTACCACTGATCTGTCAGTTGGAGTAGTCGCAACTGCTACAATTTCATTGTGTGTGTAAACAAGGGATTTAATATTTAATTGTAAACCAGTTGCATCTTAATACAATATGCCAATGACTATTTGAGCACATAACTGTTTGCCCAGATATTTATACAGCGCAGCTGAAATGAAAAAACAAACCAACCAAACCCAGCCTGACCAAACGCAGTAATTCTAGAAGAAGGTCCCTTCCCAGGGACTGTGGGTGATTTCACACCATAGTATACAGCACATTTGATTAACTTCTCATCAAGGAGGCTTCTGAAAAGCAGAGCTCGTGTCACACCTCACACAGGTGGCAGGACATCTCAAATTGTCCAGACATCACCTGGAGGAGCACCCAGTAGAGACAAAGTAGAGCACTTAGGCAAGGTTTTATGAAGTGAAAGGCAGATGTCATTAAGTGAATGGCACTCTCTCTGTTTATGCTGCGGATCGTATTTTGGCCAGGGACAAGCAGGTGACCAAATTTTGCTGTGGGTGTATGTGAGTAGCTCCCAAAACCGTGAGGAAAGGTGAGAATGTGTGTCTGAAGGAAGGGCTTAACTATGGGCTTTAGAGCCTGACAAGTCCAGCTGAGAACAGGTTATCAGCACTTAGCATAAATGAATATTGTTCTTTGCGCCTGCTCAACCTCTAAGATGTGCCAGCAAAAGATCTGCATGCAGAAAAACACCTTTGTAAACGGGCATTAACGGCACATGGGGCTAGGTAAAGGCAGAGATAGTTCTTGCCTTGAGTTAAAAAAAATGCGATAATGCATTTGCTTTGCTTTGCATGATAGCCAAAAATCAAGTAACTGCAGCTGCCCTCGTTGTAGCAGCAGAGCCTAGGAAAACAGCTATGGGATGTGGACCAGTGATGGGGTGGGTCAATCCACCTGCAGGTCACAACAGCACCTTTATCTGATGCGGTAGGGAATATTGCAGGATCCACATGCGAAGTGGGTAGGACAGTTGCTCTAGATACCACTGGTCACAGATATGGCTCTGCTATTTTAATGCTTTGCTGTCACATGTAGATCTATGTGTTCACTTTCCCACTAATGTGGCAATCACTGCTGTATTGGTATCCCAGTTGGTTGGAATATGGCACATCAGAAAGCCAGTTCTTAACGTATTGGAAGTGCTCTGTTGATGCTTTCTAGCATCCATTTGTATTAAAATGAAATGGAATGTATTTAAAAGAGTTAAATGCCTTTCAGAATGCCTAATAGAGATTATATCTGCTTCGTTGCCTTTATAATCCAATCTTGTTTTCTCATCAAGTAATAATCTGTAGTTCGTTTAAATGAATTTATTTCCCAGAAAAAAACCCCCACATGTTAATTATATTACTGTCCTTGAATACCTCCAGTTGGGGCAATACAGTATTACTTTTTCCATTTATTTTGTGGGGGATGAACAGGAGCCTGCTGTAGTCCACCAGGTTATCCCCCTTGCCCTCCCTCACTCCTGCACAGTGTTTGCATTCTGGAATCCTGCTGGTATTTAAAATATTATTAAAAGTTCATTCCCCTGGACTAAAGATCCCCCAGCAAAAACTTTCAGGACTTTTGCATTCAAGATATTTAGGCCTGATGATTTTTTCATAGTTTCTCCCTTACTCGAATACTGCTTAGCAGAGTGGTTAAAACCTTACTTTTCTCTTATGAAATGAGTATCTTGTTCTGCTTCTTTCCAAATGCAGAGCAGAAATACTAATGCCATCCTTCTGTCTTTTCTCCATCAACATTCCTGCATTAAGAGTTTTACTGCTAATAAGCTATCCTGTTGCAAGGATTAATGAATATGCAAATTTTTCTTAACATTTGTAGTTCTGCCAGTCATCATTTCTGTTTCTGCCATCATCATTTTTTCATTTGACATTTATCACCTTACAGATTTCACTTTACCACTAAAAAAAATTATGGGCTTTCAGCCAATGTTATCTTCTTTCCTCTTTGGAAAATCAGGAAACCCGATCATCTAATCAACAGCTCTCACAGAACTCAAAGTTTTCATTCACAGTTTTCTCTCTCAATTTTCCATGTCACTTTTTTCCTCTTTCAAATTTTTCAGAATTAAATACCAAAAATAATATTACACGAAGCTATTCTCCCTGCATATATAAGCTGGTTATGTTCACAGTGATTTAATATATTTTTCTTTGTCATTTACAGGTTCAAAAGTTAGAAACAAAAGTTAGAAACTGTTAGAAAGTTAAAGGGGCAAACAGGGATTCAGTTACAGTGAACATCAAAAAGAAATCATGGTTGTAAATAATGAACAAGGCAAGGTTCTTGAACAAATTCCTGTACTTATCTACTATGAGATTTATTGGACAAAATGTAAAATTGTAAAAATGTCAGTAATCACAGCGCACTTTTTCTGAATATGGCTCCACATACATACTGTCTATCATAAACGCTGTAACTACCCATTTTTCAGTCCAGTCAATTTGCAAACCTGCCAGTTAGAGTCATACATTTTGTGACCTTATTGACTTGAGGAGAGAGAAGTAAAAGCTTAAAAGATGCATGGAGTATCAGTGTGTCCTTGCAGAACAGTGTAATTGTTTTTAATGGTCCTTACTTGCTGACAGAAGAAGGCATGGTTAAAATCTTACACGGATATTCCAGGCTAGTAGATGGAACGAAGCTTGAACCTTCTGTATCTACAAGCCTTGAGTATCTGAGGAAAAATCCTTTCATCTTGAAGGCTAGAGAGACTAAATAAGCGTCTTTAAGCTATTTAATCAGCAGAGAAGGGACGTGGTGGATTACTGGGTTACACAGAACTGCGTTGTGTTTGGAGGGGGCAGCTGTAGGAGAGGAGTGAGTAACATCAGTGCACTCAGGAATTGATGTTGAAACCAGATACAACTAAGATGTTCTCCAGGGTATTCTTCCTGATCCTTTTTATTACTTTGTTGTCGAAATTGTTTTCTAATATTATTTATTGTCCCAAATATCACGTTCCCATCTCTTGAAGAAAAAAGGCTGCCCAGTCTTTCATCTTCTTCTGGTTGTATTTCTTTGTCTCATTACACATTTGTTTTTATGAAGTATTTGATCATATTTTCCAAAAATTATTTAAGCTTTGGGTATCTTTCTAAAAGATATTTTTTAGTTCAGCCAAGAAGTTATAGGCTTCAGGCAAGAGCTATTAAATGAACTTCTGTCATCTCTACAATGACAAAAATCAGACAAGTTAACTATTGTGATGGATGTTGAGTGGGCCATAATAATGTATAAATACACTGCTGACCTTGTTATAGGGTAGTCACTGTATGAGTACATTGACTAAGTCTAAAAAGAGGCTGTAAGGAAACAATGACTCAAGATAAGCCATTCCACAGGAATAGGATAATAGGAGACCAACTGGCTCCGAGAGCACTGGCGTGATTTCCTGCTGAGACTATTGGACTGGTTTTGTCTAGAAGGGCAACAGCCCAAGAACTGACAAAAACAAAAGGACTCCCACTTTCCAGAGAGGAGCTGGTTATTGGAGAGGGAAATTGTACTGATCTCAAGACCCACAAGGCCCCATATGTAGAAAGAAGGACTGTTAATGAGCAGATGCACACGCACTTTTTGCTGGTTTAAAAACAGTTTGTGGGGTTTCTTTTTATTCTGTCATGGCTAAGGGAGCTTTATGCAGGTCTCTAATGTGCTGTGACCTATAAGCATATTGTTTGTTTTCATATAATTTTCTATCCCCTCCTTTAATAAGTCTTGTTTGTAATGAAACTGCTGGGGTTATTATCTGCAGTGCACCAGCAAATGGAGAGAGTTTCTGGAACAGCGGCGCTGTGATGTAACTCCCATGTGGTGATCTGTGGCCACATTCATCGCATGATCTACTTCCTCTCCTGTCACTGGAAAAGGTCCTTCCCGGGAAATCTGTCACCTCTCTTTCACAATTGCTTAGATAGGCAAACTTAAAATTGTCCACATACACCACTTGTAAACTCACGTTTCCCAGGTGTTAGGGAACTCAACGCCCAAGGACCGTGTGTTTCTGAACTGCGGCTGTCCCTTGTGTATGTTTGCATCAGCATTTAGTGGCATAGCAAGTCTGAGTTTTGAAAAAGCTCTGTTGGTACAATTCATTTTTGGCTGTGCAGCCTGGAAGCTGTCACCTCAACCTCCTGCTAAACTCCACATAAAAGACAAGCCATTTCCATATATAAGATAAAAATTTGGAAGCTGAAATATTTTACCTATCATACAATCTTTTTGTATGATAATTCCTCTGTCAGGTTGCTTTAGTTACCACAAAGTTATGCAGGTAACACAAGTATTTCATTACATGTTCACTGTTAGTTATATATAGTAGAATGACATTTCGAGCATACGTGCTCCTTGCATTAAAGCTTGACAACCTGATAGCCTCCCCTACTACAGGTGTGTGCACATGGGTGGTGTTTACCTCATTACAAGCTGTGGGGGAGACATTATCATGCTCGTGAGGGTGTCTGAAGGGATCCTGAAGGTAGAACTACAGCCCGCATTGGCTTCTTTGACAAGCTTTGATCAGGCTCAAAATTGGGAGTCGCTTCTGGTGCCCATCGATAGGAGAAAGGCCAGCCACTGGTCCCTGATCTACACCATCCACATATCCTAGACTCATCTCAATTTTCACATCTGCAACCTCTCCTGCAATGCAATGCACCCATTCCTGTAGTAGCAATACAGAAGACAAAAAATTCAGTCTGCACCTCGGAGCCCAGCTGGAAAGAAAAATACTGAGCATCTCTGCAACAGGAATCACTGTGAAAGGAAGCAGAGGCTTCCCAAAATATCATTTTATTAGTTACTGTTCAGAGCAGAAAACAAGTGCAAACCTTTCACTAACTTCTGGTTTTATGCTAGGGACATAGAGAACCTCGAGTGCCTGAAGTCTGGGGGTAGTACATGCCTGGGCGCTTTTCAGAAATTGTGTTTAATTACAGTTGTGTTGTCATAGTCTCTGATGANCTCTGATGGGGGATTGTTAATCTTCAGCAAACTCTATCCCATTCTTCTAAAGCTGTTATTAAAACTCTCACTCAAAGAAATAAAAATACCAAGGAAGAGAATGCTAAAACTCAGAGTGTGTATATAGCCTTCCAAATGTACAGCTATATTGCAATGTTCTTTTTCTGCTATTTTGACAGCAACAGCAGAAAATGAACGTAAAAGTTGATTTAGCTTTCCGACATTTGTATAACTGCCCTGAAAAATGGCCTTGCAATTTCCTCAAAGAACAGATGGATGATCTCAGTGCAGTATCTTCGGCAAGTAAACAGATACATGTCCTCTTAGGTATTCTGCTATAATCTGGCTTTTGTGAAACTGAGCTGCCTAAACCAGACTTGCTCTTTTAGCTAGGATTGTCCATAGTGCCAATGTCTAGTGTTAATTTAACTCTTTGGATAGCACAGACTGTTGACAAACATACAAGTTGATTTCTGCTATGTTAGTAGCTCACAGACAAATGCCTATTTGTCTTGATAATACTGACACTGACTGCAGGCAGAAGCTCAGGAAGAAAGTACACTTGAGCCAAACTGTCGAAGAGGACAGGGTAGCTGAGGTACAGCAAACGGATCCACAGATGATCCAACTTAATGCTACCTGTCATTTGTGTGAGGAAATTAACACTTCATACAAAGTTAGTTGCTGTAATTAAGGTGAAGGTTGGTCTACTCCATTTTTAAGATATCCCAAGGAAAACCACAAACCCATGTATCTGTGTACCTGATACCATGTGCTGTCCTCTAGCTCCTCTACAAGAACCACACCTGGAGCCAAATTTTGGCCTTTCCATACCTTTGTTTTATTCTAAAGCCTTCTTGCACACAAAGGGGACTTGTTACAGTTATGCTATTCATGATAAGGTAGAAATGAGGGGCTCATACCATTAAATGTGTTTGCCAGATACCTTTCCGCAATATGGCACTTTCTCTTTTACCAAATGCCTGGGTCTTGCAGAGCTCTAGGAAAAATTAATACACACACCAACACACAGAGTCTGGCTATGGTGCTCAAGGATTCCCAGCTACGTACATGCAGTATGGAGAAATAGGCGCTGTAGTCAACCCATTCAAGCTATGTCAAGCTGTGCCAGCTGGGTAGCCAGGAACTCCTCAGAGCAAAAGCTCTTTCCGTGCTCAGCTCTTTAAGAGCTTGCATAGGCCAAAGATTTTCTGAGCTCTTCTTGAATTCCCACACCAAGGGGAACCTACCACAATATATCTTTCCCCTTAGCTTCGCCTGTAGGATTCCTGATGGCAAAGATGCATTTCATCAGGTATATAGTTTTCATGGTTGCCTTGCAATCTTCTGAACCAGAAACTTCAGCCAGCCTGATTTTGCCTGCTGGTGTGTCAGACCCTCTGTCCTCTGTTCTAAAACATATGGAGAGAAAGAGGAGACTGATACAATAGAAACTTGTCATAAGACTTACTGAAGTTGGACACCTTGTCATCCATCATCCCACCACAAGGATAATA
Organism: Himantopus leucocephalus; assembly: GCA_003993805.1. NCBI lineage: Eukaryota > Metazoa > Chordata > Aves > Charadriiformes > Recurvirostridae > Himantopus > Himantopus leucocephalus. The sequence continues at coordinate 93,906,900 of RSEF01000002.1, forward strand.
TTTTTCTCTGAATGGTTTCTATATATTCTTGCAGAAATGTCCCTAATGTGTCCATGAACAATCCAAGGTCATCACCATCCTTTGGGCCATCACCGTCTCTTACCTGTATCTACTTCAGCCCAGTGCCAGCTTCATTCATTGATATCATTCACGATATCTCTCTCCAGTTGACTTAGTTATCCTGTCTGGATTTCTCAATTTCATTTTGTAGGAACTGCTCAACTTCTTATGCCTCTTTTTAGATGCTACAGATCTTTCTTTTTATTGCAGATGTACTTTGAAATTTCAGACTTACAACAATAATCTTAAGAAAGAGAAATTAAAATAAGTGGAAAAATTGAATTGCAGGAAACAAATATGTTTTCCTAACACACTGTGACATATGCACTCCTTATAACTTGTCCTGGGTAAGGTATTCGTGACTTAGTCATGGTGAATGGCTGCTGTTTCTGAAAAATCATCTCTCTGACCACCTCTGTCAGGCTTTTGTGTTCTACAAAACTCTTCTCAATTTTATATGCTGCATCATACACTGGAGCGAGTCCAGAGGAAGGCCACAAAGATGATCAGAGTGCTGGAGCACCTCTCCTATGAAGACAGGCTGAGAGTTGGGGTTGTTCAGCCTGGAAAAGAGAAGGCTCCAGGGAGACCTTATAGCAGCCTTCCAGTACCTAAAGGGGGCCTACAGGAAAGATGGGGAGGGACTCTTTATCAGGGAGTGTAGTGATAGGACGAGGGGTAATGGTTTTAAGCTGAAAGAGGGTAAATTTAGATTAGGTATTAGGAAGAAATTCTTTATTGTGAGGGTGGTGAGACACTGGAACAGGCTGCCCAGGGAAGTTGTGGATGCCCCATCCCTGGAAATGTTCAAGGCCAGGCTGGATGGGGCTTTGAGCAACCTGGTCTAGTGGGAGCTGTCTCTGCCCATGGCAGGGGGGTTGGAACTAGATGATCTCTCAGGTCTCTTCCAGACCAAACCGTTCTATGACTCTATGATCATTGCTTTGTGATTGCTAATACTTTAAACAAGCTCATGTAACAGTGTTCAGGTAACTTGCATGTCTTCAATATTTTTTTCTGTTAGCATTTGGTAAAAAATATATTTCAGTGCATAATAAAAAGTTGTTTTTTACAGAATTAAGAGAATGAATCCTAATGTTGTAGGCAGATATTTCTGGAATCACAGGAGAGTTTTCATAGATTAATCAGTTCCATATTCACAGTAGCTCGTACATCATGAAAAGCACCATCATAACATATTTACAAGTAATTAGCATATATACATGTTTGTATGTGACCATTCATGGATACTCTGCTATAGACATTATTCTTCTATTTTTCTATAGAAGGTGATATTAAGAGGACAGTTGAAGCCAGATTTCAAACCTATCAGTACTGTGTCTTTCTTGTGGCTGAAAAGGAAAGGAATATAACTACCTGTAAGCTTGTTGTATGGGTTGCAGAACATCTGGTGAACATCTGCTTTCTAAAGACACAGTTATTCAGATAATCTCACTGAATAGCTTTAGGGTGCTGTCTAGCAACAAACGGCAGAAACAACCTTATTATGGCTCATACCTAATGATAGCCAAAATGTCTCTTTTTTCTTTTTTAAAGTACTTAACACCCAAAAATATGTAGCAGGGCATGTTTCCTGGGCATCTTCACAGCATTAACACTTGCAGTCCTGTTGCCTGTAAAAGCTACTCTGAAATCCATTTGCAAAATGGATTGTTTCTCATTAAGGACCTACGTTCCCTTTGGTTGCTTGCCAGGAAGGGAAACAGCAGGTCACAAGTTATGTGCAAAATTGGTAATAAGCCCATGCAAAGGAAATAAATACACTGCAGCATGTTGCCAGCAGTTTCTGGAACCTTGCTTAGCACTTGCACATCATATCTTCAAAGCTCTGAGGAAAAATATTGGGGTGGAAGATGCTCAGGCACACCTCAGCACACTTGTTCTTTCTATGATTTGCACCATTTCTTTAAAATGAATGAAAAACCTGAAGAACACACTCAAAACGTCTCTCTCCCATTTAAACCTCCTGTGTCCTTGTGATGGGTTGACCCAATACAGTGCTTTATCCTGAATTTGAAGACAGACAAGAGTTCTCTTTCCTAGAAAACTTTGGGATAGGAGATGTAAGCACTTGGCGAGCTCTCTCACCTTGTTGCTACTTTCATCACAGATCTGAGAGCAGCAGAAGTTGCATGTAACTGATAGTTACAGTGGGGAGAAAACAGATGGAGGTGTAAAATGCACCTGAAGCACTGTTCTGTAGAAGTGAGATGTCAGATGAGCAGTTGATTAGCAAAACAAATTTGTGAAGTTTCATCTCAACATTATTTTTTTGTGTGTGTGTGTGTCCAGGCAGGTGGTATGAAGTAAATCAGGATGCAGCAGAAGTAACTCAGATACTTTTATGTTTGCCATACAGAAAACTGATTAAGTTTATGGAAGCATGAGATGGAAAGTCTTAGAAAGTAGGAAAAAACCTCCAGGGCCATCCTGTCTTATCCACTGCCCCACAGCAGGACCAGTCTTTCCCGAACAATCCCTGGCGAACTGTAGCCTGGTCTCATGTCTCCAGAGATGTCACAGCTTCCCAAACAAGTCTTTCTAGAACTTTGTTAGCCTCACTCATAGAGTTGTGCCAATGACTAATTTACCTTGATTCCTGCAAAATAAACACATTATTATATTTTTATTTACTGTGGAGATGAAGATGGTGCATTCCCCTAAGTATCTGAAGACTACTCTCCTCGGACTAAGAAAGCCTATTTTTTTTCTCATGGGCCATGTCATCACGGAAAAGCACATAAGTAACAAGGTTGGTGGAACCTCCGGAAAGCTATACTTCACAAAATGGGACCTGTTATTTTGTGCTGTAAATCAGCCATATGCTGCACTTGATGCAGTGAAGACTTATTTGAAGTCCGTCTCACATACAATCTGGTATGAATTGGTTCTGCATGTAAACATCTCCCTAAACAGGTTCATGTCCCACTATACAGATGACCTGTAGGTCTACAGTAGTTTTTGTCAGTATATGTTAAGAAACTTTGTCTTATACAGTAAAAAAAGAAAAGTGCATATGGCTCTGTATGTGTCTCAGATTTTCACAGGTAGGGAAGTGCTGTAAATGCTTCATTGACTCTGTGCCAGATTCTCACGTTGAATCTTCATGTATGTAGCAATGTGATGATAGCTGCAAAAGAACCTCACATGTAACTTTTCTCTTTTGAATACTACCTTAAGAAAAAAAAGTCATTAGACAACAGAAGAAATAATCAAATAATTGAAAGACTACAAAATGCACATACAAAAATCACAGTCCAATTTGATTAACTTCTAAACAGTGCTTCAATCAAGTGGATATTGTGAGCACATTCATCCTAAAGGACAAACTGCGTGTGGAAGAATGTGCTTCCATGGAAGGCTATTAGTGCCAAATTAAAATTGAAATTTGTCCCTATTTCTTTTGATATACTTAGGGCTAAAGAACTGATTTGAAGTCTCACCTCCAATTTTCTTTGCTTCTGTTAGGAATCAGACTCCATAGTAACACAACAAATGTTTTGTTTTTTCCAGTTGTTTAAATTTCTTTTTACCTCTCTGGTGAGGGATTCTTGAGAACTAAGACATGCCAGTGCACATGAGTGATACAGATAAATAAGTCTTCACTTCTTTAGTACAGGCTGTAGCTGAAGAGATTTGAAAATAAAGAACATGAGATACTATGTAGGAAATTTAACTTTTAAAAATATTACTCCTTTACTGTAACTCAAAGTGGATGTAACATCAAAAATATCTTCACAGATGGATTACATCTTTATTTTCGTCTTATAATAATCATTATGCTTTTTCTAAAGTAAATAGGGGATATAGATCAGCACTGGAAACTGCCTTAGTAGGCTGCTAGACCAAGAAGAAAGTTCCTACTGGCTTCCAGCTTGGCCTTGGAGAATCTTATTTCAATTAGTATTAATTAAGATTGCACAGCAAAGCAATATTTTCATTCTGCTGAAGAGAATTTTTTCAAACGTAGTTTGCTTCAGGTCTCAACCATTTGCATGTGCCGTCTCCTCTGCCATCTCACTAGCAGTAGAGCTAGAATGACAGACAACATTTGGAGTTCACAGCCACATATTTTTGTTGCTATGACAAGCCACATCTGGAAGGTCGGTTGCACAGCAACATAATGAAGGAAGTATTTGCAAGAAGTGTTCATCCAGAAGACAACTCATTTCAGAGCTGTTTTGATCAACATAGAGCTGCTCCACTTCCTTTGCTACATTCAGTGAAGGCCACCACAGGCCATTCTACTCTGTTAGCAGGTAGTCTCATTTTAAAAGTGTTAACAAAAAAAACATCTAAAAATTCTGATTTTAAGTGTTAAGAATAACTTGAGGAGAAAAAGAATATTGGTTGATTCTAATAAGCAGTTAAATTAATGTCCATAAAGGCTCACGTCCCTCAAGTGGCCCTGGTCACTTCTGTGACCATATAGAAGTGGTGGACCAGATGCTCCCCACCACTCCATTGCATGCTGTTATCTTTAAGAAGAACCTGCCATGATGGGAAGAATTGTACTTCTAGATGTTGAAACGGTCATTCTTAGAGGGATAACTTGTTTTTTATCAAAACAACATATTTTCTTTAAGATCACATTTGGTCTGAAAATTGCGTATCTTCTGTGATTATTACATAGCATATTGTGAAAGACTTTACACTCTTTTTCATCTGAAGCCATATGTGTGAAAAAGCAGTGAAAACCAGCAGCAGCCAGCATCAAAACCTGCCAGATAATCCTTGTCTATTTACATTCATCCACTGTGTATGAGAAGCTCAAGCATTCTCTGCCATTAAAGAGAGATACACAAAGTCATTATTCACCATGAGTCACACCAGGTGCCAGTCTCATCAATTGTTACCAGAGACTTGATTTTTTTTTCAGTGATGATACAAAAAACGGTATTCAGTCTTTAAAATATCAAAACTTAAATTACACTTGTATTATCTGCTCCTTCTTTGAAATGAAAAGACTAGCATGATATAAAGAACAACTTTCCACAAAGAACAGGCTTTCCATACTTAGCCGAGTTCAGGGATGTTTTAGTAGTTAAAGTTTTCAAACGTTTGAAGTTCAGTATGTAAGCCCTGATTCTATGGAAGGGGAAGAAAGGCTGGCATGACACTGATGGTAGGTTCTTCGTTTTCACCTGTCTGCCTCCCTTCCCTGGGTACTTTTAGAAGGGCTGCTTTAACCTGATGTCACCGGTGTATTGCCTGTTGTATAGCTATGCACTTTTTCTTATTCTCTAGTTTGCCGGCTGTCTCCTCCCTATGGCCTTTCTGTTCATTACGTGGTGGAGGATGCACAGCTGAAAAGCAGATCGAATGCACGGCATTCGTTTATATGATTTACACTACCAGCTTTACTGCAATAGAGATGCAGACAGATATCTCTTGGAGGAAAGCGTCCACTCAGGTGCAATACAGATTTGTATGCCAGAAAGCTTGGCCCAAAAATAGAGATAGATAGTCTTCATTTTGAAATGTGTCAAGGAGTCCATATACTACATATTGTAAGTTTTCCATACCATGGAGGTTCTCGGGTAGGGAGGATAAATCTTCAATTTAGACTGAAATATGCACAAGAAGCGTTGAATTAGAAAANATGTGCGTCTGACATACTATTCTTGTATGTATTCTTATTATTCAAATTAAAAAAATATTCAAACAATTTTTTTCTCTGCCTCAGCTTTGAGCTGACCTTAGGCTAAGGTGGGTAATGAAAAAGCATTGTCCTCCTTGTGATGCAGGAGTCTTTTTCAGGTGAAACATTAAAAAAAATCCTGGATACACACAGTTTCTAGACATTTTGACCTTGTTTCAGTGTTAGAGACATCTAGAACTGGGATTCAAAAGAACACAGTAAAAGGACTTTGCAATTGCTCATCATAGTCTCTACTGAACATGGCATCTGTCATGAAATGGGTATTTTCCAAGGTATCTCAGACTCTACTGCCTTAGATGATATGCAGCTGAATTCATACTCTTGCTAGGAGGAGAAAATAAATGTTTCTTCAGGTCTGTTTAGACCCATACTTTTTGTCCACAGCAGACAAAAGTCTGGCATCTTGCTTGTGGTTAGAACATAAAACTTTTCCCATTACATTTTTGATAACATATCAAAAAAACACTTCTTGTTACAAGGAATTCAGAGTTGTGACTTAAGCAAAATAAATGGGAATTAAATGAAACCCCCAAAAGTGCAAACCTAAAAATTACAAAACCACAGATAACAAAACAAAAATTCTGAGAAACATAAATCTTCCCTAGGGACAGACACCAAGTGGGACAGGAGGTAGTGATATACTGTGTGCATACGTATATTAAAAGATGTTTATGCCCTAACACGAGGAAGCAGTTAGATTTATAATTGTTGGGTTGATTTTTTTTTTTTTACTGTTAGCATTAATCTGATCCGCCTCACTCATTTTCATCATAGTGAGGCTTTTGGATAAATCATCTTTAATTTGCTCTGTTGATTTCAGTATTGTTGAGCCCACCATATTTCTCCCTTCTGTGCGGACTTCCGGGGAAAAAAATGGAACCGGAAAACTATGGTCTTTTCTTTATTTCAAACATGGGTTTGTCTCTCTCTGGAAGAAACTGATTCAAGTTAAAGGAGGTGCCTGCCTTTACTGAATCCACTGAGCATACACGTCTCTAGCAGTTCTTCTCCCTGCTTGAAATATGGTGAATTGGTGGGGTGGTCCTGGGAGTCCAGGTCCAATGGGCTACTCTGACCTGCCACCCCCTACAACCTTTGTCTTACATTGGCATAGGAGAGGACCCTCAGATCTTCCCCAAGGGCAAAGGCAGGTGAAAGAAGCAGAAGCTGTTGCTGCCTCTCAGCTGCACAGCCAGTAGCCGTATGGGTGAACAGTGGGGCGAGGTAAACAAATGTGTTTCCCTTGGTAGAGATGCATGCCAAGGGATCTGCTTCAGAGGCTGCAGCTGTAAGAAAGGCTGCAGGTTATCTGTGTTTGCAGCCATCTAAAGATGAGCATAACCTTTGGGTTCAGTTACAGTTCAGTTACGTTTTGTCAGTCTGTTTCTCTGCTCTTCATTTTCCCAATGGGTGATGTATTTTTTTTTTATATCTCACCACAATGACACAGAAATATTTATCCTATTTTTCAACTCATGGTTATAAAGTATGGAGTATATTGGCTCCATGTAACTCATCACATTGGTGACAGAGCCAAGCACTGAATGCAGGATTCTGGAATCCCAGGGCAGCCTTTAACCCACAACGGCTTTGTTGCGCTTGGAAGGAGACCACAGAGCAAACACTGTCTCTGCCGCAGTATCACTGGGAATTATAGACAGCCATAACCTTTATCATTCACTAGCATAGCTGGATGTTTCTCTGAGTATATGTGAAACGTGACATAGAATAAGAAAAGCTACGTGGAAAGAAGTTGTTTTTCTGCCATAATTCTGGTCTATATTGCTTCATTGAAATACAAATAGCTGAAAATTCATGTTAATAATGCATTTTCATGTTTCCAATATACAGGCTTTTAATCATTGTGATGATAGGATATTCCCACTTGTTACTAGAAGGTATAATTTTAACAGCTGAAAGTCAAGAAATCCAGGAGTTTGTCCTTAAAAATAACTTTTTTACTACAGTAACCCTATAAACTATTCAATATGACATCATGCTCATTTCATTCCTAAAGCTGAGAAGAATCCTGCAATATGACTTTCTATTTTTTCCCTCCCTCTTTGTGGCATTTCAGGATGATTTGAGATATACATATATATATTTCCCTTCCCCTGGCATTTTATATAGTCTTTGCAATAAAAGCCATAAGACTTTCAAAGTATTAAACCAAAAGACATTTGGAAAAAGAAGTTGAATTATGTCCTGTATTATATACTCAATATTCCGGAGCAAGGAACTAATCTTTGATCATACTTCCAGATGAAATATTTTTGTTACTTTTTTTTTACCATATGAAGTATTAATTGAACAATGATGCTTTAAAAATGTGCATATGGAGACAGTTAGATCCACCCATGTTATTGTAAAGCGACTTGTTTGATGTTTCATATTGTTCAGCACAAGAACATCATTAGAATATCCTGTCTGGCAAGAGAGGCTGTCATTTTGAAAATGAACCTTTGCCTCAGATTTAAACTGATTTTTTTTTATTTTCTCTTTATTTTCAGACTAAAACTGAAACTCCCCAAATACACTGCTGAACTACGTGCATCAGGCTGGATTCAGAGGTCTCTGCTGCTTCATATGGACCAGACTCTCTGTGCTCAGAGGGCACTGCAGGCCCTACTGTCCCTGTCCCCAGGGCTCCCCCACCCTCCCCATGGACCAGGACCCCATTTCAGCCCTCTGTGGTGTCACTCCCTGCCCCAGTGATGCCGCAGCGGGGCTGGTCTCGAGCTCCCCACAGCTCTGCCCTGGCTAGGCCAATTAACAAATTGGTGATGAAGAAACACACAGCAAATTACTATTGTATTGTGAATGCCATAAAAATGACAAATAGGGCAGGTTCTGAGCTGGTATACACAGCACAGCCTTGATGTGCACTAGCTGAGGATCTGTTTGGCACTGGCAGCTACCACGCTGACATAACTGAGATGCAGCAAGAGGCCTTATACAGCCAGTCAGGAACATTTAGGAATTTCCAAAGTACCATAAGGTGTTGGTGTAATGCAGCATTGGCAAATGTGCCTTTCTAAGGGAGGTTGCTGAAAATCAGAAGGAAATTCTACCGATTTAATAGAGCAGGAAGCCCCTTTCTGCCACATAATGATGAATCTGAATTGTAGCTACAAACATAAAGGGAGAAAAGTCGACATTACTCCAGACATGCTGTGGATCGGCCATGTGGCCTTGCTCTGTACCCACCAGTCCATGATAATGATCATCCAGTTCTGGGAAAGCTCACGTTGACCCTAAAAGTGACACTGCCGTGAGTGAAGCAGAGATACAGGCCTGGCTTGCCTCCATCCTTGGAGGTTTCCCACCTTAATGTGGGGTAACAACTTCATTACAATGCTACCACTTCATTACAATCTTCATTACAATCTGCTACCACGTCTCAAAGCAGATCACGTTATATAGGTGCTTTGAATGCCTCTCAGACAGCAAGAAGCTGCTGGTCTGTTGACATTTTAGCTGATTCGCCTCACGCTGGCAAAAGTAATGGAATTTTATGCTGTCAACTTTTAATTATTTTTTTCTGCATAATTATTTAATTATTTTTATTCAGCATAATTTAGAATAGATGGTCTATATTGTCTGCACTGTGTTTATTAACCCTTTTTACCTGCAATGAACAGTTTGCTGGGTGAGTTAATGACAATATTTTGACAGAAGATAAGTCTTATGGAAACAGTCAGAAACAGCATTGATGACCATAGCACTATGCTCCGTTTGCAAATCAGCTCCAGTGTTTTGGCATTAGCTTGCTGGGAACTGCACCCTGAATACGGAAAACACCCCATGACTTGTTATTCAAATGTGGAATCCCCAGTGGGATTTTCTTTTTAACAACAATTCCTATTTTAAGGTTACATTACAATCTTTTTTACAAAGCAGGTTTCAAAAAAGGAAAGGGGAGGGAGCCCACATTGGAGCTTTTCCAAAGATTTTTATGGGCTTTGGTGGTTATCTCCTATTATAATTAGCGCACTTGGTAAGGATATCTTGGATATTACTTGGATAAATCCAATCTTGCACAGTTTAATAAACTGAGGGTAGTCACTGAGATGGCTCAACAACATACTCACCAATCGTGTTGGACAGACATCTTAATATTTATCCAGTTCCCTTGGCACGTTGGTCTGTGTGCAGACCACATCCCAGCTGATGATGTTTTGGTTAGCTCATAATATTTTGGTTGAGGATAATGCATACATTTATATGGTTTTCTTGAGGAACAGACTACTTTCTAGAAAAAACAAGCTTCCAGATATGAATCTTTGCCACTGGCTGGCTATTGAGCCAATGCACGTGATATTAAAATTCAGTCCAATGATTTCTCATATTAATGAAGTGGGCAGAGTCCAAATTGCCCCAGTAAAAGCTTCTTAGCAGACATGGAAATGAAAAGTCTGTGTTAGCCTCCCTTGCAATCAGTGTTGACTCAAGAAATGGGTAGGGGACTACTGTCCAGCACAGAAGCCCATGGATCACCACAGCTTACCTATCGTTCTAGCCCTAATGACCTGCTACTGTGTCCCCATAAAAGAAGGTGGCTCCATTTGCGGTAGCAGAATTGCCCTTTCCTCTAGCCCCACCAACAGAAGGACAAGAATCTGCTTTATCTGGGAATTCCTGTCATTTCCCAAAACTTCATGCTTTCCTTCACAGCTGCTATCACAGAAAAGGGGCACTGGGTGGGAAGGAATACAGGAGAGTTGCCTCTGGAGACATTTATAGAGTTGTAGGGGTCAGGGGCTGAATCCTAAAAATCGGTCAGGGTCCTTTTGACAGGTAGTAACAGAGAAGTGTCGAGCCGAGAGAAGAACAAAGAAAGCGTGAGATTCCTGATTGTCACACCCTTATTGTCACTGTTCTCTCCTGTCTCAGAGATACTCTCTCCCTTCAGATTTCACCACTCCTTTCCACATACCTCATCTACTCATCCCACTGATGCTACTCACCCACCTTTCTCTCTCCTCTCTCTTGAATGAGATCCCAGGCTTCTGCCAGCATAAAACCGAGTTTCTCCCTTTCTGGCCTAAGAAGCCCTCAGCCAGCTCCATCTTATACACTTTATAGATAAATCAATCAATGATGCATACAGGACACACATCATTTTCTGANCAGATTTCACCACTCCTTTCCACATACCTCATCTACTCATCCCAATGATGCTACTCACCCACCTTTCTCTCTCCTCTCTCCTGAATGAGATCCCAGGCTTCTGCCAGCACAAAACTGAGTTTCTCCCTTTCTGGCCTAGAAGCCCTCAGCCAGCTCCATCTTATACACTTTATACATAAATCAATCAATGATGCATACAGGACACACATCATTTTCTGGTTTTATTTTAGCCGTAAAGTGTCAGTCTGCTTTATCAGGTTCTACTGATTTTGACATTGACTGATACACTCTCTGATGATGCAAGAAGTTCATTTGAGCTCTTAGGAGCTTAGTGCTTCCATTTCCCATTTCCTGTACTGAATTCTTGCATTCAGTCCTTCTGCCTTTTGTTTCTTTGGTATTTGCTAAAATGGACTAAGAATTAAAGATTTCTTTCTCATTTCAGGCCATCCTTGGACTCAAATTTCACTTTGCCCTTGTCAGTCATCAGTAAGAACAGCACGTAAATAGATCTCATCTCACATCTATTCTGATTAGGTGCAATATATAGTGCATGTAGCTCATTTTTGTTTTCTCTGGTTAACTAAGTGAATCTGTAGTACCTTCTACTGGATCTGAACCAATTTAAAGTTTCCCGTTTCCAAAGGTGCCAGAACTGCAGGGCTCTAATTCTCAGGTAAGACTACAAACCACATAAGGCAAAGTACCTTATTTCACTTGTCCACCAATGATATGGAAATGGATAAAAAATTCACATACATTTAAATGTATTTCAAATTTTTGTAAGACATAAAGTCACTTCCTCTTCTTTCCTTCTCCTTAAACATTTTTGATTAGACCGGAAACAAACTCCTCCAGCATCCCAAAACAAATTCTTCTCAGTGTTCTTTTGGCATAAATAGACACTAGATGCACCAAAATGTTGTGATTTGCATGGTCAAGAATTAACTAGCCAAGATACCTTGCTAATTTCAGTCACCTTTACTAAGAAAATCTCTGAATTTTTGAGAGATGTTATCCCTGAGAGCTACATAACGCACATTGCATCTCCCTCCTGCATCTCCCTCCTTAGTCTTTTAAACTCTTTAAGGGCTTCTGGAACATAAACATATTGTTTAATAATAGAATGACTTTTAATAATAGAAGGCTTGAGAGATTGCTATGATACTCCAATGTTACATACTGCAGATCCATTATAACTAGTTGGACCATGGAGCCATAAAGCTTGAATAAAATTTATGAGCTGTGCCCTAACTTTTTGTATATTGAGCTTTTAACAGAGATAATGTTCAGCTGCCGATTGTTTTTTAAAGCTGTGCTCAGACCTGAAGAGCAACCAGTAAAATAGTATTACTCTCTCTCATAATTTATTATTTTAGGTATTCACAGAAGCATCTACATTTTTTCAAATGCTTAAGTAATAGTAGACGGGGCTTCAGGCTTGTTAATTTGGCACAAGTAACACAGATTTGGAATTCTGAGCTAGAATATACCCAATTTTGCCTATCAGCAGCAGAAATATTGGCATTTGATGGTTAGTTACTGGTCACAGAATTTGTATTGTTGATGACAAATAGTGATGCCTGAGCGTCACATTTATCACTGGGTTTCTGCAGCTCTGTATGTTCCATCATGATGGCGACTGTGAGGCTGCTTTAGCTCTCAGCTTGATGCAAGGCTCTGTGACAAAACCGAGAGAAATGCCTGTTTATCAAGGGAAAAAGGACATTAACTGTCCCAGACCACAGAAATAGTTCTCCCATTACTGGGTTTGTGACAGACCTATTTCCTCTTTAAATGGGGGGGCGTTGCCCGGGAAGCTATATTTCATGGCTGATGGTTAGAAGGTTGGTTAGAGCTCTGAGTAAGCAAACGGAAAATATTTGAATCAGAAGGAAATGAAAGGCAATAAAAAAGGAATCCCACCACATCTTTCAGCTGGGTAGCCGCTCACAGTAGAACCATAAGTGAAGGAGACTCTCTTCCAACTGAAAAATCCAGTGCATCACTTTCATAAAAGCCCTGCTCCTTAATGAGGCCTTACCCTGGCCTCCTTTAGTGTAGGGACAGATATGGGCGTATAAACTGAAGGTGAAGGAAACTGGCAGGGAAGGAGGCATGTTGCCTTGAAAGGCAGCATTAGCATTGCCTTTTGAAGGCAAACAAGGCTGCCAGGTTGGCAACAAGATCATATTCACGTGACTTAACCAGTAGTTGTTGTGCCACACAGCCACGCATGAAAGGCTGAAAGCCTTTATGTTTTTTTCTAGCCATGCCTTATAGCCTACAAATATATTATCTTGCCCTACGAATCACTTCTTAGATTCTTAAGTCATCGTTGTTGCAATGGCACTGCTACTTCAGCAGGGAACCGCACATACAGCTCCTGCTGTTTTTAAACAGGAATTGGGCATCCAGCTCCTCATCCATCAGTTTAATGATTTATCATTTTTTGTCTTAAGATGTTCAATATAATTTTAGAATTAAAGAGATAATTCTCCATTAAGTTGGTAGGTGACTGCACCACTTGACAGACATCAGCGTTAATGTGAACTATGTGGCTAAATGTTCCATCTACCCTTTTGTAAGGCTATCCCAGATCTCGGAATGCTGCTGCCTAAGTAATGCAATGGTGGTGAATTAATTCCTTTGTACAGATAGATTTCCAAATAAAAGTGGTGGTTTTTCCCTCTTTTATAGTGGTCTTTAAAAACATTCTTTAATGCAAAATACACTAGATGATACTATACATGATCTCAATAGATGGTCCTTGTTTAGAGACTTCCTCGAAGAATCTCAGTGGACTCTTCTGATATTCCACCTATTTCCTATACTGTTAAGTACTCTAAAACTCTGCCAGAAACATGAACAGAGTTATTGTGTTATCAGTAAAAGGCCTTGAAATTATATTACATAGCATACACAGGTTTTGTTTGGATATGTTTACAGATGCCTTTTTTTACACCATTATTAGAGATTTTTTTATTTGGTAAACTATAAAAGCAGTATAGCTGCATACACCTGTTTGTGACAAACAGTGAAAATATACACAGGTAAAAGTTACAGTATTTCTCTATAGTCTCTTTGTTCTCGGTGAACATTAAGCCTTTTCAGTATGGAAGGGCAGCTTATCATAGTCACCATAGCCAAATTGTTTTCATCAACATCATTTCAGGGGCAAATAGTTATTCTCTGGGTTAATCACCAAGTTCTGCCAAGTATTATCTGGCTGTTTCCCAAATTGACTAGTTAGACCTCTGAACATCCATAAATTCTAATCCACCAAGAAGTGAACATGACAGTATCTAATCATGATACCAAACAGTATTTTCAATCAGGTCTTCACGAACTATTTTCCATTCTGCAATGAACAGGGTGCGGGGCTGAGCTTTACTTTTACAGAAATTAACCCATTTTCTGGAAAAGCCAAATAACTGTTTATTTTTAGCTCTCAGATGCTGCTCATTTCAGTAAGCTTGCAAGGTAAGGGCTCATCTTCATCAGAGAATTTTTCCAATAAAGACAGGCCAAATTTTGCTACCTATCACATTATGCAATCTTTCAGCTGAGAACAAGTTTGCACCTCTGTAAACCTGAACAGAATCTGACTCAATACTTAATTTTCATTGCTATTAGCAAGGCAAACAGATGTACAGAAAAAAGAAAAAAAAAACCCCACAACTCACAACCAACAACCCACCCAATATGCTTTTGGCTATCAAAGCAAGAATGTCAAAAGGAACCAGAATAAGTACTGCTGTTGCCATAGTACCACATGAATTGTAAGGAAAGGGCTAGCCCTCTAAAAACTTAAATGCATCCATATGCAACAGCTTACATGTACATATGTGATTTAAAGGATTCTTGGTTTTTCCTCTGGTAAAATTATATGTCTCCAATTGGAGGTCTTGTAGTATCCCTTAGTTTCTCTAATGGAAACCAAACATGCTAGAAAATGGCACATAAATTGCCTTCGCCACATTGTATCACTAAGAGTGTAACTAGGTACTAATTTAGGTCACGTAAGGTGAAAGGGAGCCAGAAGTGACATCTAGTCAGCTTTCCTGCAAATATTTTGCCTAAAGAGAGCCTGGGAAAATCTGTGTGGTGAGCAGGAAAGATATTTTAGCAGGTAAAGCCTGCCAGGCTCAACAGCTTAGGGAATGAACAGCATCTCCAGAGAAAGCAGGAGAGAGGATAACACTTCATCAGAAATCAAGGAAAGGAGATAGAACAACAAAAAAAACCCAACACATAACTTCTCTGATCGAACGCACCGACTGGGTCCCTCTATGGGTCATCTTTTAGACAACCCAGCAACGGAGCTAATCTACCTGGGACCTCCTTCAAAGGCAAATGGCATTGGCCCATATACAAACATGCACATTTATTATGAAGGTATGTAACTTTTAAATAACTGGAAATAAAGTTTACTGAGAGAATAATTTTTTTTTTTCCTACCAAGCAAAAGCAGACTGTAAAAGTCCAGTTCCACGGGAAGCTCTATTCTTTGTCCAAACCAGCTATTTCCTATATTTACCCGTTTCTGGGTCAGGAGTAGATGCTCTGAACTTTTCCACAGTTGGATTTTAACTAGCTGAAAATAAATGGCAGTAGATGCTACTTTCATTTTCTCATAACTTTTCAAAATGCCCAATGCTCTGTAGTTCCCATTACACAGCTCAGGTCTTTTCCACTCAGTTCAGCGTGGCCTGTCTGCGAGCCTGGATTCACTTAATGGTAATTACACAAGTAGTCAGGGGTGCTCAGTGAGGACAAATAGGCAGCAGGCTCATGGTAACCTGGAGGCACGCGGCGTATGGAAAGGCAGGCTTGGCACACAGTGCCATAGCTGGTGCTCCAAGGTTGTGGAGATAGATAAAAAGTGCGTAAGCACCTCTGTTTTGTGTTTCATGCCACTAATAGCATACGATTATCTGCCATCTGCCCACATTATGATCGCTAAACTCCGTTTGCTGTGCTCTGCAGCACATTGTTCTCCCATCCCTGACCTAACTGTTATTCTCTCCCTTGCTACAAAAATTCTGCTCGGTAGGTTGTTTCCCTCTGTCCTGCTCTTCCACACATGCTGCTGCTGCTTCTTTCTCCATCCTTCTTCCATTTGCTCCTCATCTGCTCCCTTTCTCACCATTTCCCCGCTTCTCCCTCTGTACACAGCCTCTCTGGAGGGGATGAGCCCAAACCACGGTGAACACAACTCAGCACCAACCCTGAGCCCAAAACACTATAGCTGCCCCCCCGCCCCGGGCCATGTGCTTACATATACACATCCCTCTCATCCAGTGCTTCCTAACAGTATTTGGTTTCCAAAGTTCCCCATGCAGTCACAGGCAAACGTCCCTGCTGGAAACCTGCCTGTGGCAGGTTTCCTTTGCCGTATTTAGCTGAGAGAGCGGGTTATGGTGATCACGGATATTGTACTTAATGCTCCCTCCCATAGGTGTAGATTTCAAAATCTACATCTTACATAGCTATGAATTGGTGGTATTGAAGTAGAAAATAAACTTTATTGACTAGTTCATTTGCTGGAGAGTTTTGGAAGGTACACACCACCATATCATACAAAATATGTATACCTTCCAAAGAGGATTTTGCCATGGGTTTGCATCCTTCTTGCACTCACCAAAGACTGCCTTGCATTTTGTGCGCTTGCTGGGGTTTTTTTTCTGTTTTTCTGCTGTGACGTTTTAAGAATCTACTTTTGGCTGAAGACACCGGGTTCCTTCCATACCTCGCCAACAAGGCTCAGTGAAGTATATGGTTCACCATTCTCCCTGTCTGTGCTTTTTATCTTCTGTTTTCAGGGTAGACTTTTCAGGGAAATACATATGATATCATTCATGTTATATTAATGATAACTAGCTAATTCTACAGCCATTTCATGCAATTGCATGTCTTGACCTAGGAAAATAGCGTGACTCAGACCATCCTGCCCCACACGTAGTTTCTGGGGTCTTTCACTTGCTGGTTGCAGTAGGTTGATTTTTTTTTTTTTTTAATTGCATGGCTTCTGGTAGTAGCTGTGTACTTGTGCTGGTTTATAAGCATCAAGCCATGCGTACGTCTTGACGTGATGTGCTATATGAGACTGCTGCTAATGCCTTGGGTTGGAGCACTTCTCCACTCTGGAGAGGCTGCTGATACTTTTTTCTTCAGCACTCATTAACAGAATCCAAGCTATCGTTAACTGTCTGTTCACCTTGGCCTTTCGCCCAGCTGCGTATGCTGATGATGTGATGTGATTGAATTCCCATTCACAGGTGAACTGTACAAATTCAGTGGAATTAAATTCCTCTGGGTCCTACTTTTTGGGGCTATTTAGCTGCTGAAAAGCTTTAATGTTTTCTTCAGCGGTAGCTGCAGGAGTGTCTGACAGCTTGTCTGATTCCCCAAAGCTGGAACACATGCTTTATAGTGAGAAACTCCCGCTACTCCTTCAAAGCTAGCTATGAATGCTGTGTCTGCTGGGGAGAGGGAGGCTGGGTGTTCTGATATGTTGGTCTGGATCTTCTCTGCCTCCTGTTGGTCTGCATTGCCCCACGGAACAACACTGGCCAGCTTTGGTCACATTTGGAGAGTAGGTAGTGCATCTGGCTTTTGTGAGAAAGTCTTTTTTCTGAGCTGGCTTACAAGTATTTTTGTGATTAATTCCTCTTCCCAGTGATTTGGGTATGATTACTGTCATGGTTTAACCCCAGCTGGCAGCTAGGACCATGCAGCTGCTTGCGCACTTCTCCCTACTTTTCCCCAGAAGGGTAGGGAGAGAAGGGAGAAAAGGACGGGAGAGGAAAGGGAAAAAAAAAAAACTCGTGGGTTGAGATAAAGACAATTTAATAGAACAATAACAGAAAAAGGAAAGTAACAATAATAATAATAATGGTAAAATGAATATACAAGCGAAAGTAATACAACACAAGTCACTCACCACATGGTGAATTGGTTGCCCAGCCCACCCTGAGCAGAGATTGAACATTCCTGCCCCCCAGCCAACCCCCATTTATATACTGAGCATGATGTCTATGGTATGGAATATTCCATTGGCTATTCCATCGTTCTGCTTATGCTCCTTCTCAGCTTCTATAGGAAGCTGAAAAAAGTCCTTGAATAGTATAAACATCACCTAGCAACAACGAAACCAATATGCATTATTGACATTTCTTTCATGTCAAATCTGAAACACAGCAACCACTAGAAAGAAAATTAACTTTATCCCAGCTGCAATCAGGACAATTACTCAAGTGCTTTTATCTATGATGCTATGTTGGACACTCACTTTCTCTTGAGTCCAGTACCCTTAGGCAGTAGGTAGGCTTTCTCTCCTACTGTCTGGCTGTTCTGGCAACATGATGGACCTGAGCACTTGTAAGCCTACTTTGTGTAGTTTGTTCTAACATTCCTGCTAGCCACTGCACAAAAACTGGTCTGTATTGATGTTTGCGATGCACATTGTATTACATGCTAATTTTATCACATTGTAAGTCTCATTCTCCTTTCTCTCCATATTTTCAAGCGACAAAGCTAATTGGATAAAACTACTTTTACAAGCTTTTCAGCTCCTCCCTGCTCCTAAGCTATGGCATTGCCATAACAGTAGACTGTAGTGAAGGTGTTTTGGGCAATTAGCAGCAACTTCTGAACTATGCTCTCTTAACAGTTTACCATCTCTCTTCTTTACATTGTTTCTCCTGCTTGAAGGGTTCCAGTCACATTTTTCTTGTGTAAATGCTATCTTGCAAAATACTATTTTTCTAGTCTGGATAGCCTGTTGCACTCTGGGGAAATTTTATACCTTAGCACTGATTTCTCCCAGGCGTGGTCTCCTCATTTTTGTGTTCTCTTCTTCCTTTGCCTCTGTTCCTGGTTTGTTTTAAAAACCATTTGGGTTTGCCGCTTTGCACTGTGCTCTTGTCAGTTGCAAGTAAAATGCCACCTTCACCCCTGAGCATCCTGCATTTTTCACTTTTGGTGAGCTTTGACATAGTTTCTGTTGCCATAGTTACGTGACCTAAAAGCAAGGCATTTATCAATATCACTCTTTCTCGAAAAAACATATAGGTCTTACTTTTGTCTCTTTTGCTCCTGATTGTTGATTTTGTTTCTGTGTGCTTTTTCTTGTAATTTCATGCTTTTTTGTGCTACTAGACAAATTCCAGCTGTATCTACTCCATTCACTATTAGCCTTTAGATGTGTTTTGTTCATTGACCTATCTCCATATCCAGTGATATGTTTTCGATAGCTCTTTGAGTTTTCACATCTTTGGTCTTTATCTTCTTAAATTAACTCCTCTTTCATTATTTGCTAAATTCACAAGACAGGCCTCAGCCATATAGCTCAGGGTGGCTGTTCTCTTGCTTTTCCAGATTTTTGAGCTTTAGTGCCTAAAGACATTTTTCATTTCTTACACAAGACATTTCTTAGGAACATCACATATTTCCTCAAGGATTTCACATGCCTTATCTATGTCTTCTCCAACACTCTTGTCCATTACATGTAATCCTGTCACTGTTCATATTTTGATTTTTCTTCTTTCCTAAGCATGTGTCAGAAATTCAGAATTCTTCCATCAGGATCTAAAAAATATCCAATTTATAAGCCACAGTCCTTCATGAGATTTGGTTGTGGAGCTGGCATGTTACCATGACAACCTTTCGCTCATTTATTTCACAAATGGTTTTTTGCAACTTTCTTCTATTTCTTCATTTCCGCGGCATTCCTATGTTCTGACCTGCTGAGTTGGTTCACTTCTCCTGCCTTACTCATTTTTATACTATACAACAATAACAAAAGCCAAGGCAGTGGAATACTCAGGTTTTACTTCCTCCGTTATGCACAGCACTACTTATTCCCAAATCCCTGTTTTAAGTAGTAGTTTTAAATACCTAATTATTCTTCAGAAAAAATGCAAATGAGTCATCCCAGTAATAAAGTCCAGAAACTAAGCTCGCTTTGGGTCCCACATTGACCCCAGTGAGATATATACCCTACACACCAGCCTAGAAAATCATTCCTTCGCTAAACCTTTGCCTGTGATAGTTCAATTCATAATTATTCCATTCGTGTTGTAACTCCTTTAGTAAGAGAAAGAACCAACTACTACATAGCCTATGACTGAACAAGTAAGTACACAGCCCTCAGTGAAGTGTCCTGAGTCCCATCAAAAATAAAAGTTAGTCCTGGCTGTTCCTGTATAAAAGGAGAGCATCAGCCCAACAGTTATTTGAAATGAAGGAATGACTCACTCCTGGTTACTGAAGGACTTAGGTGCTTGCCATCAGAAGACCATTCAATGCTGTTAATTCTGAGTTTTACAAGTGTTTATCTTGCCTCTTTCAGGGCTCTAATCTTCACTTTCCTTGGGTTTGACTTATCTCATTTTCTTTTCCAAGGTGGTGCATTTTCCCCTTGTATTGTGAAGGGACATAGTGCCTCGGTCAAGACTGTGAATCCTCTTGTGGGAGCAGGGGCACAAAGTTGTGGTTCCTCAACCTGTAGGTTGTTTAACAGGGCTTTTAGAATGAGCAAAAGCTGTATTTGGCAGTGTGGAAGCAAGCAAATACTGGTTGCAAATTTTTACACTACATGGGGAGTTACAAATTGTCCTTAATTATTCACTGCTCAGTTTTCCCACCTGGAAGTGTGTCCACACCTACAGGCAATAACCACAGCTTCTCCCCTCTCCCTGCCATGCAGCGATGACACTGCTGGGAGGCACTACACTAAAAGAGATTAGTCAAAAGGGAATAACACATGTAAATATCTGAGAAACACAGATTAGGCATTGCAATTTGTAGTGTCACAGTGCCTAGGATCCTCTGTAGAGAAAGGCTCATTTTCCTATTTAGTATCATAGTAAAGTGCCTCCTGATGGAAGGCTGATAGATTATGACACTCTACACAATGCCTGGCGAGACTTTGAAGTTAGCATTGCATGACCAAAGGCCAAGTGCCTGTCATATCCCACCCCAAACCCTCCTCTTTTTGCAGGACCACAAAGCACTGATCCATAGTCACCATACCTGTAAAGATGAAAACCTGTAATGCGTAAGCCCGTTTTATCTAGGTCGTTCTTTTGCAACTCACCCACTCTGCATGTGGAGGGAGCACCCAACACAGGGTACTGCTCCCAGCCTTCCCTCACCAGCACCTTCAGCCTGATGCCACACCACCTGCTGCTTGCCCAAGCAAGCACTGTAACAGCAGTCTTCTAGCTGCTTTAAACTAAATAAGCTTGAAATGACAATACTTGAGGCAAGAAAAGATAGTCCAAGATGAGAATGGTTTTGCTCTCGCCTAAGTTCTCACCAGGCCTGTGTGTAAGAGGAAAAGCATTTACAGTCATGAAATACCCTTGAGCTTTCAATTTGGAAGCAACCCATTCAGTCCTGAGTCATCTGTACTTGTCTGATTTGATGCTTTTCTTCAAGCTCCTTGGCCCCAAAAAGGAGAGAGATGATAATGGAAGACAGTATCATAGACCATTGGTGTGTTTTAAATAGCTGCTTTAGAGGCAAAAAGAATACTTATTCCTTGTGTGGAGCTAGTGTGAATTTATTTAACATTTTCAACATAATTTTAACATTTGGGGTTTCATTTTNAGCCAGCGGGATGATTTTCTTTTTTTTTTTTTTTTTTTTTTTTTTCTTGCTAGCTGTAGTGTCTTGTGATTTTTGGCAGGTGTTCTGGGCTTGTTCTTCAGCACAAATTCTGGACTATGAGCTCGTGAGTTCAGGAGCATTTGCTTGTCTGAGTTGGGATCTCTGGCTTGCACCTCATTCCAGCACTAGTTTTAGTGCCATACAGAACTTGCTGGCTGGTTCAAAATTATGACACAGACAACACTATGTGCTTAGAGGAGAGTCATTCCAACTGTCCAGGCAGGAAAATTAGGCCACAAAACTGACAAAACCAGATCTAACCTGCAGCTGAATGCTCAGGGCCAGATCCTCAGATAGATTAAATCATCATTAGGTCATTCATGTTAATGGAAGGATGTGCTGATTTACCTCTGCTGAAGGTTTTAGCTGGCCTGTGTGTGTGCCTGTTGAAATGAAGAGGGCTTTCCAATAAGTGATGTGATTTTGAGTCATTTGTTTAGTACATTTTTTCTTTTATTCCACTTTTACTGTCTGTCCTTTGCTTACCCGGGCACAGTCACCCCCTCACTTGGCCCACTCAAACATTATAACTTTCCCTTTTCCAGGTCTAGGATGAGCAAGCATTAAACAACCACTAATACCAGGACAGTATATAGATTATTTAGTATCAAAAAGTAACCCTTTCTGCTGCAGCTCTTAGTGAATTCCTGTAAACAATGTGAAGTTTAAGTCCCTTTGCCCCAGCCACCGTCTGGGCAATTTACACAGATTTTAGATTTCAACCAGACAACCAGGTTTCAGTTAGAGAAGAGAACCAAACATATTACTGCTATGCAGCACTTTTTTTTTTTTCTTCTCTTTGCAAACAAGTATGAAGATAAAAGAGCTCCAGTAGGTAATTATTACAGACCGTTTAGAAAATAACGAAAACTCTTCGCACACAAGATGCCTCCAGCCTTCTGCTCTGTCATCATGGAACATAAAGAAAAGCAATAAATGGGAAGGCAACACATTTCCCCTTGACAAAAAACACATCTTCTTCACAATGCCTGATTAACCTGTGGAAGTCACTGTCATAAGATACTACCGAGGCTTCAAGAAGTAGGATGGTTTCAGTATTATAGCCAGACACGTACTAGAAGGAAAATACTCTGTACTTCAGAAAACAGCAATGAAGCATTAAGCAGGCTTTTCTGCCCGCTGCATTTGACATTTCTTTCCATCTAAAGTATTTGGTAGGGGCCTTCTCAAGACATTAGTTTCACGCTGTGATTCAGTCTGCCATAGAAAGTCTTATATTTCTATATTTTGATATGCTTATACAATATGCCTTTGCCAACTAAGTAGCAGAACAGTATTCAGTCTTTATATAAGACTTTTTATTTATATATAAAAATACTTTCCCAATAAAATTTATGGATATAGAAACTAAAACTTAAAGGAACAACTCAATTCTTTTGGTGTTATAGATCACAAATAAAATACAGGTTTCTTAAATTAATCTAATTACTTTTTCAATTCTTCCTGCTTGAAGATTGACTTGGAAAATTCATGTGTATTCCTAATTAACTTTGTTCTGAAAAATCAGGTTATTTTTAACAAACTCAATTTAAGATAGAATAAATACTTCAAGAATAATTAATATTCTTACATGACACCAATGGTAATTAATACATTATTACATAACTGGAATGTCTTTTGGAAACGTGAACAGTTCCAACATAAAGGTCCAGTGAAATAATGGTAAGAAGTCTCTTTGAGAAACTTGTATGGTAGACTAATAGGCTTTTTCCTAAGAGAGGTCCTAGGGATATTAGAAAGTAAAACCAGGGGTTAGTAGACTTCTGGGAATCCACAGACTATTGGTAATTAAGACACAAGCTGTAACTAAGAACAATAAGCCTATTCTCAGTAGGATTAACCGTATCCTGGGCTGCATCAAAAGAAGAAGCAGCATGGCCAGCAGGTCAAGGGA
>RSEF01000002.1:93930464-93981287 GCA_003993805.1 Himantopus leucocephalus
TGTGGATGCCCCATCCCTGGAAGTGTTCAAAGACAAGCTGGATGGGGCTTTGAGCAACCTGGTCTAGGAAGGTGTCCGTGCCCATGGCAGAGGGATTGGAACTGGGTGATCTTTAAGGTCCCTTCCAACCTAACCCATTCTATGATTATATTTGCTATGCGGCAAAATGCAGCTCCACTGGTAAATGTTTAAGGACCTGCAAATCAAACAGGACTGAAGGGTACTGCTCCTAACAGATAGCATGTTCCTGCTCTGCAGCAGGCACAGAACTTGAGAGCTCCATGACTTGCTCTTTTGTTGTTTTTGACTTTCAAAATCCAAATCCTGGCTGCCAAAAGCTGAATGAGTTCAAAAACATAACTGAAGAAATTTATGTTAGAAGATGTTAGTCCGCTGTAAATGAGTGGAGGCAGAGAAGGTGTGCTGGGGAGTAGCCTCGCATGGCTGTCCTGCTCTTGTGCTCCTTTCTCTAGGCATCCACTGGAGGCCGCTGTCAGGAATGAGGTACTGGGAAAAAACGATTTCTGGTCTGCACTGATAGAGCTGTTCTTATGTCACCTGTGTTCACAGATGGGCACTGTTGGGGCAGACTCTTCTTGCACAAGGAAGCTGTATCACCAGTTGCATGCTCTGTCTTCTATGTTCAGTTCTGTTTTGCTTTGTTGTTTGTTATAACATCGTGCCCTGTCCCATTTTTTTCAAAGACTGGAGAAACAATTGATGTTGTCTGTTTGGGAAACAGTAATATCTTTCTGATTCTGTTAATTTCAGAGTGCTAAAAGCCTGAAAAGTGGGATGAGAGCAACATTTCTGGTAAGGAGTTTTCAAATGATACTGCACACCGTGGCCACCAAATCAGGACATCTGGCATCAGTCGCCTCAGAGAAATTTGCTTGACATTACAGTACATGCATGGCCTCTGAGAATAAATGTCATAGTGGTGCCGGGCAACTTTCTCATCTGAGGTAACCCTTTTGGTCACTGAAGCTGTTCCTCCACATTGGGCAACAAGTCAGAAAGTCACTGTCTCTGGACTATTTGCTGAGCTTTAGTCTAGACTTAGAATCAAAAGTCTCTAGTTTCTGTGCTGCTCTCATAAAAGTCATTTCCTAGAACAATAAATAACTAGTCCAGGGTCTCAGATACTTTAAAAGCTACANAGCTTTAGTCTAGACTTAGAATCAAAAGTCTCTAGTTTCTGTGCCACTCTCATAAAAGTCATTTCCTAGAACAATAAATAACTAGTCAGGGTCTCAGATACTTTAAAAGCTACACTTACAGTTACAGTTGGACAAATACTGCACATTTTTAATGTAAATAACTGTATAAAGTTTTAAATGGTGCATGGGTCAATCTCACACTCCTTTTACATTCGTTTCTTTGGAAACATAAAAGTGATGGAGTTTTAGCAGCACTTACGTTTGTGGGAACAAATTTTTGAGGTCATATATACCAACATATTAGCGTTCATGAAAAGTAGAATGCATATGTAACTACTCAGATCAGAAGGGCCTTTGGTTCACATACCTACTCCAACTCAGTATTTGTTTGTGCATGCTAACCATACCCAGAATAGCAAAACTCTTTTGTTACCCCAAGGTGTGCATAAGCACCTAATAAGAACCTCAAAGCTTTGAGAAATTTCAAAATATATCACTTAGGTTTAGGTCCTTAAAGGACTTAGATATGCAAGGATTGGCTTAGACGCTCAAGTCTAAAATGTAGATTCTCAAAATCCTCAGTAGGTGTTTATGTGTTAAAGTCTGTCGGTGCTCAGGCTTCTGATATGAAAGCTTCACAGGTGCCCACAAAGCCACCTGCTGAATTCATAACTGAGTCTCCTCTGCGTTTCTGAAATATGGCCTCACACACCAGTCTTCAAGAGACTGCAGTGTTACGAATCCAAAGTAGAAAAGATCAGCCCATCAAAGGAAGGACTTGAGGCTTGTTGCTGCCTGAATGCCTTTTTATTGATAAGTTTCATTATTTTCTTGATCTGAAGCTCGCAATTCTGTGCAATGTGTGAAGAGTCCCAGTATCTAGGTTGAGCTACGGGTTCTGCTTGAGGGTACTCTTGTATCAGATGCCATAGCACCCATGTTCTTTTATGGGCTTGAATCTCTGTACCCATCTGCATCTTGGGGAGCTAAGTGCCTATGTGCATCTGACAATTTTGCAAAGCATCTTTCTGAATCTTTAAGCAGCTCATTATCTTGGAAAATATGACTAGCAACCTTGTCTGTATTTCATACACACAAACAGATCTAAGGGATCGTCTTCCTACCTCAGAGTTCTTTCACATCTTCATTGTTTTTATAAAGCACTAAACTACATTTCTGATGAGACGAGGGGGTGAGCTGACAAATACTGAACTGAAGAGATCACTAGTGTGCTGCAGCAAAAAAATTAGATTATGCTGTCAGATACATTTGCTATAAATTATTTCCCAATTATGACTTGTTGTATAAATGCACCAGTGTGTAGTCTCTCCATAATTCCCATCTTGCCTCTTGGATACTGTAGCACAATAGCAACAAAAGCAAAAGCATCTGTGAGATTAGGTGCCAGTGGTGAAATCCCTCAAGTAAAAACTTGCATTGACACTAACTGGGCTGTTATTTTCCCTTCCAGACTTAAATCTTGACATTTTGGGTCTTGACTTTTTGGGTCTTGACTTAAACACAGGATCCAAAAATTGCTGGCTGAAAGGACATCAAAACTGTAAGATGTAATGGCTGATCCTCCAGTGCACTGTCTGCAGAGTCTTGGTACAGAACACAAGGGCTTTTAGGAGTTTAGCACCTTGCTGGATTAATCTGAGAAATGAAGAAGGAATATACTTCTATTGACTACAGAGCCCAAGTTCACTTCCCTGTATGTTAGCAGGCATTTTATCAAAAAGTAATGGGGAAAAATTAAGAAGGACTAACCTATGAAGCCATTTAAAGAGCAAAGTGAATGGGGCATACACGTGAATAGCAATGGGAGTAAGGATCAGAGTGTAGTTTTGGAAAGGTTTTCTAAATGTGCTGCAGACATTCTTGGCTGCCTGCAATCATCAGATAAGAGCCTACGTGAGGATGGTGAAAAAAAGAATAATAGCCACATTTAAAGGATGTGCATTCCTAAATTAATAACTCAAGGCTAGAAGAAGTTAAGTTGATCTGGAAGAGACCAGGTGTGAGAAAGCAATTGCAATCATGTCTTGAACTGGAACATAATTCAAATCCATGAAAAGTAATCAATGACTCAGTACCGTCAGCTTAGAAATGAAATGTAATGAGGCACTGAAGTTCAAAGAAATCTCCAGGCCATATTGAAGAGATCAGACAGAGCCAGAAATAGGTAATAGAGCCTTGGCAGAACGTCGTTGTAAACAGTTGAGCCTCAGCTATTGTCTGGCATTCTGAAGACAGGACAGCAAAATAGCAACTGTTCTCTCCAAAATCAAAATAAACCTATGCTTTTGTTCAATTTGAAGTGGCACTTAGTTCCATAATCAAACAACGTGAAACTCAAAGAGACGCTAAATGTACATACAGCTGGATTTACTACATATAACAGCTCAAAATATCTATAGCAAAATGACTGGTTGCAAGCAGAAAAGTCACCAGTAAAGCCAAGAACACTATCAGATGTGAGTCACAATAATAGAAAGACTCTACAGTTCTGGTTATTTAATCATTTAGATATATCAACTAGTTCAACTTGCGGAAGACTTGTAAAAGAAATAAATAAGCATTATTTTTTCCATTCAACTGATGCATAAACTCAGGCACGGACAGGTTTCTCTAGTTTCTCTCATCAGCAACACTGTCCTCTGAGACATGTGGCTTATCACAGCCTCAGTGCAACAGTTTTTTTTGTGGAAGCTCTTTAGTAAATTACTAGCGGCATAACACTGATTTGACCCTGGTTATTCAACGGTTATCATAAACCATGAAAAGTTCTGGGATATGCAAGCTAATATTACCTTCCCTAATCTCATTTGGCCTCCACATTAGACACCTGAGCCAACAGCTATTCTTTTCTGTCAGGAAGAGGTTGATCATAATGACAAATTGCAAATAAAGTTTACAGATTTTTCCTTTTAAATAGGACCAAACAAAGAGCTGTGGGGAGATTTTTCCTTTGATCTATTGGAATAGTCATTGGAAAGAAAAAACACCCTACTCCAAACTGAACATGTTGGTCCAAATCTCCATAACAATGCAAGAGATATACTGGCAGAACCTGTTTTGCTCCTGAAAAATAGCATCCAAAGAGTGAAGTCCTGACAGTTCTTGTTTACTTTTTTCAGTAGAGATTTGATTTGCCAAAAATTGCACTACAGAAGAAAAGGCCTCAGTAACTGAAAATTTAGGTTTGTATTCATTTAATGATTTCTCCTGTCCTCCAGATGCCATTTTAAATGACCTCCATTCCTTATATTTTTAAGCAATTTCTAAGAACATTTTACAATCCTATTCATTTAACTGTTTAGGATATGGAAAAGCAGAATGCCACACAACGCAGTGAAACTCAGGGGCTATTAAGTTTGCTAAGTGATTTTCTGCAAATGCATCAGTTTCCGAGGTCCTTTGTCCACGCTGAAGACGGTTGACTGGCAGCAAGCCTGATTGGAACCAGGCTGGAAAATCAACAGGCAAGCAGGCAGGAGATGGGTAGATGAGTGATAAAAAGCACAGAGGTGGTAAGGTAGACAGCTTACGTTTATACAAAGTGCAGTCTGGCTTAAAGGCAGTCTTGCTTGGAAATATCCACAGAGTATAGGGAGCGATATCTTTATGTTCACACATACACACACCTCTACATATGTACAGAAGTAGTTTTTCATACCACAACATGTTAGAATTCAACTCTGATAGCACCTGTGTAAAGCAAACTGCTGATTTCTTCTCCCCATAAGGCTTGCAAATCATTTGCAGGCCCTCATTAAAGAGAACTTTGTTTAGCACAGTATGCTAAGAAAGCATTGCCACTAGATGAGAGCATGCTAAAGCTACAGTGAACCATTAGAATCAGGTATCACTTTTTCCATGTGCAATGCAAGATTTTCCAAGTCAGTGTCTGGAATTCAAACCCAAATACGTCTGATTCTCAGATGAGGCTTTTATCTGGAGGAAAAATACTCCCATGAAACAAGATTTCAAACTAAGAAGGGGGCAGGCATAAAAATCAGGAATGATTTACCTTCATTCTCATCTCCATATTGGCTTGTTTGCCAGGATTGCAAAGCCTGCAGTATATCAGTGCAAGCCCTCCCCAACAACAACTAAAATGCCATGAAAATACTGAATACACAAGATTTTTTTTAGTATCTGTGCTTGTTCCTTTGCACTTTTCTATGGTTGAATTCCGTAATAAACACGGAGTGCTGTTGGCCCTAATCGTTGTGAGCCCTAAAGCCTGACAGCTGATTGGCTTCGCTATGATGCCTCTGTATTTGGAAGGCAATCAACACAGCACAGAACACACGCTAGAGTTCAGGCTGCTAAAAGGGCCTTTAAGAGTCTGACAGACTTTCCCGGAGAGGGACAGCAGCACAGAAAACTCCTGCACAGTGAGTTTAGGCATTTGGTCAGGAGATACTGGTAGAGAGAGCGCTGTATTCCTCAATCTGCCTGTAAGTTTGCTGCAAGGCTTTTTAAGGAAACAGCAAAGACTGCAAATGTTCTGCTGAGCCTTTCCCAGCATTCTTCCTTTTCCACAATAAATTGGAAAGACACAAGATTATACAAGGGCGACTTTCCAAAATGAAGAGTGTTTTTTTCCCCCTACAAAGATGTCAGAAGGCTGCATGGACAGTGGAAAAGTCCAAAGTCATCGGAAGTCCTTGGTAGAACAAAATGAGAATGAGCTGAAAAGCAATTCCCAAATTCCAGCTGCAATCAGAAACTATAAACCACCTCAAGCTCCTGCTTTCTTGATGTTTGAGAGTTTGCAGATAAGAATTAGCATAAGAGCTGGGTTCAGTGGGGTAAAGCTCCTTCGTGTTCTCCAGTGTATGAGGGAAATGGGGAGAGACTTCACTTCTCCTTGGAGCCAGTTACTGGTTCCAGACAGCAGGGTTCATCCTCTGGCACCTGTCCAGACTGTGTCAACCAATCGGTTCAAAAAAGGGAAAAATGTAACACTGTTTCCCAGAGGACAAACAGCAGATCTTGGAAACATGGCAGCGAAGAGGCCACATGGTGTACCACAAAAAGACCCAGGCCCCTTAATCTTCCCCAGCCTCCAGGACGGAAATTTTTCTGTGGCGATAATCACACCTCCCTGCTTCTGGTAATCACCTTAGATGCCAAAATTAGTAGTCTAGGGACTTCCTAGGTGTCACAAAATGAGCTCGCCCATTGTCATGCTCTGGAAGACCTGTCACCTTTCTCTGTTGACTACAGCAGGAGTCATAGATGATGAGTTAATTGACTTCTACTGAGCTTAGATTAACTTCTCTTCTACTGCTGCTCTGTGCAATGAAGGCTGAAAGAAGTTCCAACTGAGAGAGTGAAATCAATATGCAGTTTCATAAACATTTCCACATACTTAACACCTTCCCTCCCCACCTCTCAATTTCTCAAGGGTATTCTGGAAAGCTTTTTTTTTTTTTTTTAACTGAAACCGTATAAATGTTTCTCTTCCAACAGACTGTCCTGACTTAACACCTTCTTTTGCAGGCCCTGGGATGGGAAATACAGAGATTTCTCAAAATGTCACTTTTTCAAACCGAAGAGCTTTTGCTCACAGCTGAGTGCAGCTGCTGCCCATAGGACCCAGAAATGCTGTTTGTGAGAGTCTACAAACAATTCCATGTTGCAGTGAGCCTTATTATTTGATAAATTATTTTAAAATACATAAAGCATAGCTTTACTTTAAGGCATAAATACAAGGGTTGGAATTAAAGTAGAGTTTTCAAACTTCACTCTGAATTTCCTGCCTACTTCATTTAACAGTCTTCACTTTGCTTTGGTGTTGGTTTTGTTTAGAATAGAAAGTGCTGTATCCTGCTTTGTCAGCCCCAAATTAGACCTCCTTCTCCCCAACATCACTTAAAAACCCCATCAGATTGGTTGAAAATCAAAATACTTATAAAAAAGTGAGATCACACTATCTTTTCATCTGCCGCCTTAATTTCCAAACACTTAACAAGCCTTTCTCAGTTGGATAGGTGGCAAATTCACAAATATATCCTATGATGGCTGTACTCCCAGGTGTCTGGCGTGTTAGGATTCACAAAAAGCCAGCAAGGACAAGTTGGTGGGTAGGAATATAGTGGGATAAAGAAAACAGGTGCTGTGTACTACATGTTGTCTAGAAACACATTCTACAGATCTCACATGACAAAAGTTAACACAGATGCGGGTTTCTAGAAGCTGTTACATGTTTAGGACATCAGACTTTTTACGATCAGTATCTGCTGGTCTTCGAAAAGATGGTGCATAAGGGCAAAAACAAATTTAAAAGCCACAGGGCTGCTGAGGGAATTCAATAGCAAACCTATCTGAAGTTTGATTTTTTTTCAGGGAACTGTGAGCCTGCTTGGTGAGATGAGTAAGGGCTGACAACAGTACAAAGTGCCCATCTAGCTACACTCATCTCTTCTTTTGTCATTCAGGCATCTAAGAATGTTCTCTAAGACAGCCCAGAAAGATGCGAAGGTCCTAAAAGATGACCACAGAAGAATATAGATTATCATTTGGCATCTTTTCTGTGCATTTCAGAAGATGAAACTATTAAATGCTTCGCCCAAATTCATTGACTGACCTTCAACAGTCTGGTACAGGGCATACACAGGGAGAGCCTCAGTGAAGACCCTGGAGTAGAAGAACAGCTGCAAGTGTTAAGTGGACTTCATCCCTAGATCTTAGCGACTCCTATTAATCACTCCATTACTTAGTGTATTTGAGAACTTAGCCTCTTTGAGAAGTATCAAGGCAAGATTGTAGCAGCTTGTGCATACAGTTGAAAAGCAACCAGGCAGTGAAATGCTCAGACACCCAGAGCATTGGTGTAGTCTTATAAACCTTTATTGTGAGAATGCTTTGTTGCATCTATGCTTAAGGTAAAACTGAATGGGAAGAATACAGCAAACCCTCTCCAAACTTACAACAGATTTCTACATGACATTCCCAGTATTTAGAAAGATAGCCTAAAATGATCTGAAATGAAGTAAAAAATGGGTTCTTCTAAGAATGTTAGCGTCCTTTTTTTCATCTTTCTTTCCAACAATTGATACTTTCAAACTTTCAGTAGTTGCACTCTCATGGACCTGAGCACATGTCCTCCCTCCTGGGGGTGTGGCACCCCGGGCTCAGGGCCAATTTGGTGACACAGATGTCCAGCCTTAAACCAGTGCTGTGAGAAGCTGCAGTGGGGGCCTGCTTCTCCTTCAGGTGGTACTTGGTCAAGGACTCAGGCTCTTGCTCTCTGCCTGAACTACGTTGCTGGTTCACCTATGCCCACTCTTGCATTTCTCTGATTCTGGCCCTGATCCCTGCCCACTGGCTTGACTTTCTGACTTGACCTTGAACCTGCCCCATGCCTATGGACTTGCCTGGTGATCTGGACTGTTAACAGAAGCTGGTTGTCATTGCAGGCCTGCTCTGTGAGATAAGAGAAGATGAGCTGGGAGCCAAGAGTGACACCAAGGCAGGCAGAGGCAGTGACTGTACCCACACAGGCGCAGATCCACAGCAGTCAAGCAGGAGAAGCAGAGTAGGTCAGTGTTGGCAAGATCCACTCAACATCTTTTTTACTTCAAACATGAGCAGCATTGCCTTCTGGCTTCCTCTATGTCTAGTGAAATACAACATCTAATGGATGATGCTGGTCAAAAGAGGGACTTGTCTCATATAAAATCTCATCTACATCAAGCACTGGTCCTTAGATCAGGCCATTGTGCAGACTTTTGACCAACTGGACTCCTTTAACTATCATATGGAAACGTATCTTCTGAAGAAGCAAAAGTAATGGTGATAATTTACAAAAGAGCCAGACATTGCATCTTTTCCTATTGTGGTCAGAACTAGCCATAATGATCCATGGTTACTATGAAGCCATAGAAACTCTGGAAGACCCATATGCTGTATGAGATATGTCAGCCAACTTGCTAGCAGAACAGGCTGCTTGGAAAATACCATAATACTGTTTTCTCCCATATGAAGCAGTGTAACAGACTCACATTTAAGATGTCTGTCCTAAATACTTAAAACCTTTTTATCGGTTGAGATGTAGATGCTTCAGGTACTGTCTCTCTCTGTAAGACTATTAGTTTCCGAGGTAGTTGCGTTTGCCTGGAATTATAAAGCCATTTGGCTTGTGACATACACCAGAAAGTAAGTGCTGAAGCTACTTTCTATAGTGTATTCCCATAAAGAAGAAAAAGAGGTCATTATAATCTGAACTATAACATCTTCACTCTTTTCATTTGATTTTCTCTCAGAAAGGACTTCACTTGGGACACTTGGAAAGTGTCCTGGAAAAGACTGGAGCGCTTTTCTTGCAGTGTCAGGGTTAGGACTAGGCCTGATAGCAGATATTGTTCCCCTGGGATGAAGCAATTTTTCCTTCTCCCAACACAAGACTTTGTATTAAATGGCCAAAATGACCCTCTGTCATTAGAAGAATATAATGTGACTTCTGTAGTATCCCATAATGCTCTTTATGGGCCTTGAAAGAATAGAAGACATACTCTGAAAAATATCTTTGAGATGAACCTTATAAGAATTTTATAAAAAGATAAATCACGAGGACAGCATTTCTCTACTCCATTTCTTTTTGAACTGAATGTTTACGATCAACCCATGACAAAGAACCGCATCTCCATGTTAAATACAAACACTTCTCTGGCACTGTCTGGCTTCCATATGCCTTTTAGTCTAGACAGCATTTATGCCTTTTGCAGAATGAAAAGAACAACCTAAAATGTCAGCTTGCTAAGCAGAGTGAAAGAGATTCTTACCTGTGTCATTTTGACACATCTACGTCTATGCTAAATTAGCTCCGGTAGACCACAATTATGATTTTGCTTTTGAACTGGGGCATATCAGCATTTCCCTGTCTGCAGCATGTGCAGGACTGAATCTTTTTCTAAAAAACAGGAAGAATCAAAAAAAGCTGTAACAGTCTTTGCCCATCAATGTTATTTCATTATTAACTTCACCCTGCCTGATTTTTACAGCCATGGTGTTGAGCTTGATTCTTTTGTCATCCTTCTTTATTTACTTCTCCAACAGTAGTTAGTCATTGCCAGAAATTACATATGCTGGGCAGATGCAGAATCCAGATATTATTGTGAGTTTTATTTCTCCAGGACTGATATCTGATTTTACCTTTTGCTCCTTTCCTTATTTGTTTGAATGCCCTTCTAATGCCCTTTTTGGCTGGTATAATTTGCAACAGCAATTTCACGTGCAGTGCCAGCTTCTGGGGTCAGCTGAAAAGAATCTGAATGCCGTGACTCAAGACCATCTCTGAAAAAATAGACGTATAACTGAACTCTCTGCTTAAACGCTTCAGGAGCAGCCATTTTAGGATCTGCTCTTGTTCAGACTACAATTAAGAGAGAATTTTACTGCTAGTTTTTGGGAAGTGGGATGATCCCTGTACAGTCTAGTTTCAAAATTTGGGGAGAGAAACTTCAGAGAAGCCTAATTTTGAAGGGTGGGCATAGAAGAATTTTAGCAACGATCTTAGTAAGCTCCAATTCTGTTCTTTCCTTTACGAGCTCGGAAACAGCCTAAACAAGACACATCAATATTCTATCTATATTCTAGCATTTATGTCTGTAGCGCAAGACTATCATTAGTGTGCAACAGAAACAAATTAATGTCTCGCATTATATTCTGGAGGGCATCTGAGACAATCAACTGTCTTATTTGGATGTGTACGTGCTTGCAAACAACTTACTTGCTGTTTACTAAGCAATACAGTTTACTTATTGTTCATTGATATACTCCATCCCAAGTAATGGGTACTGTTACAGCAGGCTTATACTTTGATGTTATTTGTTGCATCCCTCCTCCTTTCTGAATTCTGATGACATAGTTGTAAGATGCATCCATGCTGTTCCAGAGTAACTGCAATATCCGCAATGATCACCAAGTCCCATCGATTTTGACAGAGCTATTTATACTTATGCTGGGCACATGCTTGAGCATCTTGCTAAATAAAGACTTTAAGCCATCACGTTCACCTGTTACTTTCTTTGATCCTTGCATAAAACCACAAAACCTCTTAAATCTGATATTTAAGCATCATTTTTAAGACACAGACATCTGGGGCAGCTTCGATTATAAATGTATCATTAAGCAATTCAGGGACTGGAGTGTTACACAGTTATCTTAGGCAGTTAATAGGTTTACTCAGCTGGTCTAACAATCCACACATTACCCTGTACTAACTTCACAGCTGCTGAGTGAATGTCATAAATCATTCACCTCTACCATTGTCTAAATGATAAATGACTCGAGTCCAAGATGATGTTCTGAAGCAGGAGTGAGAAGCTGAACTTCTTCACTGTATCTGGAAAAAGTTACAGCCAGGTACACCTGGAAAGGGGTTATGCAGAGAGGTGTGAGGAATGACTAATGTAATTATTGCATTGCCTGATCCTTCTAATGCAACCCAATAAGAATGCATAAACTATTTGAAAAATAATGCTTTGAAAACTGTTATTATTAATGACATATACTTATGTTGGCAAAATAATAAGAATGTAATTTTGAGCTTTCCAAATTTGTATTAGCACAATACCAGGTGTAACCACAGGTAAGTGCTATTGAACTTGTCTTATGATGAACGAATCCAAGACATAGAGACATCAATTTGCAGCCCAAAGGGATGCTAGTTTTCCTGATTCCCAGTACAACCACTAAATATTGAAACAGATCCTCTGTGTTCTCAAGTCCCCGTTGTGGCAACCAAAGTAGAATAACAGATGCCTCCAGGAGGCAAGTGAGGATCACACTCCTAGCCCCATCTCTCTCCCAAGTGTCAAGGAATTCTGGAGATGGCGTGGTCAGATTCTTCTGTTTCCTAACAGGGCAATCATTTCTGGATGCCTTACCTTTCAGTAGGTGCTGATTTTTGCCTTGTTTTAGTAGAAAAGACTTTATCCCAAAATTAAACTATTACAATTTATTTTGGTTTATGCAACTTAGCTAAGGTAGTTAGCTGATGTAAAGCTTGGTTTGGGCTCTGGTAGCTCTTGCTAATGAGACTGAGTCATCACCACCAGCCTCAAGAGCAAAGCTATCAAACTTTTCATTAAAAAGCCTTTTTTTAATGAAAAAATTACTTCCTTTTTTTTTTTTAATTTTCACAGAGACAAACTTAATTTGAATGTCGGATTTTTTTTTCTCTTTTTTCCCCTCTTTTTTGCCTCCTCGTATAAGAAATTGCCTACAATCTTCCCTCTGTTCCTTTATTTTTATACACACCTCTTTGTTGTGCTGGGAATTTTTCAGCACTTCCATACCTTTGGAAAAATATGACTGCAGATCTGATAACTGTTTCAGAATTGGAGCAAGTTTGAATAGTTGTAGAATAGCAAAGAAGAAAAGCAGTTGGAAAGAAAAAAAACAACAACCCAAAATAAACCTTGAACTTTGTTCATTTTTTACACTCATTGGAAAAAAGTAGAAACAGGAAAAAATAACTATTTGAATATTCTTTTCTGAAAGGTCACAAACATGTGGGTGGAAAAACTAAAGTCTCCACTCTTAAGCCTTCAGAATCAAAGAAACTTCAGAATGGCAATATGTTTTGCAAAATTATTTTTCCATTATTTAAACCAGGTCAGGACTAAATGTTCAATTCTGGACAAAGCTCACGTCAACCACTGTAGTAATGTTTAATGGTTAGAGAACTTGTATGAATCATACAATGATTTATATCTTATTATGTGCAGAGAAGTTAATAGGATACTGGGGCAATTGTCAGGGAACTGGTACAGTGTCTTTTGTGTAGCTTGCCAGCAGGACGTAAGAATTTGGATGATGTGTTAAAATACTCTTACTTTAAATCATAGAGATACAGCAGTAAGCTGAATAGTCCTTATCCAAGAAAAAAACTGCCCAACCAGACATTAATGAAAAAATAGTATTGCGTGTGTTCAGTCCCAAAATGTCCTTGTTTTTAATGAGTACAGATTCATGCAGGATGGGCCATTGTCAAACCTGCAATTTAGATTTCCTCAAACTTAGCAATGTTTGAAATCCAGAACTAGATCTGAATTATACAGTTCAAGCCTAATAAAACAAACACAGGTGAAGTCCACGAACCTTACAGAAATCAGTGGAAGTTTTATTATGTGCTCCAACGGAGAAAGAATTTCACTCCAAGATGCGCTTGGAATAGGGGAGCCTCATTGTATTAAGTTACGCAAAAATATAACTGTGCATGACTGTGAATTGGTCCGCAATCAGAGAAATGGATGAAGAATGAAAGGTCCTATTAACTTTGTCATTAAAGTCCAAAGAAAATGTGTGTGGACTACATCTGTTACACCCAGGCTTTTCCAGATGAATGAACACCAGGATTAAATCAAGCTAAATTTCAGAAAGCTACATGTATATGTGATGGCAGGAATGCCTCTAATCATACATTTTCATTGCCAAAAGGATTTTGGAGTTCTGCCATTTCAGAAGGGTCATCAGGCAGTAGTATCCCATAAGGACAAACTGAAAACTCATATAACTGAATTACAATAATACGTTAGCATTTATTTATCACTATTCCTGTTAGGAATTCACAACAAAACAATTTTGCTTACAATGTATAACAAAAAAAATCCATGGAAAAATGTGAAAAGAACACTCTAGAAATCAAAAAAACCCTGAAACTGACTTTGGTGCAAATAACTTTGTCTGTAACCTTCTTTCTGTCTTGTGAATAATAAATGCATTTCTAACACTTGTAGGATTTGTATTCCTGTTGATATAGAGCTCTAATAGCAAGCCATGTGTGACTCCAATAAGACATGATAATATTCTGTCAGCTCATCAGTTGGACCTTTATACTGGAAATACCTGGCTCAGTCACTATGTGAGAAATCATGCCAAGGCATGAAAATAATGTGATTCTTTTAAAGAGAAAAGCTGTTTAAAATGTCCTATCCTGGTTTAGGGGCCAAATTCCCGCACTAAACCATCCAAGAATAATTATAATACTTTGGAGCTATTGGAAGGCAGATAAGCTGAAAGCATGCTTTTTTTTTTTTTAAATGGTATACTATATAAAAAGCATTACACAACTCAGTAATTTTAACACGTTCCTGTTTATTTTGAGTAATGCTTTCTGCAAATTACTTTGTAAATGCTAATTGATGTGATGTTTTGAAATCTCTCAGAGCCAGTGAACCTGACAGACAGCTTCAAACTGTCTGGGTGTCTATTTAAACAACATTTTGTGACAATGCATTTTGTGCCACAGCATTTTTCGGGAACATGGTGATTCATCCTATTTACCTAGCTCAATGCAATAGCTAACAACCAGTATTAACGCCGTGCAGAACCAGCAGCATGTGACAGGACCCCCACTTGGCCAGAGTGTTAGTGTGGAGCTGTGTGACTGTCTGATCGCTACCCAAAAGCACCATTCAGATAAAAGGAGGCCCGGACAGTATCTGCCCAGCTCTAACGGATTAGACAATTCTGGTTTGCACTGGAAAAACAAGGAAACATAGAGGGCTGCCACACAGGGGGTTCTACCTGAAAGCACTGCTAAATGAGACCTCACCTACAGCTCCCTCTCCAATGGCTTAAGTATGTGCTGGGAGAACCAAGTAGTGTGATATGTGGAATGAAAAGGCTGCCTTCTTCTTCTTCTTCTTCTTCCTCTTCCTCTTCCTCTTCCTCTTCCTCTTCCTCTTCCTCTTCTTCTTCAAACATCAAAGAGACACTGGCTGCAAAATATAGCTAATAACTACTGGTCTTTCACGCTCATGGAAATTAATTATTTTTTGTTTGTGTTTTCTTACATTAAATAAAACTGGTAGGGAGTGGAGAAATATGTTTTTCTTTATGTATTAAAAATGCAGTGGGCTAAATCCAGCTTTCCTTGTACAGCCAGGCATGAAATCAATAGTACAGTTCCCATAAATAACCTTAGCAGGATCTGGCACAGTCTTCTATACAGGTAAACCCAAACGCGTACGTGAGTAGTGTGGTTCAGCAGAATACATTGTGCAACAACCCTGTGCATACACCTGAGTTTGACAAAGATGGGATCTGCTCGCTGAAAGTAGAGCATATCATAGAAAATTTCCTCCATAAAAGGTAGGTTTATTTAGTTTCTTCGTAATCTCACTGAAATTAATGGAAATCACACATAAGCAAATGATAAGGTATTTTGACTACAGCATCACAGAGAGGAATGTCTTGTGAATGAGAGAGGAAGAGGATTAACTCTCCCAGTCAAAACACAGTATTTAATTTAAAGCAGTCACAATTTCTAAAGTATGTTAAAATTTGGGTTTTTTTCCCTTGTTCATTTAAAACTGTGACATTTTTCCTTGTTGCTTTTCTAGACAAAAATCCAGCTAAGGTTATTTACAAGAATGATTACTCAATACATCGTTACCAAAATGGTGACCTATAAAAATGTATGATACAAAAATAGTTTCAGCTGAGAGCTAATGCAGAATTTGTTTACCAAGAATAAGATAGTTTCCCTAGCGATGGTAATCCTGCAAAAGCTCCTTGTGTCACACTTTTATCCACTCAGGTATGTAAAGTCTGAGGATCAAGGACAGGATATAGCTCTCAAATTGACTGGTCTGGAATAACAGTAGTCTACACTCTATGCCTTCAGGTTTCAAGCTGGCAGATAGAACTTGTAGTGTATATCACCCCAACCTTGAGAACTAGCAGCAGCAACACAGAAGCAAGTGTGAGCATCTAAAACGATGTTATTGTTCAGGAATGAACTACAGGCCTTGAATAATGTTGACATGAGCAATTTTTTAAACAGAAGAGGTCATATTCTAAGGGGTTAAATAACTGCAGTTGTTAAAGGGAGTGACTTATTTAAAATAACTTAGGGTCTCAAGTGTAAATGAGTTGGAATTAGTCTTCCAGGTGGTTTGTGCTATGTGAGTTATTTAGGTTACAGAGGTTTAGTATCATTTTAGTTTTTATGACAAAAACTGCTGTACCAGATACGTATAGGCTAGGATTTGCCAGCCTGGAAAAGTGATGACAGAGTGGTGATAACAGAAGCCTGTGAGCAGCAATGGAAAGAGAGAAAATGAGTAGGAAGTGATTATTTATGGTGCCTTGCAATACAAAAAAATAGAGGAAAATACCCGAAGTTATCAGCAACTTAAAAACACACAAAAGGAAGTAAGTTTTAACAGAGTAAAATTAAACTTTGGAATCCATTGTTATAGGATAATTGTGGACATCAAAGTAAAATTGGATTTAGAAAGGATTTAGAATCGAACACAAGGACATAACTTCAGACAGGAAATATTTTGTTACTGAAATGGTATTTGCACACGCTATTTTAATAAAGAGAATATATTTTCTATTTGTGACTAGATATAGCTGTTCTGATATTCCTTCACACTAGATATAGACACTTTTGTATCATACATTTTTATAGATCACCATTTTTAATATCTAATAGAAGATACTTCTTAGCATTGCCTTTTGGGGACAGTTTTTTCTTTCCTTTCTTCTTTTTTTATCTTTGCTACTGAATGTAAAGAAAAGTCTATTTCTTATTCTTTCTTCCCCCTGATTTTTACCATTTTATTCCTTGTTTTCTTAGTTTTAGTTTGGTTTGGGTTTTTGGGGCGGGGGGGTGGGGGTCACAATTTGAGTTTTTCCAAAAATGTGTAAGTAGGTAAAAGCTACCACAAGGCAAGGAAACAGGGGTGGGATTTTTTTAGAAAACTGAAGAAAATCACAGTGGAAAAGAAATATAATGGTACTGATGTCAGGGGAAAGTCCTAGTGGACTATTCCAAGTAGTAGGAATGTAGTTGGAAGAGAGGTGCTTAAATCATAACTCAATCAGTTGTTGACAGAGAAGGAGAGGAAAGACAGACACAGTCAAAAAAGAATTCTCAGAGAAGATGATAAAAGTCTGTGGCCTGACGGGGTCCTGATCTCAGACTCTCGGCCTTTAAACCTCTCGCACTGTAGCTAGTCATTAGTAAACAGATTGCTCAGAAGAGGCAGAGGAGGAACACGGCAAGAACAGGGCTGCGGGAGCCAGAAACATGATGATTAATGGTGTTCTGCAGACATGCAGAAGCAAATGCACTCCATGTTAACGGCACCAAACTCAGCTGCAGTCGAACAACTCCTTAATTGTTCTCTTGGCATACAGCACATGGTTCTTCTTCTAAAAATCATTTTATATTAAAATTCCTGGTAAACCTTTTATCCAGACCAGAGTGAACTAAGCAGTGAAGCCTGTCCTGGGGAAAGAAAGAAATAACTTTGAGCAAAATGGCTGCAGAAGTGGTGGAGGAGAAGGGTCCGTCTGGAACAAAGACTAAATACCATGCTGCAACCAACTGCACCGCTTGAATCGCTGGAGGAGTGAAAGACCAGTGAACTTCACACATGCCCTGTCTAAGGAGGCCAGCTTCCTGCCAGAGAAAATTTGCCTCTGGCAAGAGCAAAGTTTTCTCCTGAGGTGAGTGTGAAGGGTAAGGCTAGAAGTTGCAGGGCAAAACCTGGGGTGCTCTCCCGATTCCCAGCCAGTAGACCTACTCTTCTGATACCAAACCACCACCACCCTGCGGCACTGCTAGGAAGAGGCAAGGTCTCCTGCCCCAGGGTTTGGAGAAAGAATAAAAAGGCTTAGTTTTACATTTACATTCACCCATCACCAAAACCAGAAACATCAAAAATCCCGCATCTTTGCTGTCCTTTTGGCAGTCACATGCCACGAAGTTTGTTGACAGTTGGTGTTCATGCGAGAAAATGAACTTTGTTGTTTTTCTGTCATGATCTTTGCCAGCATGGCTATCTCACTGTAATTTTAAGGTATCTGGGTGGTTTCTTTTGGATGAGTAAATTGATAGGCCTATCACGCAGTCCACAAATTGGGAGTCATATTTACCTTTTGCTAGCCTAGTTCTTGGAGCTCCCACCACCATATGGTGCAATTCCAGTGAAAACACAGAAAGCTCTAAAGTATTCTGAAAACAATATAGATGCAGAATAGTCAGTCAATAACTTAAGCTTTCAACTGAATGGTTATTCATTACATATCTTCTGCTATTACAACCCAGGTTAAAGAATAAAGAAAAAGCTTGCTTTACAGTCTGCAGAAGAGGTTTCCTTGGAAGCTTTTGGTTTTGTTCTGGGATATTTTGTTCAAATATTGCTTTCAGGATCTCTATTCTATTGTTTCACCATGAAAGCTTTTCCCAGAATAGCTTTTCCCTTTCTTACAGCATAACTTTGCATTGCTCTGCCCAAGAAACGCAAGTTAAGACAGTCTCTGAGGTCTGATGACAGCCACTGTGCCAGTGGGGTTAGCTACAGCTGGAATGGGATGGAGGAAACAAAGTACAGCTCTACCAGAAGGTGTGACCAAATGCTCACCTCAGTGGATGTTATTAATGGGAGGGCTGTAACCCTCGTGAATCTGTAACCGCAGGTAGCTGCAGGCAGCAGAGGTGGTCTGTCTTGCTACAGTTAGATGGGAGCTGCTCACTTCTCTGCTGCTTTGAGGTGGATGCTTTGTTTTGGCACCTGCTTTCCTCTTGGACTGAGCAGGCATTCAGGATTGACTTTCCAGGCGGGCTGCAAGGTCTGCCTAAGCTTTGGGAGGGCTGTGATAGCGTCTGGAATTTACTGGTGAAGGTAATTACAGTTTGGGAGTGATTTAATCTCAGGCTTGTTGGTTTCTTATACTTGTTTGCGAGAGAATAACGCAAACGGCTTTTTCTTCTATGCTGTTTTTGTCTAGCAATGTAGAAAAGCACTTACAACCCAGAAAAGATCCATTTTCTTAATAATGGAAAAAGGTAAATAATTGATTAAAAGGCAAGATTTACAATCTATAAACCAGTATTTGCAGAACAAAGTGAAATACCGACCAGTCTTGCTATAGACATCAATTTCCTATCCAGCACTCCTTAATGAAAATAAAATCCAGTGGCCAAATTTAACTTATCAAATGATAACTTGGAGCTGCAATCAGAGGTTCTACCTGGGTAGCACCTGGTGGAACACAAAGCATTTATCTGAAATGTGTCATCAGAACCTCTCATTTACCACACACGCACACAGAGTAAAAAGCATTCATTAAACGAATATGAGTAGGAATGGGAAGATTTATTCTGGAGACTGCTGAAAGCCTAACAGGAAAGCAGATTTTATTCTTATCAGCTGGGAAAACAATTGCAAAACATAATCTTGTTTTGCCTGGCTTGCATCTTGCTCTCTTTCTTTTCGTTTTTAAGATGATACCAGTTCTGACTTCTGTGCAAGTTTTTCATTTGTTTCACAGTCCATTTTTTTCAGAAATTCTTTCACTGGCAGCTACCTTTATGTCACTTTTAATTTCAAAGTTGATGCTTAAAATCTATTGTCTGGCACCAATACAATTAGTGGCACGTTGACTGCTATTCCTTCTGTTTTCAGTACTCTATCAGATAAATTTTACAGTCCAAACAGAGAATATGGAGCTAAGTGGATCTTTTTACAGCAGACTGGAAGAAATATACTGATAGCAATGTTACTGTGACAATATATATATTGTAATATTAAAGCTGTATTTTAAACTGAGAGTAGTTTGTCATCAAGACCAAAAGTAAATGTAAAAAAATTGGTGAATGTTAGTTGTACATAATTTGAACCTCTAGAAACTCAGATTATGCACAATGCCATTGTAAAATAGAAAAGACAATCACTTGAATCAATAAGGGCTCATTTGAAAAGCTTGTTCCTACTCCTTTGCCAAGTAGTG
Source organism: Himantopus leucocephalus (assembly GCA_003993805.1). NCBI lineage: Eukaryota > Metazoa > Chordata > Aves > Charadriiformes > Recurvirostridae > Himantopus > Himantopus leucocephalus. The sequence goes on from RSEF01000002.1 coordinate 93,950,396, forward strand.
CCATCAGCCAAAGCAGGACCCAGTGTGCCTCAGCTTATTGCACTGCAGTGTTCACAGCATCACGTGCCTACCCGCGTCCAGAGCAGAATAGTAATAATCTTCAGTGTAGGGAAAGCTCCAGCAACACTGGTTGAATTCCATTTTATCTTAAATCTGATGGGCAAGGATATTCATTTAAGATGTATCTTCCCCATTCTGCCACAAGCCTGATGGCCTCTTGATGATAAATATTGTTTTCAGTGGTTTACCAACCCTCAGAGTATACTAAGACTAAAAGCATTTGGCTATGCATCTGAGCATCACAGGGATCTATAAAATTTCCGGCCTTTTTCAACTGTTAATCTAATTCCTACGTGTTACGGTGAAAATAGACCTGCAAGTCATGTCTCAGTGCCTGAGTGATTCCCACTCCAAGCGGCAAATTGGTCTTAGGCTGGTAAATTTTCCGCTTTAAAAGGTCAAAGTTTGAGGGTAGAGAGGGCAGCATTGACTTTCTGGTATTTTTCATGCCGAATGGGAGATGATGCTTAGGAATTTCTAGCAGGCCCTTTTAAGTCTCGAAGCTATGGCAGTGTACAGCTGACAGGCGGAGAATGGTACGTAGTAAATGCCATGATGGCAGATAGCTAAGACAGACACATCAGAATGAGGACATTTGGCAACCATGCATTGAATGCTGGGAGGTATTTCACAGTAAAATGAGGTGCTTACCATATAGGTACAGGAGATGTCAACTCAGGACACTTGTCTGTGGTGTGTGGTTACCCTCAGTGCACATAACAAGCTTCAGATTTCAGAAAAGTAGGCTTGCAGTCATTGGGAGAGGGAGTGGGATTTCAGGTCATTTTCAGTACAAATCATACACTAACTGGAAGCAAGCATTGATTGCTTGGGGTGAGCCAAATTTCTTGGTGATATCATATGAAGTCTATTGGCGTAGTCCTGCTACCTTACGAGACCAATGGAACTGACGTTGCTCAAGGCTGCTGGAGCTCCTTCCTTATAAACGAAGCAATACTGGCAGTTCTGGCAATCAATGCCTCCCCGTCCTGCCAAGTTCTTCTGACGCCATTTCATATTCATGATGCCCAGATGACCTTCTTGAGCTTTTTGGAATAACCAGGGTGGGAAGGGATGGTGAAAAGACAGTCTGTTGAGTACAAACAAACTGAGATCCGTCTTAACATGGAGAAATTACCTGCTTTATGTGATAAATTTTTGTGTTTTGAAAACAATATCACTCCAAAGTTTTGTTTCATCTTAGAATATGTATTTATCTGTGCCATGACGACTGTGTTCAAACACACAGCTGATCATCCTTCTTTCTTAAAATGCTTTGTTTGAGGGATTCCTAGGTCAGACAGTTGGATTATTTCATTCATGTATTCATGAAACAAGAATGACTTTGATCACAGCTAAATAGGTCTGATTCAAAATACCAAACAGTAACCAAGAACTATACAATGAGGAATTGCTTCTACATTATTTAAATATGCTTTAAAATCTTTTTATTCTTTTTTATCTCAGCCCTGAACAGAGATGGGAGGACTATCCAGAAATTAGTTCTGAATTGTTGATGATCAGTACCATCACTCTGTGCAAGCTGAAAATGTGAGGAACTGCTTAAATTTACTTCACTGATATAAGGTTCCCCTGGGGGGGACATTCTTTCTGCCATTTTCTGCCTGGACCACAGTGACAGCGGTATTACTAGAGCCGGGTGAAAGCAGAAGTTGTTGTGAAATACAGAAGTTTACTTCAGGCACCTCATAGCACTGGAGTTCCTTTCTGCAAAGAAAAAACACGTTACTTGTGAATCACTAGTGTGCACCCATCCTTTGATCACACAGAAGAATACTGCAGTCCATAGCACTGTTATGTGCACTTTATTGAATCTGTACTTTTCCTTTGAGGAGTGTTAAAAAATTGATTTCTACCTACATTATGAAACTTATTGAAGGAATTCTAGTACATAATGATTACATGACAAGTTCTTTACTTAAAAAGGACTATGCAGCTCTTGGGTTTCTTCCACATTCTTTCAGAGTGATCTTTGATAACCCGCCTTTAAAATAAAAATGTATTATATGACATTTTTCATTTTCAGCACCATAGAGTACTGTTATTGTTGGGTATTTGCTGAAAGGGCAACACAGCAGGGTGCAAGAATTCAGGAAATTTCTGGAATTTAGATACACTTCTTTAATACAGATGCTGGATGGGTCAAGCACTGGAAATGCCTCTGCTGGCGTCCTTGCTCGTGGACAAGGAAATACTGGTTAAAGATGCGACACTAAATGACCACCTCTGCTGTGATTACCATGAGAGGATAGAGCTTAAGATCCCTTCAATATGGGCAAGAAGGGGAAACCAGGGGGGCTACCTGCTAGTCAGCATAACCCGTCTCCAGGAAGTTTAGGGAGCCACATCCAGGCACATGAAGGCCTACCACACAGTATCTTTCTAGGAACTCAGTGAGACATAGACTAGAGAAGCAGACTACTAGGTGGTGAACAATGGCTGGATCACCAGGCTCCAAGGTTTGTGATCGGTAGTACAAAGTCCAACAGATGGGCAGTCAATACGTGTGTCACACAGGAGGGACCTGAAGACAATACCAGGATAAATACTGGTTAATGCCAACTAACGACCTAGGCAAGGAGACAGCATGTACCCTCAGCAAGTTTGCAGTGGACAGGACATAGGTGGGCAGATGGGGAGGTGGGGAAAGGCGGGGTAACCATTTGGATGTGCCTCAACAGGCTGCCAAAAACGTCATGAAGCTCTAGAGAAAAAAGTGCAGAGTCCTGGGACTCTGCAATGCAGCTGCTGCGGAGTCCTGGGGCTAAGGCCAGGCTGGCTGAGGAGAAGCTCTTCAGGAAAGGACATTCAGGTCCTACTGGCAGAAAGTGGAACAGGCATAAATAGCGAGCCCATGTGATGATGCAGGATCATCCTGTAGTGGGCAGTATTTTCACCAGGCCAGGTCCAGGGAAAGGATTCTTGCCCTCTGCTTGGCACTTATGAGACCATGCCTGGACAACCTTGTCTGGCTTTAGGTTCCTCAGTACAGAGAAAAAAGAAAAAAAAATGGGAAAGTCTCACAAAGGGACACCAGGATGGTTAAGGTGACATATAAATGTTTATTTGGCTTGATGAGAAGAAGGCTACAGAAGGATCTAATTTCAGTTTTCAGTTACAGAGAAGGCAGCTCCATGCTCTTTTGGAGGTGCACAGGGAGAGGCTGAGAGGCTATAAATGGGTTGCAGGAAAAAGGAGGAGATGGGAATAAAACTGTATCTGCTATTTCTAAACCACTACTGACACCTAGTTTCCAAGAAAAATACTGGTAGCTACGTTAGCACTGCAACTTAGAAAAATACATCAGATTGCATTTACGATGCTACAGGTTTGGTAATTTGAAGGTTCTGGATAGCATATGCCCAACTAATAGATTTTGATAATAAAAATATGTGTATTAAATCTCTGCTCCAATAAAGGACACAGAGCTTGCAGGTGTGGCCTCTCATTAGAAGGCACTGACACTGTAACATATCACAGACATTTCCATGTCTGTGTCTGTGCTGTCAGGCTAAATCATTCATTCCTCATTAAGGACTGACTCCCTGATTTTCCACACACTGTATTTATTGATGTGCACTGAGAAAACCTTTGGAGTGCTACCATCTGGCCCCTCAGGTGGGAAATCTTGAAGTGGAAGCAGCTTACTCATGTGCAACTCCTACTCTCACAGGCAAAAGAGATGCAATTGAGTCAGCTCTGGCTTGAGCTGCTCTGCTTACAGTACTCCAAAGACACCAGAGTACTCCAAAGGCCCTGAGCCTCATTCGCCTCACACATTCGCAAAGCAAATTGGCCACTCTGGGCCCCGGTGGACTGTCCAGAACAGTCGGGTTCTCCTTTTTGGGACAAGAACAAATTTCTGGCAAGCATGTTGGTTTGGAAATTCTGTTTGTTGGTGACAGAAAGTCACAAGTATGTGACAAAGCATACAGGTTCTGACAGCTAGAAGAGGGGAAATGTCAGACAACAATGCCTTTGGGCTGCCACAGTCTCCCAGAACTGATTGAGCACTCTCAGCTACAGCATCCTTACTTTGCTTCCAAACTTTCCTGCCTCCTGCTCACCATCTCCCAAGAGAAATAAGAATCCCACTTCCACAGAAATGAGATGCATTTACCCTAACTGGGCAGCAGCTGTGGTCAGAGGGGACAGCATAGGACAGTCACCTAGCGACAAAGCATATGGTGGCCTGGACCACTACCAGACAATGACAGCGTGTCTGGTCACTACTTTATAATCAGCAGACGTCTGAAGAAACATGGACTTTCCATTGCATTCACAGCTGACTCCCCCACACAACAGCTTATGCATCACCAACTCTGACTACATTTTAAGTTGGATATGACAAAGCGATGCCACAGAAAACAAGTACAGCAGAGAACCATGTCACTAACAGAAAGTGGCAAAATTACTATGCTTGAGTCATGTTCCTGAAGATGTCGCAAGAGCAAACTAAGAACCCCTACTGCCTGCACAATCTTCCTTTCTACATACTCTCCCCTCATTTATTGTTCTTTCCTCAAAAAGCTCAAAAACAAATAAACATCCCTGGGGAACAGCCATCTAGCACACTGGCAATTCTCAGGTGCTTTCAGTGTAAGGAAAAGAGCTAGTATGCATCAAAAAATACATGGATTTTATTTATGGACCCCTCAAACATTTGGGAAAACTGCGGCTACTGAAGTAATCGATGTTTTTGACAACATAACTGACAGCTAGCATGTAGAAGATATGGCTGATGGCTGTGGAGTAGCAATTCTAATAGTAGACTTTTCCATCCCACTCTGCCTGCTCATTGATCAAGTAGGAGTTTGGGGGTAAGCACACACCAGAAGACAAGGACCACACTGACATGCAAGGTAACCCAAGGTGCTCTACATGACAGGAGAGTATTGTTGTGTAGCTGGACAACCTATCATGCTGTATGGATCCAACTGTTATAAGCGAAGCAAGCTAAGCCCTAAAGTGTGGGTTTGTACTTGAACTTCTACAAGTAAAAACCAAGTTTTACAAGTATATTGCTCAGCAAATGCGAGTAGTATAGCATATAGACATAGTCTAGAGGACTACTCCACCATCCTCCTGCTCAAAGCAGGATCACATATGAGGTAAGACCAGGGTGGTCAGGGCTTTATGCAGGCAAGTCTTGAAAATCTCCAAGGGTGGAAACCACACAACTTTTCTGGGCAGCCTGTTCCATTGTCTGACTGTCCTTCTGGTGAAAAAACTTTCTCTTTGTATCTAGTTGGAATCTTCCATGTCAGTTTATGACCATTGCTTGTCAGCCTCTCATCATGCATGTCCATGGATAGTTCTGTTTTCTCAGTAACCTCCCCATAGGTATTGGAAACCTGCCATTAGGTTGTCCCAAAGCCCTCACTTCTCGAGGTTAAACAAGCCCAGTTTCTTCCGTCTCTCCTGGATTCTGTGCTCCAACCATGTGACCATCTTGACGGCCTTCTGCTGGACTTGCTCAAGCTTATAGATAATTTTCCTATACTAGGGGAGACCAAAACTGAATGCACTATTGCAGATGTGGTTTAATGAGTGCCAAGTAAAGGTGAATAAGTGCCTCTCTCAACCCTCTGGCTATGCTTGTGGTAGTACAGCACAATCTGCCGGCAGCCACCATCTCCAAAACCATGAGCTGAGCACACAGTAACAAAAATACAGTGTCTGATTCCTACAGTTGAATGGTTTCTGGGACAGCATGTCCTCTACTGGATCACAAAGATGAATCAGCCCAATTCCTTTGTTTTAAAGTTAAAATTAAATTTGCACTTTCAGAAATTTCAAGAAGGTTCTTCACACAGTACATCAATACATCACAGAGTTTTCCTTTTCCTTGCAAAGATAACATTATTTATTGTTAGGAATGTGCTTTACTACTTTTATGCTGTGACTAAGAGCTATATACACTCTAGGGCACATATTAATGATCCATTAATATATTGCTCAGATGTTTAAAATTACTCAGCCTAATGTTTCATGCCTTTCTGCACACCTGAGTTAATACATACCCTGGAGTGCTTTCTTGCGTAGTACAGCACTCTCTCTACTACAGAAAACTGGGACTTGATTGCATCCATATATTAATCACAGTGTATGTTTACATAGTATGACTTCACTTAATAGCATAATGATGAAGCAGCCGGATGTACATAGCTGTCTGGCTGAATGCCTGACTTCGGGAAAAGGAAAGGTTTTCTACAAACATCTTTACATCTCCACAGAGAGCCAAAGAAATCACAGAAATGTGAGGCAGTTTTTTTTTTTAGCTTGTACAATCTATCTTTCTGCATAAAATATGTCTGGCTTGATCATATATACATATCTCAGTAAGTGGTTTTTGTTAATCTCCTAAGCAGCAAATAATTTCTGCCTCTAATGAATTACATTAAAAGGTGAAGTGCTTAGTGGCAGGAACTCACGAAAAAGAATCATTATTCACCCCAAGGTTTTTGGCTCCAGTAGGCTGCTCCTGTAAGTGATTTCAATGGGCTTCTTCCTTCCATTTAAGCTTTCTTTTGTTCTCTGCCTGCAGGACTTTACACTGCTTTAACTAATATTTTTAAAAAATTTATTTATTTATAATTTCTGCCAGGTATATGCCCTCTTGTTATACAGGTAATAAATGGGGTTTAATGTTTCTGAAGAAATGACCCAGATGAATTACCATCTTTCAGTCAAGAATCATTTTACAGCTGTATTTCAGTGTCTTCTTTTTGTGTTTCTCCATTTTTCATGCCCTTATTGGGATGTGGAAGTAGGATCACTTGCACAGAATTGGGTCGTGACATGCACCAGCATATTGTGAGAGATGGAAAAATATTTTTAAGTATGAAACTTCAGAAAATGTTATACTGGACAGACTGGACACTTGGAACAATAAAAAAGAACTGATATGCCAGTGTTGTAGTTTTGAGATCCACATAGTAATTCATATGCTGACTAACACAAATTCTCCGACAGGAAATAAGCCCAGAGAAACCTCATTTCTCCTTTAATACTATTGCATCTCCTGGGTGGGACTATTTGAGAAAGACCTAAAAAACAAAGATAAAAATGACAAAAGGCCAGCCTCCTTCAGAGAAAGATCTGGTCTATTCTGATGCAAGAGCTGGTTTCAGCTCAAATCCCACATGGCTGATGAGCAATGTGTAGTAAACCAGTAAACAAGTATATACATAGATTGTCTTACTGCTCTATGTAGTGGTATAAAATAAGGGTTCCTAAATAATTCCAGTGAAACATAGAATATCACTAAGGATAAATAAATCATCTGGTTACATCTCTGGTCTACGAGAAAAAATGACTTCTAAAGGTGACATGTGTTTAGGGGGAGTACCAGACTGGAGTGTCCTGGAGGAAACAATTCAAATTAAAATTGACTCTGAGACTAAGACACGCTCATATTAACAAACCATGCAACAAGATACGTAGGCCTGGCAAACAGCAAAGTAGTCAGATGTACATCTTTAACACAGTCTATACCTCTTGGATTTGGCAGGTAGAGTGCCGCTCTGTAGAGCAACAGCAGCCAATTCACACGGAACTACACGGTCGCTGGAGCAGAGGCAATGGCCAGGTTCACTGGGGCTTTCCCCATTTTGCCTCTCTGGGCACTCTGTTAACCGACACAAACTGCTGCCTTTGCCATTCCTTTGGCCCTATCTGAGAGACAGAGACTCAGTATAGACAATCTGCCTTATCTATCTTAACGTAGATCTCATTTTAAATTTTCTTACCAGTTCCAGAGAAAATATCTAAACCTGTATTATCTCTTGTTGTCCTACCTTTAAAATGCTTAGTGATAAAAAAACATGTCTTGTGGCAGTTTCATTTTGATCATGCCACCAAGAGTACCAGGAGCTAAGCCCAGCTAGATTTTTGAAGGGCAATCCAAGAAACAGGGTTCAATGTTCTGATGCTCAGCTGGAGTGATTCAGGCAGGGAAAGAGCACACATACAGGTTTGTAGCTTGGAACAGGCGCTTTTGAGAGCGCCCTATGGTAGTAGAGTCAAGATGCTGTGTGCCCCGGCACCTCCGTAGAACCAAGCCTTCTCTTTGAATTAAGACTGGATAATAGAAATGCTCAGACATTTGGCAAAAATAAATAAATAAAATGCAAAGATGTGGACTGATGTGTTGGGTTTTTTTTTTACCTTTCCCACAATGCACCATAAGCATTGCTATTTTAGACACAGATCAGACCTTCTAGTGCTGAAACAATTCCTAGAATTCCCTCAAGGTAACCGAATTTAAAACTTCCAGTTGTTACTAGAGTTAAATTCCCCTCTTACAAAAGGTTTTATGTGATGTCCTTGGGTGAGGGGAAAAGAGAAAGAAAAAATCTGCGACCACCACACGAAGTGCGAGGATGCTGTCCAGCCCCTTGGTGACTGCAGTCTGAAATGTAATTACATCTTTGAACGACCCAGAGCTTCCCAGTTCCATGTGCTACACAAACATCAACTGAGTAATTTATTCACAGTCATTGTCTCACACTTGCAGGGGGCTCCTTCCTCCAGGAGCGGGAAAACACAGCAGACTACCTACCACTAACCCACGGTGGTCAGACAGAAGGGAAGCAGTGCAGAATTTTGTTCTTAGGAAATCAGACAAAAGATGTAATTACACTTTGAACGCAGGAATGGGTAGAAGAAAACTTGCCATCTGTTGGCAGCTCCGCCCCTGTGGACATGGGTGAATTTTTTAAAGGCAGGTGAATAATGTAAGAATTGTTTCTGAATGAAAGCTGAGGTTTTCAAAGCTCTGCAGCAAATAAACTCTCCATTGTGAATACTTCCTGTCTGAGAGTCACTTCACTTTGAGTGAGTCTTGTGGTAAATTTCCATTAACTGACTGGATAAGCAGAGCTTTTAAAATTAGATTACTGATGTAAACATTTACGATTACAAATTTAAAATGTGCTACAAAGATTTATGGGTAAAGTAAAATCTCAGTTTTGCTGTATACTATATTATACACAGACAATAGATCATTCTCTTGGTATTTAAATACATGTATTTACAGAATAAATACCTATCTCAGAGGATTTATTCTTGTTTGTAAAATGTTCTGATAATCTGAGATGAAAGATGCAGAGGGAACAGTAATAAACACTTCTACAATCATTACTAAAATTCTCTACCAATTTCCTGCTCTTTTTCCTTATCTTTTTTGCTTTAACATCTAAATTTTGCTATTTGTTGCTGTTGCTAGATACTTTTTAATCTAGTCTCATATGCGAGAGAAATGTTTCTTTCTCCATAGTTGTCCACAAGTTTCTCCTGCTAACGTCAGAATATATGCCTCCAGAAAATGGTATTTGAATATAATTTACGAGATTAAAATTCATATTTCATTTTTCTAATACTTACATCCATGTTAGCTCTGTCTTAATTTTACTTCATTGGCCAATTCTACTTAATGCCAGAGTGTCCTCTGCTGTACATCGCAAAAATAGCAATATATTACAGGTTCTTGCATTCATGATCAAAATGCAGCGAATGCAAACAAAAAGAGACTCTGTAGGGATCTGTACAGCTTCTCACTTAAATTTATCTGCCAAAAGCGTTTTTGCAAAATCCTTTCTAGTTCCCAAAAAAAAACCATGCTACAGATGATTTTATAAGTAGAATTCACATTAAAACCTTTCCCTCACCAATGTCTTATGTTTAAAGGGAAGATTTCACCAAGAACCAATATTAGGAAAAGTGCCTGAAAATAATCCTCTGGGACATCTTGTCTGAATGTCAGACTTGAAATAAGGAGAAAACGTCGTAAAATTTTAAAAAATACAGGTTTTTTATTCATAACTAGCTTTCTGCTGTTTGGTGAGGACAAACTGGATGTGTGAAAGGTTATAGGAATACTCCATTTTAAGGGTGGATACTTAACCATTGCCAGGACGTCCCCAGAGTCAGGTATATGCATATTTTATAATTACTACACATATAATTTTACAGAAATTTTAAAAATACTATCTGAGAAAGACACTAATTGCAGTCATAATTATTAGCTACAGAAACAGGAATCAGGGTAGACCTGTAGGAGTTAAGATGGATAGTTCTCTGAAAATGTCAGTTAGTTGATAATGTTTAAAATAAGAAGCAATGTCAAGCGTGTTTTAGAAAAGCAGCAGAAAGACTAGAAATGCTCACATTAAGATTAGAAATGCCACTCATGTCCAGCAGCATAGATCACCTTCCATGCAAGAACTGACTTGGATCCTTCAGCTTGAAAAATAACTGAAGATGGTACAATACAAAAGTTATGAAAGAATGCAAAGGTGAGCAGAGAAACATTTTTATTCACTATTTCTCTAACAGTAGAAGTAGCAAGCATCCAATAATGCTTTAAGGGAACAGGTTTGAAACAACAAAGAGGAAACACTTTTGCACATGAGCTCGTCATTGAACAGCAGAATTCTGTCANTAAAAAAAAAAAAAAAGCTTTTAAAGATGAGGCCTGACACATTTGTGGAGAATGTGTCCACCTGCAAATATTAAATACCATGCACCCTGTGTCACCAGTTCCTCAACCTGCTAGATCAGACAAACTGGTAGGCCCGGGTCACCTTGGGGCCTTATTTGTGTCTGGTTTTTTATGTTATTTCCCAGGGTAAAATTCTGATGTATCCATTCTTTTGTAGTAACAGCCCCTAACTGCTTCTGCTCACCACATCCTACAGTCACCCAGAGCTTGTCAGGAAACCTCTCCAAAGTCACTTGTTAGGCCATGGTTGGCACGCACAGACTTTTGGGAGCAGGGCCACCTGGAGTGAGCTCGGCCGGTGAGCTCAGGCTGAGAGAAGCCATCACCGAGCAGTCCCACTCTCTGGCCCCCTGGGTCCGCCAGTCCAGGCCGGGCCGGGCCGGGCCGGGCCGGGCCAGGCCTAACCCTACCCGCCCTCACTTCCACGCTAACAGCCTCCCCGCAGAGGCGGCGCGAAGGCTGCTGGGAGAGGCACGAGGGCGGTGCGCGCTCGAGGGGTAAGACCCGCCCCGCCTCGTTCTGGGCCTCTGCCGGAAGTGAGGAAAGGAGGAGGAGGGGGGCGGGGCTGGGACCGGGCGGCTCTCCGGGAGGGTCGGCCGCCGCCATTTTGTTAGCGGCGGGCTGCTGGGGCGCGCGGAAGTGGCGGCCGGCGAGGCGGGAAGGGACGGCGCTCTCCCGGCTCCTCCCCCGCTGGGGCGGAGAGGCGGAGACTGAGCGCGGCCGGGCCGGGCCGGGCCGGTGGAGGCGGCGGGGCCGAGCCGAGCCGAACCGAACCGAGCGCGGCCCAGCTATGTCGGCCTTCTCAGAGACGGCGCTGGAGCGGAAGCTGTCGGAGCTGAGCAACTCGCAGCAGAGCGTGCAAACCCTGAGCCTGTGGCTCATCCACCACCGCAAGCACTCGGCGCTCATCGTCAGCGTGTGGGAGCGGGAGCTGCGTAAAGGTGAGGCTGGCACGGCCGCCGCCACGCCGCCGCCGGGCCTTTTCCCGCCCTCGGGTGCCGGGTGGGGCCTTCCTCGGGGCGGCGGGTTTGGGGGAGGCGGCGGGTGGTGCGGCCGCGGTAGGAGGAGGCCGCCCTCGAATGTGCAGCTGGTGAGGGGAGGATGGCAGAGCTCCTCGGCCTGTCGAGCCAGGGAGGGAGGGAGAGAGAAAGGGAGGGCGGGCCGGGCGGCCCCGGCGCCTGGGGAGAACGGAGCCACTGGGGCAAGTGTTAAACCCCGGGTCTCGATTTCTTGATGACTGTGGGCTGGGAGGCGCTTCTCTCTTTTTTTGTCCGCTCCCCTGGCTCCTCTCTTCTCTTTTCCCTATTCCCCCTTCCTCCCTTAGTGAGATGCCTCTGAGGAGGCCACTTCTCATGTTTTACTCCCTTTCTTTGTGGAAGGGGAGAGGAAGGTGGGAAAAAGGAAGGAAGAAGGCAAGCACGGGGTTTAATGCTTTTTGTTTTAATACTGGTAGGTAACGTCTCATCCAAGACGACCCTTTTTAGGCACTGTCTTTCATCATCTATAACGATGGTTAGCTGTAATACTGTTTCCTGACAGGATGGCTTTGTGCACTCATGCCAGCAACTATTCTTGTAGGGCCACTGAGGATGGGAATACTCTGGGGGAAGAGCAATTTAATGTGCCTACAGTGTTTTTTACTTCCTGTTTTTGCCAGATGGCTGATACTGATGTTAGCATAATAAAGATGCGTGTTTCTTTAGCTGTATTGAGTATTTGATGTTGAGTCTGCAGATTTAGATTTTTGCATGTCTTTCCTTTTAGCAGGAAAGAACTTGCAGCTTTAGGCAGTGCTTCAGGGACTGAAAGGCAGAAATGGCATGTAAGGTTTATTTGACTTGATTGAAAAATAACTCAATCTTAAGTTGACTCATTTAAGAAAAAGAAAAATCACTTGCTAGAACTCTACCTTGCTTTAGGAAATGTTACTGTCTTCCAGTAGCTTCTTTCGGAGCCCCATTAATATGTGGATCTTTTATGGAAAAAGTAGAAGGCTAGATTTTTAAGTGGAGAGGAAAAATAGTACTAAGCCATTACAGGACCTATGAAAGACAAACTAGTCCCTTAGTTTCGTGCAACTAAGAGCAATAGCCAACTTGCAGAAATTACATGTAATGGAATACAAAGAGTTGCATGTCTGGGTCACAACTAGGGGCATAACTTCATAGCAAATGGATAGAACCACCCTTAAAATAAAAATCTTCAGTATGAAGTAATATTAAACTTTACGGTATAGTATGGAAATATCGTCCTATAAACTGCAGGTTTTCACATGTCTGCTGCATTTTTGTTTAAAATAAGCTTTTTGTGTGAAATGTTAGCTTTTGGACTTTCAAGCATGAGTTAAATTCTTGGTTTCTGTTGCATAAAGAAGGACATATTTCGTGGCACATTTCATCATAGTGAAATTATGTTTATTTCATAAATGTTTGTTGCAAACTTGGCTTTCTTGTTCTGAGAACAAATGAATGGATCGCCCATCCGCATCAGAAACTTTTCGTGTTTCTGGGCCTTCTAAACAAACAGCTTGCATGTTTGGTATTCTGAATGATATCAGAAAGGTATCTTAAACTAATTGGCACACAGCCAGAGTTTTGGTTGCTCATCTTAATTAACATGCACAATTCATGATAATCTGTAATATTAATGGTCAGTCCTTAACTTTAGTATTAGCATAATTTTCCTGTTGTGCTGTTTGACTAATTGGGGAAATGAAATGTTTGAAACATGGGCTACATGTTTGAAGGTGGCATTGAGAAGCAAGGGTAATGATCTTAAGAATTCATGGGAATGCTTTGCTTTATCTCAGCTTTCAATGTCTGACTTCCACTTTTAAGTCTGTTTTGAGGCTGTAGCTCAGGAGCTTTGGGTGAGCCTAGCAGCTACAATTGTTTTTATCTTCAGTTTGTTGAAGTTGTCATCCAGCTTTTGCTGCTTCAAAGTAAGATTTTTCTGGTGACCTCTTTTTGGAAACCAACCTTAAAAAGGTCTGTGGAAAGCATGTGATAGTCTACCTCCAGTAGGAGTAGGTTAGTTGCTTTCAAGATCCTGCACCTTTTCTTCTGGGCTTTTAGGCCTTATGTGAAGTGTTTCCTCTTCCCTATGTTCCTCTACCACTTCATTTGAAGCTGACATAGTTAAGGTACATGGGATGGATTTGATTTTCTGTCTCTGATAGCTACCTGAGCTTCATAAATGCTAGCTTACATTTGCCCAGTACTAACTTTTTGCTAATTGCAGCACATAATTGTAAGACAGTGCCTAATCCCCAAAGGGTGGATTTAATGGTCTAAGCAGACAGCATGTGAAAGATCAGAAGGAAACCAGTATGCTGTGGCGAAGTGACTTGCATAAAACATCACAAAGCAGAACACTGGCAATGAGGCCATAAATAAAGTAAGTTTAAGGCTCCTGGCTTGCCCTCCATCGAGCTGTAGAAACATGATTTCTGTCCTACCTGAGAGGAAATTGATCTCTATTTGGGGAATAAGGACAATAAAATTACTGGCATTGTGTGCTGCTATTGCTAGCCACTAGTGTCCCGGAACTGAAAACTGAACCTGCCTTTCTGAATTTTATTTCCTTTCAATGTATCCCTTTTTTATTGTCACCCCTGTTTGCAGATCTCCCTTCCAGCCTACTTCCTTTCAGGCTCATGGAACGTTGTATAACCAACTGAGTTGAACACAATACAGTATGATACTACATTTTATTCTGGATGCTTTCAATTTTGGTAAAAGATCCCTTGTGTCAGATCAGCTTGCACAAACCTTTCTGAAGATCTCTTCCGTTATTGATGAAAACAAGTGCTAGGATCACAGATCTTTTGTTCCTGTTTGGTTCCGATTCTTTTATTTTTAAAATAGTCTTGTCTTTGTATCATGTTGGAGTCGAGGTGAAGAGGCAGCTTTTCAAATGTGCATATAACTTATGCAACGTAAAATCTTAGTCCCTTTCTGTTTACTTGGATTCATTGGTGGTGTTCTGGTCCCCTATTAGGGCATCTCTACAGATCGTAAGTTCCATACACCTTCATCTACAGGTTTTCAACAGTTGAACTTTCATTCATTCTTTTGGTGAATTCTTGCACTTAGATGTAAACTTGGAGAATGAGCAAAACTTGCAGGTCTTTGTCATAACTTGGAACAGTTAACACAACATTGGATTTGTCTTGCAGAACTCCAGCGTTGCTCAAGTTTTTTCACTATCTATTACTATCATTAGTGGAGAATAGATTCTGTAGTTCATTGATCTTTTATTCATTGGTGAGTAAAATAATGAGAAAAGATTAATAGAATGCCTTTAATTTACATGACAACTGTAATGAAATAACAAAGATTTTTCCTGTTTTGACAGATAAGCAGAGGTCTACAATGACAACAGAACAGCTCCTTTTCCTCTTTGCTGTTGGTTAAATGTCTTTAAATATTTCTGATGCTTTTTTGTTGACAATATATTGTGTTGTGCTGCTGATGAAAATCCAGTAAAATGAATAATTAGTTTTCAAATAAATGAGTTCCCTGATGGAAAACTAGTGCTGGCACAAAGCAGCTCGTGTTAGCACTGGCTTATGCTGATCATGAGTCTGCATTCTTTTGGATTTCATAGTTGATTTATGGAGTAAATAATTTGGTGGGGCTACTCTTTTAGTACTTCATTTGTAGTAAATGTCTTCCTAAGATGAGAATCTTGTGCAGTTTGGATTTTTATTCTAGAAAAGTGTGGCTTTTTTCTTGGTACTTGTGGTGTGGCAGCTTCATGATTGCCTCAAAGTAACTTGTGTGGATTACCTTGTGATAATGTTGCCACAAAATCTAATTATTTTACAGAGACCTCTTGAGTGGGTGTTAGGGAGAATTTTGTAAAGGCTTGAAAAGTGTTCACTGAGGAAAATGATCCTGCTTCAGCTAGACTTTAGCTGTATGAAATGTAACACTCCAAGTTAAATAGTTAATTACTTAGTAGTCATGAGCTTACTCAGTATTTAAGTAGTTTAGTACTAATTGATTAATTGTAATGTGAATACATCAGTCATTCCCAAAATGCAACTGGTAGGCCTGTTAAAAGTATTTAATTTTGTGTATCCATAAAGGGATTGACTTACAGGGTTTTTTTTAAATTAAGTAGTGGCATTACACATAAAACTTTGTTGTGTAAGCCTACTGCTGCTGAGTGGCTGCTGAGAAAACCCTTAGGAAACCCCTTTGAAGAGACTGTTCTGAGATGGAGGCTGTTGAGACTTATTTTTTGTTATTTCCGAATCAGTTATGTTCTCTTGCTGTCTCTTGCTCCCTGATTTCAGGTTTCTCTGCAACGGTAGGGGTTTGTTGTGTTTTGTTTTGAAATGAAAAATTTCAATTCTGTAATTCAAAGCATCAGCCTTCAAGGGTGAATAGTAAGCGCTTGTTCAGTAGGCTCCATGTGATATTTGCTATACTGGGTTAAAATGTGTCCAGTTTAAAAGGGAAAAAATAAAATAAAATAGCTAAATGTTTGAATTTGGTAATATGGGACTTTTTATTTCAAGTTCCAGTTAGTTGTCTGTAATATCTTCTTTTTCTGTCAACTCATTTTCTGTTAGCTTTTCCAGGTCCAGCTCTGTCACTTTTTAGGTATTTACATCCTAGTGATATTTTAATAGTTGTCATGTTGTATCTTTAAACCTAATTTCAGATTCAGGTATCTGTTTCCTCAGAGCCTGACAGGGCATCTCATAGATTAGTCAGTCTCAGAAACTGATGCTGAACACCACCTTCCCCTTAATCACTTGACCTCTCCTTTTGCCTGTCATCCGTCACCTCACCCATGTCACACTGATCGTTGTCTTTGCTGCAAAGCTTATCCAGGTTAGCAGAGCCATTGTATATCATCTTTAAGACATCTACAACTGTATAAGTACACCTGGGCTGCTATGGGACATATTTTTAGCACTTGACTCTGCCAGTTTACGTGGTGTGCCAATTTATTATGCTTGAACTTTTTTTGTTTGTTTTGGGGTGTTGAGGTCATTCAGTGGTATAAGAAGCAACTATTTTTGCTTATTTATGGCTGTTTGCCTACAATTTCTGCTCTTGGGACATATGCTGGTGTTTGGGTCCTCATTCATTATAGCTGTTGGCATTGATGCAATACATTTTTCTGAAGCTGGTGGCTGTTGCGGCAGTTGCTCAATGCTGCTGAAAATTGGAAGATAAAAGATTTTAGTAAGCAAATTGAGAAGGCCTAGCAACATTGAACCAAGATTTGAAAGTTGTACTACATCTGATTTACTCTGATATTCACTCAACTGCTTTGGAGTAGCACCAAAGCCAAAAGTGGTGGAAGAATATTGCCTTGCAGATGTGAAGTGGATTTCAGGAAACAAGTTCCTAGTTTAAAGCAAGTATTTTCTGTGCTATGTAGTGTAGTTTTTCTGCCAAGGGAAAGAATCTTTCACTAGTGGTCGTTGTAAGATTTTACTTAATGGTGGTATTGCGTCATTGGCCAATGTGATACACTTGAGAGAATAAATAGATTATTTAGAAGAAATAAAACTATGGCTTATTGATTTCACTGGTTATTACATGTTCTTGAGGAGGCCAAGTAAGATACTTAAACCAGAGGTGCTTGTGGGTACCTTCCTGCTTATTCACATGAATCTTCTCATCTGTGCAAAATTTTGGGTTTGGAGATCAACCAACAGCAGACAAAACTTCAGGTGAACTTAAGTTGTTGAGTCAACTTAGAGAAACATATTTGCTACATATGTGATTTACAAAATGACCTATGGTCAGGAGCAACAGATTAGCAATGTAAGAATCTTTCACTTAAAGTAGTCACATCTGGATTGCGTAATCCAGCCTGACTAGTTGACTCTCTTATTAGTCTTGAAATAATGCAATGTGTACAAATCTATATTAATTTGTTGCTGTACCACTCATGTCCTAGTATCTTACCTGTACCTGCCTGTCTTTCATCATTCTTGTTGTAAATACTTAACTTCAGTGTCTTTTTCCTATCCTAAAACTGTTGTTGCTGTTGATTCATATTCATCTTGGCATTATACTGGCCAGGCAAGGAAAGGAGTTGGTTTGTTTCCTGTGTTCAGGTGATTCAAGATACACTAAGTGCAGTGGGAAGCTCCTGCAGAGTAATTATGTTGGATTGGTTTCCTTGGTTTGTGACCAACTTTCTCACACCACCATGGTAATTTGATGCTGATGGGCCTCTTTTCCAGCAGTGGCTATATGCTGTGTTCCCTTTGTCTGCTAGCCTCCAAACTCAAAGTCAAGATACTTGGACCCTCAAACCTTGGACACACATTCGATGGGCAATCTCATTCCCCTCTGAAAAAGCAACACAGCAGTTCTCAAGCCTTGGTAAAATTCACCAGGATAATCAGGTGACTGTGCAGTGTTGAACACTTAGTTCAACTTCTTCATAATAGAAAGTTAATGAATTTTAAGATTCTTCAGTGCTCATTGTACAACATGCCTTCTGTGGATTATATTATCTTTGAATTGTCCTTCAAGTGACTTTTTACAGGTATGCTTTCAGTCATGTGACCGAAGATGCTGCACTTAATCAGCTTGCATAAAAACTCAGGTTAGCTCTCAGTGTGAAGAATCAGTGAACTTGCACTCAGGTTTCAGTGGTGCTTGACTGAAAAAATGATGAGTTGGGTCTTGTAATAAAAAGCTTGAAGGCTTGTCAGATATTTACAAAGGTGTCATGTAACTTCTCATGCAAAGGTATGACACATGCTATGACACAGGAAGTGTCCTAGGGATTTTGAGAGAAGTGCTGACACTCATATACTCTACTGCATGTATGTAGACTAATGTAATTCAGAAGCAACNGCATGTATGTAGACTAACGTAATTCAGAAGCAATTGATCAAAATCTTTGAGATTGATATAGAGGATTTCAGTAAAATAACAAGCTGTTTAGTGCTGATAACATTTGTGGGATTTTAACATACTTATGCTCGTTTTCTCAAAACTTCTTGTTAAGTGATATTTTCATTCAAGGTCAGTTGACATAGCAGAGGTCACCTGTAGAAGGTTAAAGCCTGATGTAACATTTTCAGATGGGTCAATAGTGTATACACTTGTGGTGGGATGTAAGTAAAATCCCTTATGCCTGTGTGTTTCTCTGTAGTTTCTTCCTGTATGTCTAAGATAGCAAATGTCTCTCAGCTCTAGGGAAGATGTGTAGAACAGCATGAAATTAACAGGAGTGTTTCTTGCAATCTTCATGGGAGCTCAGTTTCCAATGCCAGGAGGTAAACCTGGAGAAGACAAATATGGGTGATTCTGATGGCTTTGATTGCTAGAGTTAACAGTGAAAATAACACGCTTACTGCCTTCCACAGTAAAATACTAGAGTTTCTTGCACAAAAGTGGTGGCTCTTCAGTGTTAGAGTACTGTAAGTATTATGGACTCAAGCATACGATGTCAGGGCATCTATATTGGACTGGTGGAGAACCAGGAATACCCAAACGAGGCTAACAAGTATGCGTTCCTAAGAAGTACAGATCGCCGAAAACTAAGGCTTGCTAATGAGGATGCTAAGTCTTTCCACCATAGATGCCTGATTATGCTAGTTGCAGGTGAAATAACATGAATACCTGCAGATTATTAATTGGCATTTAAATATATCAGATACATTTTTGGGACAGACTTAGTTTCAGTTGCAAGGTGCCAATCCCAGTTAGTCTCATTGTGGATGCTTTAAGAGTAATCTGCTTAATATGGCCCTTGTACTAGCCAGCACTGTTGACCTGTTAAAATATTTCAGTAATCAGCACTTCAGGGAGCTGCTTTGGTGATGGCTTTGGTGGGTAAATGGTAAATCTAACTGAAACAAGCAGAAGAGTTATGTGAACACTGCACAGAGCTTCTGAAAAGATGACTTAGTCCAACATGGATGCTTTCTTAGCAGTTTTGTGTTTGCAGACTGTGCTGTTAGCGTACCAGAGATACTGTGGACTAGCCACTTCCAACACTATACACTCTGAGAGTATGTGCCTTTCAGATCCTGCCTTAACCTAAGACAAACCTTTTTTCTTTCATTTTCTTCTGACAGTAAGAGTGCTTTTTACTAATAGCCTTGCCAAGCATTAAGGGCACTTTTTTTGTTTAAACAGTCTAATTGTTCTTTAATCCATTTCGGTGTTCTTAGGTATATCAAAGCCCAGGGCTGAAAAGCTAGTGTCACTGCTACTGAAGGCTGTAAACAGGTAATTTTTTTCAGAACAGATCTATCTGGTCTGGAATTTAATTTTGTATTTCAGACTTCAGTAGTTAATTTACAGTCATAGTAGCAACAGAACACTTCGGGTTTTTTCAGCTCAGAGTTGTCAACCTCAGTTGCTAAAGGTTATATTGCACTTTAGTCTCATGTGTAAGGCAGAGAGGTAGTAGGCCAGTATGTAACTCCTGAAGATTTTTGAAGTGAAAAGGAATGCTTCTTGAGAGTAGGCATAATTTTTAGCTTTGGAATTTTGTGCAGAGCATTCTTACAGCAAGGGGAATTAAATTTTACTTCACAGTATTCTTTGTGAACATAAGGGTAGAAAGCCACAGATAGCATAATAGTGTTTTGAGGATTTTTGTTCATAAAATTTAGCTTTTTTTCTGTTGAATTGTAGTAGTAAGTTGAAAAGATGATACTAGAGGAAATAAGCTTGAACATGACTATCTGTGTTTTAGCATGCGTTTTCCCAATACGGTGTATTGATCTGTTTTCTGTAGTGAATAGATAAAGTCTAGGCTTTGTGAGAATCAACATCACCTGACTTCATGGCACTGCATCTTCTGTGTTTATACCAGCTCAGTTGATTTGGTTACTTATTGGAAACAAGGAAGTTGAGGTCTGTTACAAATGAGTTACCTGACTTTTTTCTGTGAAATGGATAGACAAGGACCTATCCTGCATGCAGTTCAGAGGATGCAGTATGGGGAACAGTCTGCTTCATGAGATTTTGAGTCCTGATTCTGGGCTCATTTAAGAAATGGGGAAGGCAGGGTCAGCTTTGGTAAATGCTTATTAATTTTGGTGCACCCATGAGATAAGCCGTGTTTTTGAAGATTCTTTCTTTGAACAATTTAAAGCTTTTTATATGTCAGAACTGTGACTTACCTGAAACATAGGTAGGAGATGTGTTGCTATATTGTCAGTCAGTTTTTAATATAGAAATTAAGTAGCATGTCTATAAATCTACATTTTAGTTTAGCCAGCTACTGACCCAAATAGATTAATTTCCTGGGTGTTTGCATGCAGTGACTTCACTGTTTGGAGCAGACTTTTAATAGATCCACCTTGTGTCCAGAGAAATCCTTCAAAGGAGTCTTTCTATAGTTTATTCTCAAAAACATTTCTTTAGAATGAAGCATATTAACATTGAATTTTCTGTTTGTATGTGAGGGTGATGGCTCTGCATGTTTGAGAGGTTGGAATGGAAATTAACAAAACGAAATCATGTTGGGAACTAAGCATGAGTTTTAAGAAAACCTAGATTGGCTTTAGCACAGTGCTGCTTTCCTCGGGAGGGCAGAAAAAACTTAAATCTTGTCTTTCAAGAGAAACTTTTTTAACATCAGAGCATACGTACTGAGTCTGTGAGGTCGTAATGGATATTGAAAGTTTTTCTTGTGTTAAGACAAGATTAGAAGTGTTACAGTAAGAGTTGCAGTTCTGAGAAACCTGTAGGCTAACGAAGATTAGATGAAGTGTGATGGTAAGTGAAAATACCTGAGTAGGAACACTTAGAAAACACAGAACAGATTTGCAAAAGCAGTTTGCAAATTGGAAGCTTGTAATCTGTTACACGTTAATGGGAATGGGGTAAAGTGCTTATGACTCTTGCAGAAGAGATACTCTACCACAGCCTGAAAGTGATTTTTGAAAATGTTTATTTGATATTACAGCTGCAGGCACATGAGTGTTTTAATAATTAGGAGCTGAGAGAGGGAAGTGTCACAGTGATATGGAGAGGATGACTAGGGATTGACTGTTCAATTTGCTCAAATACAAGAATGAGGGGTGATTATATAAGACTGAGTGAAATTCAAACCGAAAGGAGGAGGTTCTTCACATGAATGATTGTGGATCTGTGAAGCTCCTAGTTAGAGGACTTCATGGGTGTAAGAAGTTTATGCAGGCTCAAAGGAAAGCTGAAGGATGTGGAAGAAATTCCAGGAAGGCTACCGAGCAGACAAATTACATTGGGCTCAGGAAAACATCTGAAAATCATTGAGGCCTGAAGAACATTTTGGAATATCATGGTTTTTTCTGTTTATTTTTGGAGATGGGGTTAGAGGGAACTTGTGTGATATGATTAAGGAGGAAGAGTCTGAGGAAAGAGTTACAGCAGAAGAGAGAGAAAAGCCAATGGGTGGCCAAAGTCTTTTCACATTTGTAAACAAAAAATTAGAGTGAAATGTTGTAAGCAGCAACGAGACTAGGAAAAAGATGTGATTTGGGGTCTTTTGTGTTTAGTATAAATGCATATAAATAGGTATTAGTTGGAGGAACTATATTTTCTAATTATTCTTGTTTATCACTCTTTATTAGCAAAACCAAATAGGAAGCTGACATTCCTGTACTTGGCCAATGATGTCATACAGAACAGCAAAAGGAAAGGACCAGAATTTACGAAAGACTTTGCTCCAGTAATAGTGGAGGCTTTTAAGCATGTTTCAAGGTACAGTAAATTTATGTGCAGTGTCCTTCATCATACTGTATTTGAGGGGGATTTAGAGAAGTCCTCAGTTTATCTCTTCTGACACAGCTAGTCCTTGTGTGCTATTTCTGTACTTGAAGTCTTGTTAATTTAATTTATTCAGTCTTTTGATCTTGGATAGTCTTAATGCTGTTGGATGAAGTTACATAGTAAATTCATCTGCATTCAGTCGCTTTTGCCTTAGCAAGCTGTTAGCTGTGCCTTAAATTAAGACTTGCTTTCAGTCTGAGTTTACATGCTACAGCGGTTTGATTATGTTTCATTACTAGTGTTGCATGATTTGTTTTTTTCCCAGCAGCCATTCATCTTGTTGCCTGAGGATGCTGGAGTCTTGATATGGAATTATTTTCTCATGGTATACAGCTGTTGAAGCAACACAAACCTGTTTGCAGTGTTTGCGTAATAGGGTTACAGACCTACAGCTTTATGGGTTAAGCAAGCAAGCAGAAAGGGAATTGGGCATTGTCTTCTTTATATGCTTGTTAAGACATCTTGAATTGCTCTTTGCTTTCTTTTCTTTAAAATGTGATTTTGTTATTTTCTGAAATTATTGAACTTCTGATACTTTGATATTGATAAAGTATGCCAAGGTCTTTCTGTGAAAGATAATCATATAGCAGTGCTGTATTTTTACCTAGTGCTGATTTTTGCCTTTTTTTTTTTGTAACAGTGAGTCAGATGAGAGTTGTAAGAAGCACCTTGGCCGAGTGCTCTCTATCTGGGAAGAAAGGTCTGTTTATGAAAATGATGTATTAGAACAACTTAGGCAAGCTTTGTGTAAGTATTTTGTGTGTGTACAAAGATTCAGTCTCTTGTTTGAAATATTATTTCTCTGACTCCTCTGTTTGTTTTCATTTAGATGGAGACAGAAAGGTGAGGAAGCGCACGTATGAACAGATAAAAGTTGATGAAAATAACTGTTCGCCTCGAAGTTCTCCCACTGACCCTCCACAGGTAAAAGCATGTTTATAAAATTCTGTATTTGCGTATGGTTTCATATAGAATTTTTCAGTTACTCTTGGTTTTGAATCGTCTCTGTCTTTCTTTTAAATGAGGTACTGTTTCTGAGCAGCGGTGACTACACCTGAAACTTTCCTTCACGGTTCTTTAGGTTACAAGTGGAGCTAAGAAGTTGAGCATGCTGTAACTTTAGTCAGTTTGACACTAAACCAGAGCGTATGAACTATTTATCCAGCTTTGTCCACATCAGGATTTCAGCATTAGTTTCTACAATGTTTTGGGTTCTCATTTGGTTTCCAGGGTAGTAACCAGTAACATATGTTTTAGAATAAGACTGTTATTGGTTTATCAGTAAAATATTTCTCAATGTTGCAGTCATGATGGTTGGGAAAAGTTCTTATCTACCTTGCATTGTTACGGCTTTTATAATTTTTGTGGGTTTTTTGTTACTGTACTGCCCCATCTCAAAAGGCTTTTTGTTATGGCAAAGAATCACAATTTAGTATGTTTCTCTGTAGCAGACATCTGTGCTTCTATGAACATCAGGCCTAAAAGTGCACTGATCTAGTCTGATGTAGTGAAGCAAAACTGCAAGAAAAATAATTTCAAAAAAGTATAGTAAAATAAAAGGTACTGTAAAATAATCACTACTGTCAAAAATAAAAGATTTATAAGTAGTCCTATACCAAAAATTTAAATGAAAAATCTGTTTTAGGAAAGTGACCTTTAAAACTAGGAACACTGCGATATTCTGAGAATTAATGGCTTACTGTTGTTTTATTTTCAGTCTGAGAGGGGATAGAATGTTGCTATAACACTGATATCATAAATGCTTTTAGAATTACCATCAAATTGATTCCATAAGCTTATTGTGCAATACTGTTTTGTACTAGGATCTGTTCATTTAAACTAGTTCTGAATCTTGCATGCTTTTTTCAGACCACAGATCTCATTAGAGCATTACAAGAACTAGAAAACGCTGCCTCTGGGGATGCAGCAGTTCATCAGAGAATAGCTTCTTTGCCTATAGAGGTCCAAGATGTGTCCCTGTTAGACAGAATAACAGGTGAGGGTTGGGGATCCAGTAACTGAAATGCTGTTGTGAGAACTTCACAGTATATAATGAAATCATGCTTTACTTGTTTTTCTCTGCTTGCTTTTTAGATAAGGAATCTGGAGAGCAACTTTCCAAAATGGTAGATGATGCATGTATGTTGCTGGCGGATTACAATGGCAGGTTGGCAGCTGAAATAGATGATAGAAAACAGCTAACTCGAATGTTGTCAGACTTTCTCCGATGTCAAAAAGAATTCCTTGCAGAGAAAGAACATAAGCTGGAAGTGCGTAATGTTTTGTTTTAGTCCATTCTTCACTAAAGCTTGTTCTTGCAAATGTTTTTAGTTTGTCTAAACAAATTTTCTCTCCAAGGGTAAATATTTAATCACCACTGTTAGGTCTTTGCTTCCAGCACATTTTTAACAAGATTTTTTTTTTGTTCTAGTATTCTAAATCGATTAAACCAGCTCAACATTAGGTAATGTTACAACTGTAATCACTTCTTTGTTTTTCTTTCTGTTTTTTAGCCTATTCAGTCTTCATTACATGTACAGACCTAGTTTTAGTAGTGCGGATAGAAAGTCTTATCCTGAATGGTACAAACTTAATTCTTCATAGAGTAAATTTTTTCTTGTTCTTTTCATTCATTGTTGTAAGTCTTAGTTACGTATTACATTGCTTAATAATGTCTTTTTTGTGAATAGAATGATCTTTCTGGTAGTTGCAGGTCTGTGAAGCCACTTAAAGGATATAAGTTTATTTATTGGTTTCAGCACAACTCTTTAACCTGACTGAAGCATCCATTAAACCCAGTAAAATGTAGTTTTAGGTTCTACGGCCTCTAACACAGCTGGTTAGCAGTATTTGTAGCACTAGCATCATTAGGACAGGACAAATTAATAAAAGAAGGATGCAGAGTGAACAGCTCATTATGAGCAAATGATCCCCTAAGTTATTCCGTTCTTCATTATTACCAGTCATCTCTTTTCCTTTCCTACTATGTAATACTGTCAAGCCTCCTGTTGAACATCCCACATATCCAAAATAGGTACGTAATTTCATGTCCTTCGCTTCCCAAATCCCTTGTCTCAGCTTTGAGCTCTAACTTGGATATTACAGTAATAGAACGGAAGCTGCATGCTTTTGCAAGGGGAGATAACAGAACAGTTGCAGTGCCCTGTAACTGCAGCATATGCATGCAGTCCTTACCATGGTGCACATATCAATTGCTTTTCAGGTTTCATATCATACAGGCCTGTCAAGAACGTTTTCTTCACTCTGTGGTTTCATTATCCTTTTATAACTTCGTAACTTGAGTTCGGATTTTGTGGTGTCTTTGTTCAGGAAAATGCTTTTCACAATGTATATGAAGTGGTCATTCAGATCAGTTATGTCATTCCTAGACTACTCTTATTTCCTGACTTCCTTCCTTTGCTCTGTGCCTCACAGAAAAGCAATTGAAAGTTATTCCTATCAACTTCACTGTGTTGATCCTGTGGGAAGAATTTCAACCAACTTCACGTAAGATAGATAGTATGCACAGTAGTGCTGATTGCAGTAGCAACGGATCCAGCTGCACAATGGAATCTGGAAGATTAAAGAACAGGAAGCCTTAAGCTTTTAATCACCTGCCATACCTTCTCTCTCTGTGTGTGTGATGTGTTTGAAGGACAAGTTCCCACAGTACCAGTGTGGGACTGATTGTCTTGAGACACTTCTTTTTATAGATCATTACCAGGAATTAGACCCTCTTTAGGTATAGTAGACCACTGGGATAGTGAGTTGCTCAAAAGGCAGTGACTTAGTCCTTCAGACAGATTTATACTTCTGTAAAAACAAAAGAGCTCAGTTAATCAGAAATTATGAATGGAGTGCAGCTGTGGATAGATTCCACTCTTGTTGGTTGTTTTCAACAAATACAAAACAGCTTAATTCCCAGTATTACTAGATCAAAGAGGTCATAGCTGTAAGCAAAAGCAATTGCATATTCCCAGGCTGCCATAGTCCTTAAAACTGGGTTTCTTGGCTGAATTATTTAAAGAATCTCATTCTAGTACAGCATGCTTCCAGTTTCACACTGGTTTCAGAGGTCTGTCTTCAGAAAGCAGGAGCCAGTCTTCAGTACCTGTAGCAGTCCGTTTTAAATAGATGAAGTCCTAGGATGTTGAGGTATACTGTAAGAATGTTTTTAGGCTGATCAGGTTGCTAATAAAATGCAGGTTGCTAATAAAGAACTCTGAGCCAAGATGGTGTCAACCCAAGGTCCTAATAAAGAGCTATAAGACGAGAGATTGTGAAGAACAAGAACCTTAAAAACAAGCTTCTGAACTTGTGTTAAGATGAATGAAGTGACTTTATGCTCACTACCAGTAGTGCCTTTTGGTTTGGGAAGTGCAGGCTGATAAACATTCTGAAGTTTTGAAATGTAAGATCAGGATGTCTTCATGATACTGTCTATAGGGCCAGGTGACTTAGCTTCTCTGTTTTGTTTTTTTTTTAAAATTTATTTTTTTATTCCTTTTTAAGAAATGGCTATCTTCTGGTGTAAATACCAAATACCTGTAGCCAGATGCATTTGTTTTCTGAAGTAAGGACTCTGTTTTTACAGTCTTGGGAAATACCATACCTCAGATTGAGCCTTGCTTCTTGGCTGCTTGTTTGAAATAGCTCCGGGAATGCACCTGTCACCTAATTCTTTGAGAACGTATTTCCTGAACTGCCTGTCCCTAGGTTTTGCTGCTCAAGTTTAAGTTCTGGTGAAATTAATTTGTTCTAGGCAAGCTTGTTTCCTTTGTTAGACATCTGGCTATTGACATTTCTTTGAGTGTAACATGGTCTCTGGGTTGTAACACATCAAGTCTTCATTTCTTTCTGAATTAGTGTCACCTATCTGTGAGTATATTGCTGAGAATCCTACCTTATTGTTTTGTCAAACACCCAGGTATGGTTGTACAAGTGGTTGTATTCTTAGTGGGATCTAGAAATGTTACCTACTGTTGACCTGGTTTAAGAGGATTAGAAATTGAATTCCCAGCGAATTCTTGCAAACTTTAAACCTTAGATGGGAGCTTTAGACCTAAATTTGCAGATCTTTTATCTTCTGAAGAAAATTTACAGGTAAGTAACTTTGAAAACCCCATCTTTCCATGAGTACTTTTTTAAAAATAAGACTTTCTCTAATAGTTATTTCTAAACAGTAATGCATGATTCCCATCAAAATCAAGGTAATGTATGCATTAAATCTTGACAGGAAATTTTGACAACAGGTGAATATTATGAGCTATCATGCCTGCATCAAAAGCTAACTGTATTGCTTAGTAGGTGACTTTCATAAGTCTGCTCTGGGTAAGTAGTGTCATCTTTAACTCTTAAATTGTTTTCTTTAACATCTGTCTAGCTTCTGTTGCAGGTGGTGGACATGGACCTATCTTCTAATGATGTCACCATCCATTAGTACACACATCCTGCTAAAAATAAATTTAAGAATCAAAATCTTGTATTGTCTGTTGTTTTTGAAAACTGAAGAGGAGGAATTCTGTAACTACTCATACCAAACCTCTGCTATTTTCATCTATATTCTCACAAACATTACTGAGTTCGTGCCTGAGATGGATAACTTATCCAGTGTCATTCTTTTTTCTCAAAGAGCAAACTTTCACATGGTTATTCCTAAAACTCGGAAGTCCTTTCGGTTAAATCATTTGAAATTCCAAATGCAGAAGTTTGGGTGTCACTTGCGTTGAAGCTGCCATTGCCAAAAGGAAAGAGCTGTGAAAACAAGACTTTCACTTTTTAACTTACACTCTAGTTCTTGGGTTTATGTGAACATCAGAAGTGAGAAGTGATGGGTGTAGAACTTGTCCTTCACAAACACAATAAAGAACTTTCACTGTATTAACGTACATCTATCTTACACTTTATGTAGGTCACAGAGATGTATTTTATAATTGCTTTTATGCCCCTTTAGAACCCCCCCTTAAATTTAGGATTGTCCTAAAGAGCATTTTCCCCTTTACTTTTGTAAGTTTTAAAGTAGTATAAATATTTCAGGTTCAGTGTACTGCAGCTGTATCTGGAAACTTGTAAAGGTTTTATAGGTAGATGTGATTCTATCTGTTAGAGAAAATGGAACTTTTTTCAGAAAGATTTTTGTAGGAATCCTTTTTTTTTTTTTCAGAACTGTGAGGACTAATATAAATCTCCTGTTTCCTACTACTTGAGCTGACTTTTCCCTCTCTCCCTCTCTGCTTCCTTGCTGTGCCCCCCGTCCGTCCCCGTCCCATCCCCTAGTTTTTTGAACAGAAATGTTGGTTGATCTGTTGATCTCACTGAAGACTGATAAAAAGAGCTTTTACATTATGCAAGAACATAGAATTAGGTATATATAAATTAGTATCCAGGTGCACTCATCTCCATGTGATAAAGGCTGTCTGATAGCCATTCTGGAGTTGACATGGCTGTAAAAATACAGGGATGACATGAACAAGAGAAGTACTTGATCTACTGGTGGTTTTTTTTTATATTGCTTTGCTTTTGCCTTTTCCACACTCACATTGATTACAGAGTAAATATACTCTTACTAAATTTCAAATAAAGGCTTTGATATAGAATCATAGAATGATTTAGGTTGGAAGGAACCTTAAAGAACGCCTAGTTCCAACACCCCTGCTATGGGCAGGGCCACCTTCCACTAGATGAGGTTGCTCAAAGCCCCATCCAACCTGGCCTTATTAAATCTTTATAATAATCTTATATGACTAATTAATGACCACGGGCAAGGGATTGTATGGCCTTTTTATAGAAAAACAAGACAGCCTCCTCTCACCTTCATTTTGATGTTACAGAAAAACATGGCATCACTGCACTTAGTGTATACTGGATGACCCAGTTTCTTACATAGTGTTTCTGTCAACTTGCCACTTTAAATTGGGAAACATTCTTGTCACTAAATCCAAATTTTTATGAAGGAAAGGCTACTCTGGGAGGCCTGCTGTGTTTTAGCAGCTTGCATTTAATTAAGATACTTCTATTGATGATGTTGCTGTTTTGCATTCCTTATTTTCTACAGCTGTATAAACAATATTTATATACTTACACACACATCTGGTTGTAATTATTTGTGGTTTCTTAGCATGTTGAGAGAATATTATATGTTCAATGCACTTTTATTTCATGACTGAGCTTTATAGCTCAATATAGTGTGACTTGTCTTCCTAAATGTTTTATTTTTGTCATGGGATTTTTATGATAAACAGCAAGCAGTTAGTCATCCTAGTCTGTAAATCTGGAGTCAAAGGTGGGGGGTTTTTTTGTTCAGTTCCAGCTGAATGGTTTCAAATGTAGACAAAAATGGTAAGCAAAGGATTTAGTCATGGCAGCAGTATAACAGGCCTCTTGTGTTAGGGTTTTGTTTCTCAGTGCAAGACTGGATTGATACTGTTGTCTGCTGTTTCCCTCCACCACAGCCTTCATGTTACACTACAGGGTGTAGTGCTTTCCTTGCTCGTTGGTTTGGTATTTTTTTTCCCTTTAGACCCATTATACTTGCCTAGTGCCTTTTTATGCCAGCTTCTTTCTTTGCCTGCCAGATGAGCTAAGGGTAATATATTTGGTCACGTTTCATACTTTTCAAGTCCACTTAAAATAACTGGGATTAATTTTTTCATAACCTTGCAGCTGAGCAGCTAAAGTATTTTGCTGAGCTTTGGTTGAAGTTGGGTAAAATTGATTTGTAGCATGAATCCTTCACTGCATTTTGTTATAGGGTGGAGTTTGCAGCATTGTAGGTGATCTACAACTCCTTAAATGTGGCAGCGCCACAGTGACACAAATTAATCTCGTATTAGAACTGAGTTGTGCTGTACCTGCTGCTAACAATGCAATGATTACAGAACTGGTAGCTGGGAAATAACAGGAAGTGAGCAATAAGATTCATCCATACTCAAAACTCCTGATAAGTATTTAAGAGTTTCTGATACAGGGTAGGCAGCAGAAGACTCCACGAAAGCAGTGGTACCAAACAGACCATATTGCGTGGTCTCTTTTGACATTATGAACCATTGCGGTTTTTTCTATTCAGGATTGCAGCTTCAGAAATATTCTTGGGCTGAGGGGAGCATGACTGTTGATCTCTATAATAAAAAAGGGAGAAGACCCTTCACCAGAATTATTTTCTTTCTTTTGTGGGCCAATTTCAAGTAACTTTCACTGTTTGTCAGAGAAATGTATGTAGTTCTTAACCAAGAGTGAAATGTAGGCTAAGGATCTCTAATGGACAGATTCTCTTCATTCTAATTCTCCCCATCCTACCCTGTATGAAATAGAATAGAATTCAGAAACAGGCCCCTATGCTTAGAGATTTGTGTACGTCGGTTCAAAGCCCTTGGTCATAGGTCGGCTTTGAATGACCTTTTGGGATTCTTTGCATAGTGTAATGTAGATGCTCTATTGATCTTAATGTTGAGTTGCACAGTGCAAGTCCTTTAGTGAATATAGTCACTGGGGTTTTTGTTTTGGATTTTGGGGGTTTTTTTGGGGAAGAAAAAAAGCACACACACCCCCCCCT
>RSEF01000002.1:93981387-93999803 GCA_003993805.1 Himantopus leucocephalus
AAAAAAAACCAAACAAACAAAAACCAACCAAAAAACACAAACCCCCAACCAACCAACCAAAAAAACCCTAAACATAAAACAGCCAAACTTCAGTAAGCTCGTTAGTTTGGATCATCGACCTGAAGATGACTCAGGAGACTTCAGCAATCACTGCAAGATGCATCTCTCCTTAAGGTTTATTAGATTAGAAGTTAAAGAATGTGAGGGGATGTTTAAAAATGAGACCCAGGTTGCACCTCTTATCTGCAATAGAAGTAGACTTGCTAATCGTGCTTACAGGTTGCTAACCTATCTTTTAAATTTAGTTGTTCTTTTGTTTCTGTGACCATTTTTTTCAGTTCCAAAAAGTGGCAGGAGATACAGTTCTATGGGTTAAGTTACTACAGGTAATTTGCTGGACTAGAGTGGACAGCAGCGCTTATGTCAAACACAGTGAAGCAAAGTCAAGTTGTCAGTGCATTTTGTTCCTCTGTGCTGTACCCATTTTATGAAAATAAGGCTTATTTGCCCCATTTCTTGTAGGAAGCCTATAACCTCTGTGTACTTGATCAATAATACCCTTTTTGTTTTATATCATGACTTAACAACTGCATCCTCAGATACCAATGTATATAGTTTCTCAATCTGTACCTGAATGAGTATTAGACTTCAGAGCAACAGAAATGCTTGAAGACTCCCACTTTCTAAATTGAATTACCAGATCCTTGAGTATAAATCCTGTTTTTTCTAACAGATCAGGCAGGTTGTAAGTTGTACTTTGCTCATCCTTGTAAAGTAAGGATAATGTTTTGCTTCAGTTCATGTTTTAAGGCATTGCTTGTCACATTGAAGATGCTCTGTTTTTGAAACAGGGTAATGAAAATAATACAACTTTTGTATTTATAAAACTTTTTACCAATTTCACTCTTATTCTTTGTGAAGAGTGGGGCTTTTCTAACCTTCACTCTGCAGCCGACCTGTTACTTTATATTTGAAAGGGGAAGGAAGTACAAGATACAGATACTTCAATCTAATACCCTTGAAGTACCTTTTGAATTCCTTGTTATAAAAATACCAAGAGATGATACTGGTCTTACCTAGGCAGGACTTGCTGTTCGTGAGACTTTTAGACAGAATGTTCCTGGCTGTTGCAAGCCAAAAACTTGATACTGTTAACCAAAATGAATGGATCTATTTGTGTCATCCTCAGAAGAACAAGTTTTGCAGGTATGTAATGGATTCAGTTTTTGTGCAAGCAAACATCTGAGAGGATGGGAAATTCAAAACGGAATAATCAGTGCTTTAAGTTTTTGAAGAACTGCTGTAGACTGGCAAGTGGCTTCGTCTGGTGCTTTCTGCAGCAGACATTCCCGTTGCTTTGATCAGATGTTTGCTGGAAGAAAAAAAAAAAAGCACAACTGGATGTAAGAAATATTGAAACTGTAGCACCTATTTATGTTAGCAATATAGTTTTCCAACTTAACACTACACCTTTGCTACAAGCCTTAATTTCCCACAGTAATATTGTTGCTGTTTAGACGGTTTAAAATTCAGATGTTTGTCACTAGACCTATTACATTTTAAAAACATATTTTTTTAATCTTTATTGTGAATACAAAGTCAGCAGAACTATAAACCCTGCTTGTATCCCTCCTGCAACTAGAAACTTGCATTTGGAATTTTTATTTGTTGAAGCAACTGTAAACTCTAAATAGGAACATAAGACTACACTGAAATGCCAGGCAATTGTGTTGGGGAAAACTCAATGAAAAATTGAACTACACAGACTAGATACTGTTTTTTCTCACTCAGTTTTAGAGTTACAAAGAAAACGTTTGTAATCTAGTTTCAAAAAAGAGACTGTGGTGGGTGGAAAGGAAGAGGGAAAGGAAGCTATCGGAAAGCTCTGCTCTACAATTTGAGATGACTTGTATAAACAAACAGAATAGAAATCTGTTGCTTTAACAAATGTGTTCTGGTACTTAACGATTAACAGGAAAATAAGCCCCTGTGTATTCAAAGATAATTGTGTTTGACTCAAATGCTATGCTCTGTAGTGTTCTTAAATTGTGTCCTAATTAAAGCCTGTGTCGTTAGGCTGATGCTCAAAAGTTACACTTCGAAAATTTTTCTGCTATCATTAAGATCGAGAAACTTAATAACAAATTTTTTTGGTCTAACAAACTTCTATATGAAGTTAAAAGGAAACTCATGTTACTGTTTATTATGACCTATACCTGTAGTTAGATTTTTTTTGCTGCGTTTCTGATAATGATTTGGCTGGTTGGTTGGAAGGGCTGATGAGAAGCACTTCTAGGAATCTGACAGAAGAAAGAAGAGAAATGGCTAGAACATCAGTTTGCTTTTTCTCTCAGCCTTCCTGAAACAACACAAAGCAGATTTCATTCTGTCTCAGTTAGAAACTTTTGATGTATCCACTTAAATTGAGACAGCATTTAAAGAAAATTTGCATCCAGTGTATTTACTGTAGGTCTTGGGCAAAGTGCTCATATTTCCTGTGTCCTCACTTATGCTTAGGAAAGTAATTCATCTGCTTCTGTAATGGACTGAGGANATCCAGTGTATTTACTGTAGGTCTTGGGCAAAGTGCTCATATTTACCTGTGTCCTCACTTATGCGTAGGAAAATAATTCATCTGC
The DNA here is from genome assembly GCA_003993805.1 of Himantopus leucocephalus. Taxonomy (NCBI): domain Eukaryota; kingdom Metazoa; phylum Chordata; class Aves; order Charadriiformes; family Recurvirostridae; genus Himantopus; species Himantopus leucocephalus. The sequence goes on from RSEF01000002.1 coordinate 93,984,027, forward strand.
TTCTGTAATGGACTGAGGTGACAAATATTTTCAGAGCCTGTTAATGAAATAATAAATTACCTTTTGTTATCAGTTGTATTTTAATGTCAGCATAGGGGAAAGTAAAGTTCTTACTGGAAGAAATATTAACTGGCGCAAACTACTAAGTATAGGTGATATCTTTATGATAAAAAAACTTTGCATTTAAAAAAATTCTATATTAGGAGTGAAATATTTTTGTTTCAGAATACTTCAACATTTTGTGGTATGTAAGGACAGTGCACTTTTCATGTTTTTTGGGGTTTTTTTTTTTTGAAATCCAGAGCTTGAATAGAAATTCATGTATTACTAAGTCCATCAGTTATGGGTAACATATCACTGAAAATAAAAAGAATGTTGAAGAATTCATATGAAACTTCCATGACCGAGATAAGGATCGTTTTTAGTTTTAATAATTCTGTTGTCAAATCAGAATTATTTGAATTGGTATGTATCAAAATGAATGAGTTCATAGTTGAGCTGCTTTCATCAGGCACCAAAACTCATTTGTTTCCCTAGTTTAAATTCATGATGATCTTATGTAGTGGTACTACTGAAGTAATCACAAGGTTTATTGTGACCATTCGAGATATCTTTTATGGTCTGTATGCTCTTTTCAAATAGTTACTGATGATCTGAAGGACACCTTCAACTTTTCTGTTAATTATAAATTTTCCATCTGAAGTTCTTAATAAAGGTACAAGTAGACAAACATTAGGCAACAGGTAGAGTTCTAAAACATCATGGTAGTGAGGTCTTTTTGATTGACCAGTAGCTCTTCAATGAGCTTTTTTTAAGCAGCCTCTGCTCTTGGAAGTTAGTAACTTCCATATCTTTTTTCAGCTAAGGCTAAATGTAGAGGGCAGAAATACTGTTCAGTAGGACTCAAAGTGAATCTGAATTTTATTGACCAAAACCACCGCACACCAATGTCTACGTCAATATAGTAAACCTGGGGCATTTTACTTCAAAAAATAAAATCCAGACATTTTATAAAATTAGCTACTTCTGGTTGTTAAAGAGCTCTAAGAATAGTAGGTCAGTTGTTCATGGAGCAGTAGAGCCCCAGCTGAGAAAAGGTGAAAACTATTAGGGAAAATAATGTTTCTCTTAGCTGGGCCGTTGCTGAAAAATCTAGTTCTTAAAATGGTCTTTAACTTTCTGTTAAAGCATGCAGGTGAAATGCAGAGTTTTGAAGAATGTTTCTTTTCAGCTAGTAGCAACTGTAGTTTAACTGATACTGGCCTGATTCTGAAAATTAATCTCTGAGAATAATTATAGCCTTTTTCATTGGAGACTCCAATCTGGAAGGCTTACTTCTGTACCGAAACGCACACGCACAGTGGGTGTACTCTGAATCAAAATGCTGAGGGGGAATGGGTGGAGGAGAACTGCAGGTCTTTTACTTGGTGCTACAGCTAGTTGGTAGAAGTAGTCATTCTTGCTTTGATTGGGATTGAAAGCTGAGATTTATGATCATGTGTATGTTTACACACACACAAACTCATTTATTTATTTTTTTCTAGCACCTTATTTCAAAATGTGTTGTCTTAAAAGCTGGATTATTTTCTTCATACCTAGATTTCCCTGATTGAGAGGAGTATGGTACAGATGTCTGTGGGGGGAACAACTTGGAAGCTATGAATTAAAACATAGTTGAGAACAATGTGAAAACACCAGCAGTCATTACTGACTGTCTCTTGAAGCTGCATGCATTAGTTATTCTGGGTGGTGTCATGGAAAAGTAAGAGAGGAATTGGAAGAGCTATTTCAGCAGCCGTGAGGAAACAATGTATTCCACATCTGTTTTGAGAACTAGTTTCTTAGCTGTGGAAAGGGAGAAATGGAAGAAGTTCTTTGTCACAGGAGTGCTCGTCATTACCCAGCATGGGTGTAAAGTGCTCCTTACACTTGCCTTAAAATTTAATTCTAGACAAAAGGAATGGCAAGAGTACATTTATTTCTGCGTTCAGGCTGAAACAGTTGGGATGTTTTTCAGTTCTGCCAGAAGTAAAAGAACACTGGATTAGTCTACTTTGGAGTTGATGGTAAAGTTTTTCCACTGCCAAAATCTGGAATGCTGTAGACTAAAAATGGTGGAAATAAGGAGAAACAGAATGCAGGGAAACAACTGAAGATGATGTATAAATTGTGTAAATGAACTCTTAGATAAAAAGTGCATTAAGTTGACTTAAGTAGACTTTTCTAAATACATTTCTAACACTTCTCAGCTACTGCTGGCAGTGACTGGTGGAAGAGGGGAAGAGGGAATTGCTGTTCTAGAAGGCTTATAGGTATTGTGCTAGTCTGATTTCTCGGGAGACTTGGCTATTGCAGTCACGCTGCCAGTCTATCAATTCTTCTTTCACTTGACAGGGAAACAATCTTAAAAATAATTCAGTTCGTTAAAAGTTTGATCAAATTAGTTTTGTGAATAAGTGGATAGAAGAGAGGCCCAAAGGAATGCTTCAGTAGCTCTTCTCCCCTCAGTCTGCTCTCCAGTCAGCCTGTGTAGCGTGGAACCAGCCATGACCTCTGCTGCTCTTTGCCAGAATAGTTGAAGAAGACGTCAAGTAGATTCTTTGCCAGAATAGTAGAAGACGTCAAGTAATATTGGGAAGGGACAGGGGAGACCTCAAGTAATATTGGGAGGGGGCACATTAGGTGGGAGTTACTGTGGGATGGAAGAATTGGGCTAATTGTGGGATGGAGTTAGGGCGTTTAGCTGTTTCTTTACAAGAATCAAATAGCACCACCATTCACTGAACATTCTTTTACCACTGTGCTGCCTCATCTTGAATAAATCATGCTATTGAGGGTGTAGAATATTTGTGTGTGATAACAGGATTGAAAACAGTATTTCTCTGAAAGTATTAGTCTGAAGAGCCAGTGTTTTGAGCTGCTCTCTCCAACATCACTAGCTGCTTTATTTTCTTGCCTGATTCACTATTAGATTAAATTCTTGTTTGTTTTTCACTAAAGCACCTTTCTGTTTAATTTTCTTCATCTGTGAAATTGACCTCCCAGCAGGTTCTAAATTCTTAGTGGTTTGGTAATTTAGAAAAATATGTTATGAATTCAAACTGATTAAAAAAAACCCACCCTTTTGCACAGTTATCAAAAAAAGTACACTGCTCCATCAAGAAAATGAAGAAAAATCTACTGTCATAACTTNTTTAGAAAAATATGTTATGAATTCAAACTGATTAAAAAAAACCCCACCCTTTTGCACAGTTATCAAAAAAAGTACACTGTTCCATCAAGAAAATGAAGAAAAATCTACTGTCATAACTCTTTCAAATTGAAGAAGAGCTTCAGTATTTGAAATGGGCTGGTACATATTTAAATGGGAATATTTCGAACACTGTTGTCTAAGTGTCAAAGAGGAATATTAGTTACCTGTTTCTCCACACTTTTACACTACCAAATTAAAAAACCCCACTTCTTTTAAGCCAATGAGAATACTATTTTTGAGGGGCACAGGCAGGAGGGAAATGTACGGTGACTTTTTAGGCAGAAAATTTGGTGAACGTAAGAGACAAATATGTTTTACATTTTTATTAGTGGACAAAATAAGGAGTCTGAGGAGATAAATTACTGTTAAATCATTACCTGGCCTCAGCCTTATCTCCCTGAATCGAACTGGTTTCTCAGTGCAAAGGAGATCAATTCTCTCTCCATAGCTGGGTTTGTTTGCCGTAGCATACACATCATTTGTAAGTGGGGCTGAATGAGGAACTTGAGAAGTAGGAAGAATGCTACATGATTTTTGAATCAATTGTAGGAGTTACAGTAGATGTGCACCAGAGGGCTGGAATATTAATCAGTATTTTGTAATTTAGCACAAGTCCTGAAGTATTAGAAGCTGTTCTGCGAGTCTTTGATTTAAGTGTAGGCCAGCGTTATCTAATCTAATGGGTAGAAACCACTGTAAAATTAAGCCTTTGATCTGCCTGCAAGTTAAATGTGTTTTGGGTTTGGTTTGGGTTTTTTTTTTCCCCCTCCTCCACAAACATTCAAAACAGACTTTTGTATGCTACTTCGTCTTTGAGACCCTGTAAACCAGATGTGGAGATTCAGTTTTGCAGTCAGTACATGCAATGGTTTTAAAGCTCTCTACATGCAGAGTTTGGGGTGGGGAATGTGTAGTGGCTACTTTGTTAGTTACTAAATTGCAAGAGGGAGAGAGTCAAGTTTTGAAAGACACAGGAAGTTGGAGATAAGCATTTGAGCTTTGAGTTCCACCATTCAAAAGATTTTTGTTTTGAAGTCACTTCTGAAAATAGCACATTAAGGACATGTCAAAAATAGCAATAAAACAATGTGAAGAAGGCTGGAGAAGCAAGATTTACATCTGACTGGGGTCCTAAAGGTCAAGTCGATACTTACATTGCTCTAGTTCCTCAAATGTTAGGTTCTCGTTACCCATTTCCATTCCTGATTATGTGTTTTCATCCTTTGTTTCTTTTAAGTCAATAGCGTTCAGATAAAGTTCATTTTACTCTGGCCCAAATACTTCATTCGTCAGGCAGCAAAGGAGGCAGAGGGACAGCATCATTTATTTGTTCCAGAGTTGTGCCTGTAAACAAGTCCTTGAATTTTATGTGGAGCGCTGAGCTCCGTCTTTAAAAGCAAGCCTCAGAGCTGTCTGGATCTCAAATGTGAGCCCTTTGATCGTGAAGACGGTAGAAGGCAGAAGACTGAGCAGACGGTATAACTCCCCCAAACGTTACACTTGGCAATATTTCAAACACACAGAGTTTTAATGTAATTGATTTCTAATTTGCTAGTAACTACCAGAGTAGGAGGAATGATTCAGCAAGGGCAGGAGAAAGGAAATCATTTGTTTCCTGTGTCACATCCCAATTCACTATTTGTAATCTGACCCATCACTACATTTCTTCTTTTCTGCGCTGTTGCTTACTCTGCTTTCTTCTCAAGCCACGGTCACTTAGAAAACACTGAGAATGTTGCATGCATATGGAATCTCCTCTTCCTTTCCCTCCCTCCACCTCGTCTTTGCTGTCCTACACATCAAGACTCAACAATGAAGCTGAATCTGGTGCTATTCGTTGCCTAAGAGTTCAGAGTATTGAGATGAAACCTGGAAAATTCTAGATGTGTTCTAGAAACATCATAAAATCTCCCATTTTAAGGTACCTGTTTTCTGATGGAGAAAATTTACATCTGTCAGCCATAGTGAACTGTGGTTAAAAGGTTGTGCCTCATTTATAAGGTCAGTATATTTGATAGATAAATTCAGTGAGCTGTGCCATTATTGTACCAACTTTATTCTGGAGTATTTGGCCTCCCAGATACTGATAATCCTTTGGCATCCAGAAAAAATCAGGGGTTTAGTTAAACTGGTATTTGATGGGTAGCTTCCAGCCATATCTTTTCAGTCTTTCACTCATCCATGATTCCATAATAACCAATGTAAGCGACATATATTGCAGGGGTCCTAGTAAATCATGTTTTCCTCTTTTTCACATTTTCTGCCTTCTGCCCTAAGGAGACTTTTTTTTTTTTTCTTGTTGATGGTGATTTTTGTTGCTGCTGTTTTTAAACCAGTGGTACGTTAAACAACCTTTAGTTTTAAACAATTTAGATGTAGAAGCTGTACCACTGTCGTTATTATTGCGTACATGGACTGTTAAGCAAAACAATTTAACATGCCATCTTGAAAGCCAGGCATTTCTTGTGCTTGCTGTCACAAGCAATTGAGTGCCATTTCCAGTAGAGAAACCCGTCATTTGGCATAGGATGACATTAGATGCAACCTCTGTAGAAAGAGTTACATTCTATGTGTATGCCTATTAATTTGCTCTCTTGACCAAAACACAATTACTGTGCTTAGCTATGGCATTATCTGAAGATGTAAGAGTGGAAAGTCCCTATTTATAATAATCTTATCTGTAGAAGAAATCAGGTGTTCTTGCTCAGCAATGTCAATCTCAAAGCCTTTTTATCCTAAGGCTGAAATATTGTGGAATAAAGCACAAACAGTGATGCAGGTACAAACCCAAAGCAGAAAGTACAGTCATTACATGCTGGTTTGGTTCAACATGTTCCTCTCAAGAACTAGTAATTCCTGATTTTCTGGATTTTTTTTTTTCTCGTGCCAGAGTACTGTCTTAGAACACAGACAGCAGCAAGAAATTTACCGTGACTAGGCTATCCTCCAGAAAGTAATCTTTAAACCACTACTTCTTTGGTTTCCTGGCTAGCTCCTCACCTGTAATTTATGTGGATTGTCAATACATTCTCTTGCTGCAATGCCTGTAAGAGAAAGTCATCCCGATGCCATTGAAAATGTAATGGGTTGGTGCTTCTGCAGCCATTTTGTACCCATGTCCTTAGCATTTCTAGAAAGAAGCACCTTGAAACTTCTTTTTTATTGCCTCCTGGCTGATTAGTGTCTTCTGCCTTACACAGAGAGAAGAATCCAGGCCAGTTTTGTGGAACACCAAGATCTTCCTTTATTCCCAACCCACACTCCAGTAGAATTGTTACACTTAGTGCTAATCCTTGAGTCCTAGAGGGGTGCTGCTTTATTATGGGGCTAATCAGTGTTACTAAGATTGGACTCCAAAGAGTCACGCAACTGCTTTCAAGTCAGGTAGTTGACACTTTTTGTTTTGATGTATATGCAAAACATAAAATGATTATTAGGTTTTTTTTCAAATCTTAGGGTATAAGATAGAGAATATTCTTGTCACTGCCCTGACTAGGTGCATCTCGTTTATTTAGTCCTTTGCGTTCTATGTGTGCATGTACAATTTGGTAAATATCCTAGCCCCAAATCCTTGAATCCATGTGGGATAACAGCCGCTGTAGTCAGTGGAAAATTAATGTTCTTTTTATGCAACACGATCAGAAAAATTGTACACAGTCTGTACAGCTGTAGGTTTTAACTTTATGCTTCTGTTAAACAGTAAGTAATAATGCTTAGGCTTCTGAAGGTAATTCTCTATGTGGGCTGTAGTAGAATAATCCTGATGACCTGAACCTTAGTTTTGGAGTTACCTGTAAGTATTCATTGTCTTCTGGTGTCTGAATAGCTAACATCCAGCTAGGTAATAACTAAAAGAGCAGGAGAGTTTATGGAAGCTACTATTAACCAGAAGTAATAAAGACTGATATGTATAATCTAGGTTTTAGCTCGCTTCAGTTATAAAATGCTGAGCACAAACTCCAGATTTGCATCTTTCAATGTAATTGATAAAGAATAAGCATTTAAATATATATTTGTTAATTTAAGAAATCATAATTGTATTATGCGATTTAAGATTTAGAGCAAGTTTATTTTCTGCATGTGAGCCAGTGCCCAAGTTTCAGTAGGAGAAATTTGCTGGAAAATACTGGATTTCATTAGAGCTCCAATAAAAACAAAGCTGTCAGTGAAAAAAGTAGGCATACTATTGTGAGGGACAGCAGGCAGGCTCACCGTGCTGCAGTGGGAGCGAGGAATACTGTACAATTCTGACAACTGCGAGGTCCAAACTTGCATTAAAAGAATTTCTGCAGGAGATGTGTTCTGCACAGCCCGCAAAGTGTTTAACGGCAGAAAAGTTTTCTCTTGTGCTGCTGGCTACAGACTTAAGTCTTAAAGCATGTTGCCCACTTTTTCTTGGCACATGTGTTTAACAATACTTTTTATTCCTATATTTGAGCACCTAGCATGCTCTTACGCTGTGTCACACAGCTTTTACTATGTTGCACAATGAATTTTCTCCTCCAAAGTTCAGTTGATCTAGAAACGTAACAAAATACGCCCTACACAGTTGCAGATTTCAACCTACATATGAATGAATGGGGAGGGGTTCTTTTCCTGGTTTTACTTGGTCTTGTTTTCTTAAGGAATTTGAAGCAGCTCACCCGTGGAATGAGACACATGTAATTATTTTGCAATTTGGACATCAAATTAGATAAACCCCACATGCTTCCCTTCTTTCCAGAGGTATTACAAGGAAAAACAACATATTTAAAGATTTTAAGTTCTTACGTTAACCTGTACAAATGGAAGTAGAGTCTGAGTTTTTCTCTGGAACGTTTGATACAAATTTAAAACAGTATCAAGTTTGTGAGAGTGGATTTTGTGTAAATAAGAGAGAAATTTGGAGTGTCTGTTATACAAAAAAAACAGGGTAATGTACCTGGTGAAAATGTACCTAAGTGACTTGCATACTGACGTGCAAGAGCACATGGCAAAACAGGGAATTCAAGTGTTTTACTACTTTGTATAGTTCCAATTTTTTTTAAACACCGTGGAAACCCAAATAGCTAGTTTAGGAAGTACAGTAAAGGAGCTGATGAAGAAGAGCAACTGTGTTTAGATATTTTATTACTGCCCACTAAATAGTCAGAAATCTCAGTCATTAGCGTCTTTATCAGGAATATCTGAAATGCTGTACTTTGCCAACGGTGATTTTTCCCTGTGTTCCCTCCATTCCAAAATTATACATTTAATAAAAATTGGATGAAAATTGAAAGAATTTTTTTACATTATTTGCATTTTTCCTCTGACCTGATCTTCCAAGACCACTTCATCCACAACTGGATAGAAATACAGACATACAAAACAGAAAACCCCACAGGTACTCTTAGAGCTTCTGTATAAACCAGGATAATAATTTTAAAGACCTTTTTAATGAAATGCAGGTGGCTTGAATGGTGAAAGATGTTTTTAAAAGCTAAGACATTTTAGATAGAAATGATTGCTAACCTCTGATACATGTTTTCTTTTATCAGTAGATCACAGAAAGATGTGCATTAGTGGGGTTATTGCAAGCTCTAAGCTTTTGGGAGGAAAATAGTTCATAATGGGAAAGAAAACTTCAGGGAAAACACTGTAAATGTCTTTCCTTGTTCTTTTTAATGTTGTTTACTTGTTCTATGTTCTGCTTTCTCTCTAGACTTTTTCTTCTCTGGTTGCTCATAATTTCTGCCCTGACAACCTCTTTTTACACCCTTTTTATTATAAAATAAAACTACCTACTTGAGCAATTCAGATTTGGATAAATAATGCCAAAAATGAGTGGCTGGCCCAGATTTGCTGCCTGGAATTGGTTGTTTGATAAGAGGCTTTCACATTGTGATTTTTTTTTTTCTTATAATTGCTCTGTACTGGTATTGCTTCCCTTATGCAAAACTTTCTCATAATATTTTAACACTAGGGCTGATCATTTTTAAATGACTGAACTCGTATCTATGTGCATTGTTGGAAATTAAGATTCTGCTCCTTTCTTGTTGGCTGTAGAAGGGGTGCAGTTGTTTGCTTGCTTCATGCATGGGAGAGTTTTCATTGGAGATATTCCCACAGGACATACGAGGGGCAGTTTCAAGAAATCAGAGTTATCTACTGCTGCTCTTTCCTACTTTAGCTTTCTCACGCTCCCGTCCCCATCACTGAACACTGCATGTGGAGTATCTATTTCACACTCACGAAAGGAGAGAAAAACAAAATTACTACAAAGCATATCAACAGTTTGTCTTACACAGATAATTATTCTCATTAGTCTTGTAAACTATAGTCCCAATTCTCAAGTGACGCTAAGCACTTTCAACTGCTATTAAAGAAAATCAAGTTTGTGAATGCTAATCTTTGAGCTGTAACTAAATCCTGTTCTTTAGAATCCATGTCTCTAAAATGGATGTTTCAACCTACTTAATGATATTGTGAGAATGAGTTGACAAGGGTAATATCGAATTGTCTAGCTGATAAAATTTATTAGACTGTACACACATTGGATGATCTGGCATTTTTTAGCTTATTTTGAGAACTATTCTTTAAAAATCTCATTAATAAATAGTTGCATGCTCTTTAGGTAAGGCTGTTCTGGAATTGTAAGGTGGTTGTCCTTGACACCTGTTTCTTCAGGTTGGATAGGAGTAATTTATGAACTGGGAAAACAAAAGACAAATAAATAATTTTAAAAAAAAAATAGTTTGAAGAGCTTGTTCAAAATGTCCAAAACCGGTTTTGCACAGATAGACCTGCACTGACAGAGTACTTAATGAACAAGGTCAACAGCCTGGGCTCACCTGTAGCAGAAAGTTGAGGTCCTCTATCTGTATTACTTTTATTTATTTCCCTTTAAATGTAGCTAATACCCAATCTCAGGTCAATAAAACACTTTTGATTCAAACACTTCTCATTCATTTTCTTTCTTGCTCACAAGTTAACACCGAGCGGCTCTACACTGCAGTTGCAAAAGCTATATACGTAAGCCTGCTTTAAGCTCTCTGCTGCTTGGGTGAGACTGCTACTGGTACTTAGCCTTGCTACAGTAAAACTGGTCTTTATGTAGATCTACTTTATGTAGATCTGTCTTTGACAAAAGAAAAGGATCTGAAACAGTTGTCTCTTGGCTAGCTATAGATAAATCCCCTACCTAGTGACCTGCAGTGTTGCTTTCATTCTCAGATTCACTTTTCATCTTCAGAATAGTTACATGTAGTCTTGACTTTACAGAATTTTCACGCTTTTAGATGTCCATTTGTCTCTGGTAAATTATGAACATCAAAGTCCATGTTTTTGTGGTTCGACACCCACAGTATGAGCTTTAGAACGATGAGTTGCACATGTGGACTCTGAAGTTGGAGCCGAGGCTGTTGTAATGACCTGTAGGCAAGGGTTGCGTGAAATGAGGAATATGAATCTGATGTGCACAATTTTTTGCAGTTCAGCTGTTAGGTACAGTAAATACTTGAGCCTGAACACTTTACACAGTTGTTGTTAAACACATTGCTAAAGGTGTGTTTCTTCTAAAAGACCACCAAAATTTTTCATTCATAGATTCCTTTAAATTGAACCCTGATACCCTTTAATTTGGATTTCCTTCAAATAATTTGTGAGTAGGTGAAACTTCAAGAAACTATCTCTAAGCCTGCAGACATTTTTTTAATTCTTATTTTCAAAACTGTTCTGCTTTATACCTTGTGTGTCCGTATAGAGTATCAACTTGAATATTTGTTTAGGCACAATTGCTCGGAATTGCTCTGAAGTGCCTGATTGCTTCTCATCAGAAGTTCTCCAAAACTTCATTCTGTCAGCCAATATTTGAAACTTAAGAATTCAGTGTAATTTAAGCATCTCGTGGAAGTGTGTAGCTTTGAGTTATTTATAATGGCTAAATTATCAACCAGATAAAAATGCTGTATCATCAGATAATAAAATACAAGACCAAATTTAACCTCAAGCAGGCATCTTTCATTCAAGCTGTTGTGTGTATCTGCTATCCTGAAATGCTTTAAATTAAATCATTGTCCCACAGAGATTCTCTAATTAAATCAATGTCTTTAAATAATAATTTATTTTATAAATTAATATTCATCACTGGGGACCTTTTAAGATTGAATGGAAGTAAATATAAAGTAAGCAAGCCGAGCAATACTCCTGGTAATTAAGCTTATAAGTCCCTGTTTTCTTTAACTTTCCTAAACATTGACCAACTTTTTGCCAACACAATCTTCATGAATAAGCTAAGAACAAGTGTAATAAGACAATCTTAAAAAATGAACTTTTCTTTGAGTTGACATAATTCATGTTCTTAAAGTACTATGGAATGGGGAAATCCTTTCTGTCAGGGGTCTGCATTTTGATGTACTAATGAAAATCAACCTGAATTTAATGAAATTACAAGCCTTTGGAAAAATCTTACTTTTAATAATCTTTTTATAGCTGTTAGAGTGCATCCAGAGGAGGGCCATGAAAATGATCAGAGGGACGGAGCACCTCTCCCTATGAGGACAGGCTGAGTTTGGGTTGTTTAGCCTGGAGAAGAGAAGGCTCTGGGGAGACCTTATTGTGGCCGTCCAGTACTTAAAGGGGGCTTATAACAAAGGTGGGAACAAACTTTTTAGCAGGGCAAGGGGCAATCGCTTTAAACTAAAAGAGGGAAGATTTAGACTAGATATTAGGAAGAAATTTTTTATGATGAGTGGTAAAACACTGGAACAGGTTACCCAGAGAGGTGGTACGTGCTCCATCCCTGGAAACATTCATGGTCAGGTTGGGTGGGGCTCTGAGCAACCTGGTCTTAGTTGCAGATGTCCCTGCTCATTGCAGGGGGTGTTGGACTAGATGACCTTTAAAGGTCCCTTCCAACCCAAACTATTCCATGATTCTATGCTCATCAGAGATTTCTTAAAACATTATTAACTTCCATGAAGAGCTTCTCTGCCAGAGAGTCTTCCAGCTTGAGCTAAAGAAGACTTCTGCAATTGCAACTGTATACAATTGTCCTCTGGGCTGACCGTGGGCCAAGCACCTGATGTGAGAGCAGAGAACTTCTTCCATGGGTGGGTTATCCATGGCTCCCATGAGCCTAAGTAATGGGGAGGTGGAAGCTGATGGGTTTGAATTCAGAACTTGGACAAGTAGCCATGCTGCAGAGATTAAGAAGGGATCCACAGGACTAGACATTACAGGAATAGGGGATCAGCTGGATGAGAAGAAAGGGAGTGACCAGCCAGAAAAGCATAACATGTTGGACTGAAACGGGAGGAATTGGAATTCCTTTGGACTAAGAGGATGGAAGCAAAAACTGGTGTGAGGTGATAGATCTGATGGAGATATTATATAGGCAGAGAACAGGAACAGACTGAGTATAGGACTCGGGAGAACTGGAAGCAGATACAGCCAAAACTATAGACAAAGTGGTAAGTACAGACCAGGACTGGAGAGGGAGGAATTCAGATATGGAGTCAGAAAGGAATGAAAAGGGAACAGTTAGGCAAAACCCAGTTGTGAGTGTTTGTATTGGATGTGAATACAGGCATGATAGGAGTCTGAGAGGCATTGAATAGCCTTGCTAGACAAAGAGATTGGTTCTAGGAACAGCGTTCAAAGAATGGAGATGGAAACCAGGAGTCAAGACTGGGGTGAATGAAATTTGAGACCCAGGTTTAGGCTGAAAGGAGCTAGACAAAGAAACTGCATTTTCAAGGAACGGGAAGAATAGTTTGTGACCATTGTGAAGGAGTTCACATTTCTGATAGTCACCCTTCAGATGGGAAATGTCCTGGTAAAATGCTTTGTTCCTATTTACTTCTGTTGCACCCAGGAATTGATGGTTTGAAGATACGCAGTGTATTCTTGTCTGTACCACAGTATAACAATTGACGGTAGACAAGGTCACTTAATCAAGCTTTCCCCAGATGGTCACTAATTTAGTTTGTGGGTTTCAAACTTGTGAGTTCATTGCTTCCTGTTGCTTTATTTGCAGACAAGGTGAGGAGTCTCTAATATTTTAACTTAATTTAGAAAACTTGCTTTGAAGCATTAAGTTCTTTGCTAATTTTAAGTACTAAGAAAAGCAGGATACTTAGAATCAGAAGATGCAGTTCCTCTTGATCTGTCAGCTCAGAGCAGTTTTCTGAAGAATAAATTGTGTTTTGTTATGGTGAAGTATGCCATTAAAAAAGCTATAAGAATGTTAGTAAATCTGCATACAGAGTAATGCGTACAGTGAGTAATGCGTACAGTAAGTAATGCATGGGGCAATGCATAGAGCAATAAGGAATAAAGAAAGCAGTCACTAGGTAGGTGCTCATTGCTTCAGTGCTATTTATTTTTGTCTAAATGTGGTAAGACCTAATGGAAAACTGATAGATGCTAACATACTGGAAAGTTAAGTTGAACCTTTCGTCCAAAAATCTGTTTTCTAGTAAACAGGCAAAACGTGTAACGGAAGGTTAGCCAAGTCAGTCCTTTCCTAAGCTTGTCATAACTGTCCTTGATTTTTCAACCTTGTGTGTGTGTGTGTGATGCATATAGATGCATTCAGACTGTTCCATGTCGTAAAAGTTATTTCAGGGTACATCCTTAAGACTGGTAAATAGGTTGAGCCTTTAATCATACTGGTGAAGAATGCGAGCCATGCCGGATTTTTAAAGGCAGCACAAAATTTAACCCCGCTCATCTGTTTTCCAGAGTGATAGTGAGGCTTATCTGACTCCTGCAAATCTAGTTGTCAGTCTTCCTTGCAGAAAAATACCAAGACTGGGTGAGGGATTAGATTTCAACAAGGTGGAGTTGTATAAACAAATACCGTGTTTCTGATCTAGATATCAGGGTACCACATGCCATTTGCCTTTGTCTGAGCCTTTGAAGATTTCCAGCGGTTTCTGTGCTGTTGGACCCAGCACATGAGAAGCCTTTGTTCTGTGACACAGCTCCGACATCTGCACCTGAAACTGGAAGGTTGGAACAGACCTAGAAAGTCAGATATCTCAGTTTTAAATATGAAGTACGTACAGGCCATGCATGCTGATGTACACACACGCCCTCAACACCTTAAAAACCTGTTAAGTCTTTTTGGTTTTGTTTTTCTGTATTGAGAGTATTGATTTCCAACTTACCTTACTTTCTGTAGCTAACAAGGGTGCAGATTAAATATTTGTGTATTCTGCAAGCCTTTTATTCTTGCTTTGGAATCAGACTTTGTTTCTTTGGCTTTTCTATACATTTTCTGCCATGCAGTATTTTGATGCATGCCTTAGTGGTCAGACGGGGTTCAAAGTCATATTGATGTTGTAAAGGGAAAGCACATCCATGAAGTTCCAAGTTGTTTTAGCTGTAGCACCTCTAGACGGTAATTGTAGAAACTCTATATTAAGATCTATTTCAGCCTGCTTCAGTTGGAAGGGAAAACATCCTCGGCAGTGCACAGCCTGTTTGGCCTGCCCATATTTTTATTATTCATGATGATTGTAGTGTCTAATCAAAAATTATTTGGCTTTTTTATCTGGTACTTATTTGATAGAGAATTACTATTAATCTAGGGGTGGAATCCATATGTTGTTGGCGTTGCTTTCACAAAATAGCCATATTCTACACTGTCGAGTAATAGAAACTGTAGTAATCAGTGGGTTCCTAACGAGCAAAATAAGTTCTTCTAATTATCTCATAAACCTACTTTTATGACTGGAAGTAAAAAAAATTATTGCTTGAAAGTAGTGTTATCTTAGACCGCTGAAGAAATTGGAGAGACTTTTAATTCTGTACATCAGGTTGCCTATATATCCCAAGAGTAAGGTTCTCCATAGGTAGCAAGCTATGCAAATTATGCTCAGTGTAACAAAAGAAAACATCATACTTCTGCCTGTCCTTGACTGTTTGAAGTAAATAGCTTGAATCTTACCTCATTTACGCAGCGGTAATTTGAAGTATATCTTAAAATCAATGTAATGAAAACGAAATAGAAATTCTTCATGAGGGTTTCTGCAGTTAGAAGTGTCAACAATATGGGTAAATTGTTACTCGGTTGTATTGTATACAGCATTTCTAATGGAGCAACAATATCAGAAACGACACCAAGATATCCCCCATTCTCACTCCTCTGCTTTGATAAGGTCACACTTTCAACGTGTACACGGAGGAAAAAGGTTGTAGGTACATGTGCATGCTATTATGATAAAATAATAAAGGCTGTACATATAACGAGTATTCTTGATAATGAGTACTTCCAGCAGTCCAGGACTGCTTAGGTAATGCTAGGACCTTAATGCTAGCAACCTTAAAAATATATAAGCAAACCTTTTCAGAAGTGACTAGTGATTTTAAATAGAATCAAACTGGGAAAAGCAGCCCCTTTGAAAGTACCTCAGAACTGCTAAGTCACTGTACTTTAAAATCAGCCCTCTGTTAAACTTACTTACCAGTCATGAAAACTAGACATTTCCAGTGATTTCTAGAATGGTTTTGAGAGTGTCATGGAAAATGAGGTGCTCTGGATAAGGTGAATAATATTTCTG
>RSEF01000002.1:93999816-94032970 GCA_003993805.1 Himantopus leucocephalus
GGGGGGGGGGGGGGGGGGGGGGGGATAGTCATGGACATCTAAGCTGCAGTTGCAGATCTCACATATGTTTTGGATTACCAAAATTATATTAAAATTGCATTCTGTAGCTTATATTGCATCAATAATATAATGAACTATAAAACTTTGTGTAATTTTTTATTGACTCTAGTTTTATAGTAAAAACCTTGAGCAAACCTTCTCAGAGGTCTCTTTCTAAGAAGGCACAGGGAACAAGTTTTGACTCCCCGAGAGTGTGCATTATGCTCAAGGTGTTGGCAAGAGGAAGAAGACTGCGTTATATGGGAGACCGAATTTATGAGAACATTTTCCTTAGTGAGAAAAAGGAACCTACCATCAGTAATATTGATCAAGCTGATATTCTCTAGTCAGCAAGTCCCAGGCAAAATTTATGTGGAAAACGCTGGATGTCAGAAATGTGATGTTACTATGGAAACGATTTATTATCAGCTAAAGGGAATTCTAATGGGGTGAAGCAACTGGCAATTTAATTTAAGGTGCATTTCAGGTTTTGGAGTGAAGTCTTGAGAGAATATAGCTGCTAAGTGTGATCTGTGCATATTTGCCTAGCATCATGCTTTGAAAGGATGCTGGTTTGCTGCTTCACATTCTTCATTGACAGAGAACGAACTTGGTCAGGATTCAGCTGATTCAAACACCATTTGCCAGAATTAACCGCTGGAATGATTTTATACTTAATTGTTTTTACTAATTTGGGGCCTTTTGAGTGTTTTGATTCTGCTCGCAGTTCTGCTCCTCCTGTTCTGTACAGCAGTACATCTGTCACAACGGAGGCCAGGTCTCCTAGCTTCAAGCTTGCTCAAAGCCCTCGCTGCCCACCTCCTCCTGGTGGCCTCCAGCCACCCAGCTTCTGAAAATAGCGATTCTCGTTAACTAATGTTCTGTATATTGCCAAATTGTTTGTTTTACTAAACAACGAAACCTATCTTTTCCTCTGACATTAAAATCTATTCTCTGAAAGAATAGTCAGGAGTATATCTCTGCAATCTGGACTAAAACAAATATTGAAAAAAGCGAGAAGTATTCTGTTATTGGCTTTTTACATGCTGGGAAAGGACTAGGACTCTTGCACAGAATCATCTCACTGAGGCCTCTGGATGCTGCTGTAATGTTAGAAGAGAAACAGTAAAGTATTTGTGGCCTTTGGGTGTTGCTGTAAGGATACAGTATCAGGATACAGCCCTTCATTTCCACAGCCACGTCCTGAAGTCACTTGCGCCAAAGAGAATGTTTTGGGCAAGGGTGAGCAAATGATGGTTTTCCTAGGACCAAAGGACCTGCAGTTGTAAGACTTTTCTGGTCATCTGTATCATAAAAGGAATGCTACTTTGCCCTGTGTACCATCGGCAAGTGCTTACAGTTCTGCTGACTAGGCACCTGTAATATTTTTACTGTGTTTAGTCTCTCATAAGACTCTGAACTGTATGTAATATTTAATTTTTAAATATAAATGATGTCAAAGAATTGATTATCCTAATTCAGGGACACTTTTTTCTCTCTTTCTATGTAAAGATTTCATTATTATTATTATTTTTAGTTATGCATTACCTTCTCATTAAGAATTTAACATTTCTTGTGGTTCTCTTACTGCCCTTGGTAAAAGGCCACACTCTCGCTAATAGTCACAAACTTTGTTTTTATGCGTGTTGGACCTTGTCCAATAATCTTAATTATGCCCCAGATATTTAACATTTATACTACTCTATTGGGTTCTACTACCAACAGGTCTTTTCATTGACCTTCCTTTTTACTCCATGCTATTAACAGTATAGAAAAATATTTAAAATTATGTTTATACTTTGTAAATAGCATGATCGTTATCTTTTATAGACATTTGCACGGTGGTTTTATACTTGCTGGAACTTTCAAGTGTTTATATTTGGCACTTTCACAGGATGATGTAGATTTTTTTTTCCCCCACTATTATTTAGAAGTGGTTATAATCATGAGACCTTGGTTATCCATGCTGTAGGTTAACAATTTCTTGTTATTTCCAGCCGTTCCCAGGCTGCAGCAAAACCTGCAGCTGCACTAGAAAGCATCTGCATTTCATGTGTTGTGAATTACAGTATATTTTTATGCAGCGATGCCTTGCCTGCTAATGCTTAGTCCCTTCTGCTTTCCAAGTTTCTGAAACGTATATATTACTGTAAATTGCACCCTAATCTTCCTACGTTTTAGAATAACTGTTTTTATTTTATACAAGCTGGTATTCTTCTCCATTATGTCTCATATTCTTAATAAGTGAGCACTAACAATATTCTAGTGGACTGGTTTACAATGTTAAATATTTTATCTTGTATGATGTTGTTTCATGTGAAAAGTGCCTCATAATCATTAAATATATGAATTATGAGTGGTTTGACCTGTATTCCAACACAATGTGAAATCCTAAGTCCCCAATTCAAAAAGTTTCTGAAAAGTCAGGGTTAGATCCATAAACGTACTGATGTTTTTTTTTTTTTTTTAATAAAAATTAATATGAAATACTTATGATTGGTCAGCTTGGTGGGGCTGATCAACAGGCCTGGTTAGGTGGCATTTGGTTGTTTTTTGTTCTTTCTTCAGTATGAGCTGAAAGAAACTTCTCTGACAACAATAAGTTTATCCTCCCGTACTCTGTGAGTGATAGTAGAGTGTGTGTATCAATTATGCTTAATACAGCTTCTAAGAATAATCCCATTCTACTAGTCGCATGGAGAACTGCATGTAGTTTTGTTAACTGGGATCGTCTTCCTTGTTTAGCGTTTATGTACTTACCATTCAAAGCTAAACAATCCCATGGCTGTGCTTCTGAAGTCAGATGCTGAGAAAATGCTAGAACTGATGCCTCTGCCTCCAGAATACCCAGTTCTGTGGGTTCTTTCCTATTAAGGGATGTTTACTCATCTAACTCACAGAAGGAATACTTACTTGAGAAAATGTCAAGTGCAGTAAGTAGTAGGGATGGTATTAGCAGAAGAGTCTCATGTTGAATTCTTCTGCATTACAGGAGTACAAACGCAAGCTAGCCAGAGTGTCCCAAGTACGGAAAGAACTCAGGTCGCGCATCCAGAACCTGCCCGATCTCTCTCGACTTCCCAACGTCACGGGCAGCCATGTACACCTACCGTTTGCAGGAGACATCTACAGTGATGACTGATTACAAGAACATCCTTCCATAACCTCTACTTTTCTGTGAAATGAGGGGTAGGTCAGACTGATTGGTACTCTTGTAGTATTATTTTTGTATATTGTTGGAGAGTGTCAGTAAAAATACTCTAATAATTTATAAAAAATGGTTTAAAAAGTTGATTTGTTTACTATTTTATTGGCGAGTGAACATAAGGGTACATTTATAAAAGTGGCATCTGTGTCTATTACATTGAAGAATGGATAATTATCTTATCTTTTGTAAAGATTTTAGTTGGGTGGCCTGTAAAAAAACATGCTAAGATTTTTCTTATGTACCCTATATTTAATGTAGATCAACATATAATCAACGTGTACTTCTAACTCAAGACATGTCAGTTGCTATTGAGGGAGTGAAATGTGGAAATCACAAGCTTATGTTTGTAAAAAGGTTGATGCAATTTAATGCAAAGTTAAAAGTGATCTTACTGTCTGTTACATTTAAATTACACACTCCCAAAACAAGTCAGGTGGGTTGTTTTGAAGTAAATGTTGGCAACCGATTTCGTATTGGAAAACATAAATCATGTTACACTGAGCAGGTATTTAAATTACTCAAAATATTGCAATATTTTAGTATAATTTAAAATCCAGCATAAGAAACTATACAATTGACCAGTTTAATTATGTTTCAAAACCGTAACTTACTTTTTACAGCTGCTTAATTTCTAAATTGAGGGACCATTCATACGTACTCTAATCCCTTTCTGGAACATCTGTCTCCATCTAAAAAGGTTAATCCCAGAAATGTGAAACCATTTTACAGCTTTAATTAGATTGAAAGGTCATTCTCTAAACTGTCCCGGTTGTTAAATGTCCATTATTAAAATTTGACAACGCTGTGTACCATCCATACACGCAGCAACGCGATGATGCAGCCGTGCTGTACATCCTCTTCCACTGAGAAACCCCGGAGGCCAGCGTGGCCTTCCAGCCCCCCACCTCCACCCGCCCCAGCAAACATTTCTAGGTCATGATTGTCTTTTCTCACAGGACAGCAGAAAGACAGGTCAGGCCTGTGTATAAGTTAAACTGTGGAAAATTATTGCCAAGTCTCTGTTTTAAAAGAAGTCCTTTGCATGGCACAAATGTGGTATTTGTCTGCAGGTAGCTGAATTTGTGAGAATTCTTTGTTACCATACGATGCACCAGCTTTTAAGTTCACTTAAAAACTTAAAGGTACAGACAGGCATCTAACAGAAAGTTTAGGCTTTTCAGTCAATAGGAATTAGGCAAGTAATTGTGAAAGAGTGGTTTAAAAAATGCCTATCTGTACCTTTGGCATTTAGATGTCCTTAACAACCAGGATTGTTTGAGTTGGATATATCATTGGAGTATTTAATGATAGCATTTTATTCATGGGTTTGCACTTGTCAGGCATTGTTTTGCATCAGATAAGTTCACAGTTTACAAGTTTAACACTCCTTCTCACAAGAAAGCAACTTTTTTTTNATGATAGCATTTTATTCATGGGTTTGCACTTGTCAGGCATTGTTCTGCATCAGATAAGTTCACAGTTTACAAGTTTAACACTCCTCACAAGAAAGCAACTTTTTTTTAAAAAAAAAAATCTATTCTTCCTTTTCAAAAACCACAATTCAAAATAGTCCTTGAGTGAAATTGTTGAAGATGGTGATCTGTCACTTGTTATTGACTTCTACAAGGCTAATCACTAGAATAGTTGTTGGATGTGAATGGAGAATAATCTTTCTCTTTAAAATAGATACACTTGGACATAAGCACCTCAGTCCAATTATCTTTTCTTATGGAAGTTGCCATGAATGAGACCTCAGTTAAGTAGGGGAAAAAACCCGAAAAGATAAAAATACAGCTGTTGACATAGCATTACATAGCGTGCAATGTAGAATACTAATTTCATCAAAAATTCTGTATGATGGCTAGAAATGCTGAAACTAGTTCATCAGAGCTCACCAGCTGTCCAAAGGTTTGTAAGTTTTGAGTGGCAATTTTCCACTCCGTAGGAATAAAGAGCTAACTGTAATGAATCCAGAGGAGTCTTTCTTTAGTTTAACTCGAATATGCAAAATTAAATAGCACTAATTGGCATCTTTTCAGCGTAGATTTTTGATAAGAAAATGAATGTTCAGTTACAATTTTAATGTTTTAAATATTTCTGTTCTAGTTCATTAAAGAGCTCGTAAATTCATATATACATGTATGTGCATTCCAGTTGCAGTTAAAGCTCAGTCGTGCTAAAGGATAGCACCAAATTTGTGATAAATATTAAAACAGATTAATCTATTAAGAATTATAAAACAAATCATAAACAAAGAAGGATAAATAGTGAGTTCACAGTTGAATCCCATGCATGGAAAACTTCATTTGTACCCAGAGGTGATTGTAAGTGCAGCGGCATGGCTTGTTTAGAGTGCATTGAAGGATCTAAGTCTTGGATACTCAAAACCATAGGGAATTAAGCTTAAACAGTCTTTTGCTACCTTAACTAAAAATAATAATAATAATAAAGTTGAATGCTGAGTTTCCTTGATCTCTCAAGGGTGTTAAAAAAGACACGACATTTACTTCACGAGACTTGTTTTTCTTATTCATAACTCTTAGTGATAATGTTGCTTATCTACAGATAATGTAGAACTGATAAATGAATGAGGAAGAATCTCAACTTCTTCTTGATGTATATAAGTTTTAATTTTGAGAGAGTGCTATTTTTTGGATATATTTTTCTTTATTTTACTGTGAAATTGTTTACTTCGAGGAATATTTCATAGCTGGGTTCTTGGAAATGATCCCTCAACATTTGTTTGGAAAATAGGACTTGCGGAAGGTAAAGGTCACTCTTCTAGCAATTGTCATATATCAGTGACTGAATGGTATGTGGTTTTTTATTTATATGGGAAAGGCATCAGGTATCAACTAGTTAGAAGACTTCTATTGTAACTGTAACAGTATAGCAGGAGATAACATGGTACGATACAAATGCAGCCCTGTAGTATCAAAAAATACCTCCAAATTCTCAGGTTCCAAAGCTTAACGCGCGTACTTGTGACATCTCAGGAAGAAAAGAGGCTGGGTGGGGAGAGGAAGGGTGCCTAGGAGCTGAAAGGGAGAACACGCCTGGGTGGAAATGAAAAGCAAAAATGTCAGCTTTTGTCAAAACAGAAATAACAGCATGAAACCGGGCAGCACAATGTTTTCGCTGTAGATGGAATTATACAATAGAAGTGCTTTGGGGCGTTGCCGGCCTGGGAAAGAAAATGTGTGGGTGTACCCTGCCCGTCTCTTCTAACGTGGTCTGACTCTACTCAAACCGGAATGCCCACCCTACAAAAGTCACAATTATAAAATATCTGAACGTTTTTCATCTAATAATAAAAGCATAATAATTAGATTATTTGCTTCACTATATTGCACTTTTATTGAGCATTCTCTGAAAAAAGCAAAGGCAATCCTGCAGCTCTTTGCCATACGAGAATGCGTACCTTGGAGGTCACTGGGACTGCTTGTATATTCTAGCGTTTGCAGGCTCAAGCTGTGTTTTTGCAGAATGTTTTGAAAGATATCAGGAATATTACCCCACTTTTATGGTTTTAAAAATAAATGCGAAGTCCTTAGTTACAAAAATTACCATTCTTAGAAATTGTGTTTCATTACTCCTTTTGAAAATTAACCTACAGCCTGCAGTAACATTAGCTTGTGTGTTTCACTCTGTTAATGTTTGTAGTGATATATTAAACCACCTCAGTTAATCCCTAGCAGCGCAACCCAAACTACATGCTTCTTATGTATTTTATCTGAGTAGTCTTCTGAATGCCGAACTGCGAGCTTTCATTACCATAAAATTACATTCCTGTTTACCTCAAGTTTAAAAAGACAGTGTGTTAGGACACAGGCTAATACCGCTCTCGCAAGTCAGTGGTAACTCAGTCTGGTACTTCAGTGATGACCCAAAATACATAGGTAGGATGTGGTAGCCCCCTGCACAGATGACCATGGAAGACATGGAAATGATACAGAAGAACTGGATTTCAGCCTTTTGAAACGTAAGCAAGTAGATTCATGGGTGCAGAGGTTTTTTTCAGTGGAAAAATTAGTGAACTAGGAAACCAGCACGTCTAAAATTGGATGGTTACATTTATAAATATTTAGGGCCAGTTCTGCTCATTACTCGTGCACATAATCACAGTGACTATTCCTGCAAGTAAAGACAGCAGATTCAAATGTAGTGTCTGAAGTGGAATTTTTTTTTAATGAATGACCAATTTTGTCTCGGCTCCTATTTCAGTGTGTCATTTATCTTGATTAAGTAGTAAATCTCTTCCATCTTGTTATTTAGAAATCTATTTCTGATTTCATCTTTACAATATTTAAAGTATCCTACTAAGCATGATGTTTTTGTGGGAATTTGCAAAAGTTCAATAGCACTCGTTACTTGTTTGCAACAGAAATAGACTCATTTGTTAAAAGCTAACAAGAAAAGTTTGAAATGTAAAGATGTTTCATTATTGTGCTCTTCTGACAGAACGTGTAATCCTTGTGTAATTTATGTCCTCAGAATAACACCTGTATGTATGCTCTTTCATATTTAATAGAATAAAACATTGTTGTAAAAACATCTGTGAAATCATTGTTTATTGCTTGCCTACTCAATCTCATGGTGTGAAATAGCCTTAACCTAAACTGCTCCCTACACTTAGGAGTCAACCAAAATCTCGTGCTGATACTGAGGCAATAATCAATACTAATTTTGAAGTTTATTATTCTCTGTATTTCTATTTTGTGTAATGAAGTGACAGTTTTCAGTGAGGACGCAGTGCATCAAAAAGTATGAGGTCATATCTATCTCTAGAACTGTAAACTTCTTAAAAAGAAATATTGTTCATATACCATCTAGTCGGGCTGAAGTTTGTGCTTCTTCAGAGGGGGGGTGCTGGGTATGAGGCAACCGGTTGTAATATGCCAGCCTGAGGTTCCCAATACTCAAAAATAGGAAAATTGCTCTAACCAATGTTTCAAAATGAAACGTTTTAGTTGAACTGGTTATATTAAGCCACGTTTTGTAACANACCGGTTGTAATATGCCAGCCTGAGGTTCCCAATACTCAAAAATGGGAAAATTGCTCTAACCAATGTTTCAAAATGAAACATGTTTTAGTTGAACTGGTTATATTAAGCCACGTTTTGTAACATTTTCAATATATGGTATGATGCTATTACTGACAATAATATACATACGATTGCGTAAGTAGAATTTGTATGAGCTGGGAAATAACTCGCTCTGTAATGACATACCTGTACATAGGGGTGTATGCTTAGCAGAGAACCTTCTTGGTCTCGCTTTACAAGTCTGGGTGAAATTCTGGCCTCACTGAAATCAGTGAGGCCGTTTCCTCTCTATAGAGTTGTTTTTCCAGCTCTTCAAACACAAACCAGTAACGCTGCATGGCAGAGGTTTGGCGGGGAGGCTCAGCAATGGTCTGTTGCAGCCAACAATTAACCTTCAGTGTTTCATTGAGTACAAGAACGTAGTATATCCTGAGGGGAAGAGTGCATCAGTTGCATGTATGTATATATGTATGTATGTATAAACACATCTGATGTGTGTATATGTATGTACATACCTGTATACATCATATCTAGAGATACGTGTATATATATAGACGTGTGTGTCTATGTATATGTATGTTTTTCAATACACCGATTCTGTGACAGTCCAGTAACAGACAAAGACTGTATTAGAGGCTTAGGAATAACGTAAAAGCACTTCAGCTAGAACATACCAACACTACTTCTGCCCAGCATCTTGAAGCACACTTGTAAAACAAGGAATGGCACATACCGAATGATTATTTTTTCTTTTTTTTTTCCCCACGGTACAGTCTGATGGCTTGCAGTAGTGATCCCTTATAACAACACATCTGGACATGTCTGACAACTCTGGTAATTACAAAGAAAAAGATGTTGTTCGGAGCATGACAAGACTGTCTACGTTAACAAGCAGCGCACTGCAGCAGCAATACACCTGGAGTGCAGAATACCCGAAGCTCAGTGCCTGCCATCCACAATACGCTTTTTGGAGATGTGTACTTCAGACTAGCTCTCCTGTGATCCTGTGGCTAGACTGCCCATTAGCGTTTGCAGCATACTGGCTGTGCTCCGGATCACGTTTTTCATCCATTATCTGTAGTTTTATCCAAAAGGAATGTGACTCATACTCTGAGACCACTTGGTATTGCGTAAAAAGCACAGTAAACAGGGACAACTGGAATATCTGCTTCAAAAGCATACTCTTGATCTAACACATTAATGTTGGTGCACCTTAAAACAGCAGATGCCCATGCTGGTTTCACAAAAGCCTCATAGGAAGCACAGCAGTAGAGTACCTAATGTGTGTACTTTTAATATAAAAATTTATTGCAAAACTTGTTTTTCAAATACTGTTGTATAATGCACATTTTCCATCAACAAGATTGAAGTATTTTTCCAGAGGACTGGATCATAAATACAGCAACAACAGGTGAATTAATGCCAAGTTCTACAGTAGAAAAGGCGTAACTCCAAGCTCCGTATTTTGATCAAAGAATGACAGTTAATTTGATCCTTCACGTACGTAAGAAACAAACAGCAGCAAACCTTTCAAAGTTATTGTGCAAATGTACAGCAGATATAAAAAGGGTATATGCCAATCATTGAGACTGTAAGTAAAATTTGCAACAAACTATTCTCCCCTGCCCTGGGCAATCAAGTCTGCCAACTTACTCGCTGGTCCTATTTCTTAAGCAGTGTTTATTCTGTCTGAATACACTTAAAGGAAGTTATTCGTTAGAATACAAAAAAAAAAAAAATACAGACCTTTAAACCCCAGAATGTAAATGTTTTTAACCGATTGATTCTCTTTTCAGAGGGGAAATCTGAAGCACGATTTGCAGACTATACACAGGACAGGCTATAAACTCAGTCCCGAATGGTGACTTTCTACTGTCCTTTCTCATCTCTGTGCTGAACTGAAAATGTAAAATCTGACAGTGAAGACCGCTTTAACCTTGACAATCATCTATCCACATCAAAACACTTTGGTGCAATGAGTTCACAACTGTCCAGGGCAAACCTAGTTTTCCAGATTGAAGCCCAGGAAGGAAGCAACTCTGAAGCCTGATAAAACCAAGAGACATTTAAGAAACAGGTTCTCTCTTTAGCCATTTCTGAGCAAGACAAAAGTGACCCATTCCGGTAGCACCAGAGCAATTGGAAAGGTAGCATCCGGTATTCCTTATGACTGTGCTACTCTCACAGCAGTAACAAATCAGGGCGCTGACAGCAGTGTAGCGTGGAGCTGTCTGTCAGTAATGAGAGCATCCCACAGTAGTGTGCAGTTTTACAAGGTTCCGTGTTATCCTGGGACCAAGTATCATCTGCAGTCCAAATCACAGACAACATTGTTAAGAAAATGAAGAAACTTAATGAGGTGACAGGCTGCTTTCTCTCTTTGTATACGAGTGCTGTCTTAAAGAGCGCTGTTATTCTGGAACCTTTGTAAAAGCTGTGCTTAAATTACTACAGGTATCAGAAGACAGCGACCCTACAGGATACTATATTAAATCCTTGAAAATATCGTACCTGCAGAAAGTGCCAGTCAAAGTGTCTTTCTTTTACTCAAACATGCAAAGCAAGGATGAGATCTTTTAAATTCTATTGTGATGCCTTATCTTAAAAATAGTGGTAGAGGTGGAGGAAAGCCAAATTGCTTTCAGGTCTGCCAACCTACTCATTGGTCCTGCCGAACCCACTGATGGGTCCAGTATTGTCTGCCTCCTCAAAGGATAGATCCTGGCTTCTAATTCTTGGGTCATTAGAGACTGCAAAACATGTTCAAGATTGCCAAGCGAATAAGACTGGCTATTTTCTCTTCTCCCCCTTGCGGACAATCAGTCCCCTTGGAAATAGAGCTTGCTTCTAAAAATCACAGTTTACGCTTACACAGGGTACATGCTGTTAGCTTGAGCTTTAAAGGAATCGCTTTGTCGATTTACTAAAACTGGAACAATACTTATTGCTGTAGTCTTTATTTGAAACAACGAATCACTGAAGTAAAGTCAAGAAGGTTTTCAAATCTGGCTTCTGGCTTTTCTCTTTTTCTTCTAGGTTAAGCATCCGTTTTAGCTTAGAAAAGTGAAATTTGGAGTTTCGGGGAGTCTTGGAAGCAGAGCTGGTTGTCGCCTGTCCAGACACACGTGTTCTGAAAAACAAAAGCCTCAAATGTCTTAAAGGTGAGGAATCAGAATTAACATAAAGTAACTATGAAAGTACATATATATATATATAATTTTAGTGAAAAATTCTGAACATAGAGTATTTTCATGTGAAAGCAAACAGTGAAAAGTATAACTTTGTTATGCAAATTTCAAGCCAGATATTTCACATTAATGACAAAACCATAATTGGGCATTCTTTGCACAAAGTCACTTTTCATTAGTATCTTTGATTTTAAAGGTTGGAAAGTTAAAATTGATCTCCTCAATCAGACCACTAAAGAAAAACACTTAGTTATCAATTTAAAGTTTATTAAGTGACTGATCTGAAATCAGTACATGACACCCTTTCCCAACAAGATGTAATACACTCTGCTCAGCAAAGTGCCTCTTTAAATACGAGAGAAACACGTACCTGAGAAGTGATGAGGGACTGTTCCCTTTAGATCCCAACCTACTGCAGCTTACAGGTGTCACTTTGTTTGCAGACTGAATTTTTACATCTGGTGTCCTCAGACTAGATTTAATACTTGGAGTTCCAGAAATGTGTGTCTTCGTAGTCAGAAAATCCCTGCTTTTACCATAATGTCTTGTTGTTTTGTTGCACGAGTTGCAAGTAACCAGCTATAGAGAGAAGAAAGGAAATAACAACCATTCTTTCAGTCTTTCCACCTCTATATACAGCCATTGTAAGAATTATCCAAACTATTCTCCAAATATCATGACAAAAATTAAATATTTGCTTAAGTGAAACATGAGATATTAAAAAACAGTGTATACTTTGCACCTAGTATTTTCATTCAGGCTTCTTAAGACAAACGCATCCTATGGGTTTATCTAGAAATTGCCCCAATCTCCCAGCAACTGATTTCAGGAGACCCATAACTCTGAATGTAACGTTGTACAGTGAAATATGGAAAACAACCCTGCCAAAACAGAACGATGAAACAGCACCTGAACTGGATATATGATATCTTGAGTATACACTAATGGTATTCATATTTTGCTAAAAAACATGATATACAGCATGATCTAAATTCATTAGCATATTCTACCCCTGATGAAGTTCTATTGCACGCTTTCCAGGGAGTCTTGAGATAAAATATTTAAATTACCAAACTCTCAAAAATGGTCATCCATAACTAGTACCAGCAAGTCTTAGTGAACAAAGAAGAGGCTTTCTATTAGTGCAGGAATACCTACTACAATATGGAGGAGGTTCTAAACAAAGGGCACTTTCTCCTCTATCTATTTACTTCTAGGCTGCAGGGAACTTCCAGCAGCAGAGTATGTTGCAGAGGTGCATCAGAACAGATAATGTCACAGTCACAGAGACTGTCAGATATTCCTAATATCCCCGACTGCCATGGCAACTACTCTTAGTAAGAGACATGACAGTAATACAGCCAGACAACTTTTTGAGGCACACAGTTGCACTGACTGAAAAACACAGTTACGTGATGTTTCTGNAAAAAAAAAAAAAAAAAAAAAAACATACTCAAAAGAATGTCACAAAAATGTCTAAACAGCTTGGAAAACATCTATACCAAATCATTCTTCATTTCAAAGTGTGTACATTTACCTAAATTCAGATTGCTTAGAAAGAATTACATTTAGAAATGCCAAAATGAAACATTTTCAGTTAAGTGTTTTGACTGTCTCTAGACACTATTTTGTCAGCCTAACAAACTGAAAAAGAGAAAGATCATTAACTTACACAGTTCAGGTATTGATGTATTTTTAGTTCTTCTAAATGAAATTCAGATGGGAAAAAAAAACCAGCATCACATGACAATTTAGCACTCAATGGAATATAAATGGAGGTGAACACCTTACAATGCAGGAATTAGTGGATTAATCATAGCACTGCACAGCTACTTTCCATTCCCTGGACTGCATATGCAGTTAACTCCAAAAATTTTAAAAGCCCTGAAATAGTTCCTTCATTATATGCCTTTACATTGGAGAAGCATTCTCAAATCAAGTTCTACTTGCTAAGAAAGGTATCAGAGGCACAACCTGTCACATTGTTGCTTGGTTTAATTTTCAACCACACTCAAATTTTCATTTTCGCAAGTCTCAGGTATTGGATTATAGGGATCTACATTGCTAATTCTGAAAGCTGTCAGTTGCTGACAGTATTTTAAATACTTAAGACCAGAAATACTTAAATCATAATCCACAGCACAAAGGCAAAAAGAACTGAGCAGAACACAGGTGCAGCAAACTGTAATTACATCTCAAGCTTAGAGTATTACCCAGCGTTTAAACTGGACCTATTTAAAACTGAATTTTAAACTACTCATACGAATGCACAGTGCATCCTACCAACCTCTCCAGCTACAGAATAAATCTAAGAACCCATCATAATTCCGTAGGACACTGTTCATCAGTTGTCTAAAGAGACAGTCCTTATTGTATACTAAATGTTTGTGATCCCAGAAAAATAAAGCAAAGATTCCAGCTTCTCAGATGCCCTTTCTGCTGCCCAACTATGATCTACAATTTGGAGACAGTAATAGCAAAGGTGCCTTTCTGGAGCGCCTTATTTTGCCCTCACAGCTGAGAACANCTCACAGCTGAGAACCTCTGTGATATTTCCTCAGTTTAATTTTGTGTTTCTGACTCTTCAATAGTTTTTGGTTTCAAAAATTTTACTCCCCAAACCAGCAGACTCATCTGAGAAAATGCCAAGTGTGCCAGCAACTGCTGGGCACAATAGGGTGCTGTCTCATTTGTTAAAACATCCATTCACATAACCTGTTTCAATAGTAGCGCATGCCTTAGCAACACTAGATGAAATGTATGGTATTATTCTTCAAATAATAGTAATTAGTATAAAAAATAGTAATTAAATCTTACATTCCTGAGTAATTTTAGGAAAAAGAACAGAAGCCCTAAGAGCGATGTTAACTTGTTTAAATTACCTATGTGGTTTAGTTTTGAAAGACTTCCTATAAACAGTAATATTCAGACAAACGTAAATAATTCGTACAGAAAGTAACAATAATCTGATCCAGCCATAAAAGTCTACTGAAATAAATGAAGTAAAGCTTCATTAGAGCAAATGTATTTTTACACAACTGATAAAACTGAAAAAATCTGACAATCTATCAGTCACTCAAGCCCTTCTTCAGAGCTGAAACAACGGCAGTAAATGTCACGCTAGGCATACTGGCAAAACCTGTCTGACTTCAGCCAATGGCATGGTTTTCTTCTTAGGTATGTTTTGGGGTATTCTTAGCAATGGATTTCTATGGATTCTAATGGATTTTAGGATCTACATGGCTGTATTAAGGCTCTGCA
Organism: Himantopus leucocephalus; assembly: GCA_003993805.1. NCBI lineage: Eukaryota > Metazoa > Chordata > Aves > Charadriiformes > Recurvirostridae > Himantopus > Himantopus leucocephalus. The sequence continues at coordinate 94,014,558 of RSEF01000002.1, forward strand.
TCTAGCAGAGTTGCCTGGTCTTAGTTCTGCCACATTCATAGGAAAAAAAGGAACAGGCAAAAATTGGCCACTCCTGCCATTTTTTGCAAAGCTATGTAAATAAATACATTAGCTGGCAGTGGAAATGCCAGAGCTTCCTGGCAGGAAGAAATTACTTAATTTTCAGCAAGATCTTAGGCATCTGCAGAGTCTACCCAAATTGATGCTAAAGAGATCACAGGGAGGGCAGAGCTGTTTGTGTAGCTTCTCTGACATGTGGGGTTTTTGGGGTTTTTTTGAGGGGGAAAGCTTACCGTTCTTGTCATTGTGCTCATGATCTCTCCATTGTGGAGGGTAGATTTTAAAAATTTTGACTGTGAATAGAAATTATCCCAAAAGAACGGAAGAGTTATATGCTCATGAAAAAAGAAACATGTAGGCGTGAGCTCCTCTTCTAAGAGAAAGATTTCCATACCTTCTTTTTTATGCCACTGAATGGTTTCAGAGAAATATGAGGTATTTGGCAGTTCCAAGTAAATATCCTTACCAGAACACTTCTTGACTCCCTGTACTTTTTCAAAAGCTTTGTCTGTTTCATATTAAGTTTATGGTTCTTCGCCTCTCGTTTAAGAACTTTCTCTATCTGTGGAGTCATTTTCATCTTTGGTCTGAGACGCACCCGGTAGCTATCGGGAACCAGGAACTGGAAGCAGTAAGGACATATCCCTTCTAATCCACGTTCATTATCTACAGATTAATAAAAGAGTAAAACTTAAATGAAATAATTATGTTGTATAGGCAAACATTAAAATGGCATGTTTCTATTTTAACATTATCTAGGTAGATATGTTTTTATTTTATGTTTCAGATACAACTAGAGGATACACAAGAGGAAGCTGAGCACCAGTATGCAGTGCTGAGCACAATTCATGCTAAGTTTATGCACAGCACAAGTTTCCACAATATGCAATTGTATATTTTCCTGAAAAAATGCAATTCCTTACTAAAAATCTTTAATGACGCAGGCTCACAATTCTGCAAGGAGTTCCATGCAGGCACTCTCTTTTGACAGATCAGTGACACCAAAGCCTTTTAAAGCTCTTTGCCCATTTTAAGTGCAAGAAGATGACAGCATCTCAGCCTGGGATGAAGAAATGCCTTGAGATAGATTTCAGACTTAATAAGAAGAGGCGTGCTCCCGCACCTGCCTTACTTATTTCCTGCTGCCAGAGCTGGACTCGAGCATCCCTCTATAAACCCCTGCAGAAACACCCGGACCCTGCTGCCTACCAAGTACGCCCGCAGCCCCGCAGCACAGTTTTGCAGGGGCGGCACAGGGGGAAGGGGAAAATGGAGAAAAGGGGGAAAGCCGGTGCTTTTAGGGCCGCGCTTCTGTCCTTCCGCTGCCCAGGCAACCCCTGCGCGCTGCTCTCCCACCGCCGGACCCCCGCGCTGGGCCGCGCCGGGCTCGGGGGTGGGCAGGGCGGGAGCCCCTCTCCTGCTCCGCAGCCTCCTGCAGCACAGGGCAGCGGCCCCGACACCACCGGCAGCGCCCCGGGCCCCCCTCACTCGCCTCGGGAGTTGCGAAGCGTCCACCTGCGGGGGAGAAGGGCACAACGTCACGTCACGTCCCGTCAGCCCCACCGGCCCCGGCCACGCGGCGCCGCGCCGCGGCAGGCGCGAGGACAGGGGGCGGGGCCACCCACGCGCGTCACCGGCTCGCTCTCTCCCTTCCCCCCACCCCCTCCAGCCAGCGCGCGCCGTCCCTCGCGGCTTCGCTTCCTGCCCGCACCCCCCGCCTCCCCCCGCCCCCCGAGGGCCGCCGCGTCCCGTCGCGGGGCGCTTACAGCAGGAACCGCGCCTGGCCCGGGCAGGCGCCCGCCAGCCCCTCCGCCGCCACCTCCAAGAACCGCCGCTGCCGCCCCATGGCGCTGAACACCTCCCACCCTCCCTCCCCCCCGGAAGCCGCCGCCAGCCAGGTCCGGCGGCCGGGGGCGGGGAGGGGAAGGGAAAGCGGGGAGGGGGCGGGAGGGGGCGTGTGCAGCGTTTCGCCGAGGCTCGGCGGGTACCCGCGGCCGCAGCACCATGGTTCCGGGTTCGGACGAGGCCGGCGGTGCCACCGCTCAGCCCGACGCGGCGCGGCGTGGCGTACCCCGGGTGGTTGGGCCGGGTGAGGGGGAAGGGCGGCGAGCGGGGAGGCAACCGGTGGAGCGGCCCTCGTTTCGCCCCCGGCCGCTCCGCTCCGCGCCGGCCTGCCGCCGCCGGGGTGGGCTGCGTTTGGCGAAGGTTTCGTGCCCGTCACCGGCGTGCTGCCGCCGCCGCCGCTGCTGGCGCCTTCCCCGGCAGGCAGCGGATCCGTTGGGGCGCGCGCCGCCGGCGGCCGTTGGGGACCGCAGCAACGGCTGCGCGCGGCCGTTGGCGGGGCCGCTGTGAGGGAGGGGGCGCGGGCGGCGGGGCCCGCCGGCGGCCCCGCTGGTTTGGGGGGGGGGGGGGGGGGGNGGGGGGGGTGGGGTGTGTGCTGAGGGGACGCGGGGCGCTGTGGGGGTGGGCGGCCGCCCCCCGCGCCCTGCCGTCCGGTGGGGAGCGGCAGAAGGCGGTCACCCGTGTTCGGGAGCCGGCTGCGCCTTCCGCGGTGTTAAAAGTTTGGTTGGTTTCTGGTTTTTGCTGAAGGAAAGAAAACTTTTCCCTGAGGGGGAAAAAAAGAAAATATTTCTCTGTCAAGAGATTGTCACGTGAAAAATTTCAACCAGCAGCTCGAGAATACCCCTTGATGTTCAGAAGTGCTGAACATCCGCTATCTCCTGCTCTATTTAGATGCCTTTTTTTATGAATTTTGGCAACTACATACTTTGCTTTATCACTCTGCAAATGGGCTTCTATTAAACAGAAAAAAAAAAAAACCCAAACCCTCAAGCTTTTCAACGTTTGATGTGTGTTTTATTAATTCCCTTGGCCCCATTCATTTGCTAGACATTCTTCTTCTTTGATCTATTGGTAATGGTGTTCATTTAGGAGAGGTATTCATCTGAGCAGGCTTCAATATTCTATCAAGGAATTTGAATAAATATAATTATTTCTTATTTTCTAACATGGAGTAGCCGAGGGCTTTAGAAGTAGAAAAGCATGGGAAGAATTGAATTTCTGGGCTTCCTTTAATAGGAGAGTTTTACAGTGCAGTCAATAAATCTGGGCTTGTTAATGAAATGTTCATAATAGCTACAATTAGGGCCTCTGCTGACTTTATTTTTGAATGAAAAACACATTTTTCAATGGACCTTTCAATATTACATTTTTTGTTGCCAAGTTGCTGGCTTTGTTGATGATAGTTTTTGTGTGAACTCTGCCTTCCCTGAGCAGAAGAGCAGGGATGTCACATAATGTCTATTTAAAACACAACTAAGCATTCATCAGTCAACAGATTTTTGGCGAATGAAATATTCCCATTTATTAATAGCAGTGGGAAAAAAAAATGAAAGTCTTTTTTTGAACACAAGTAAGCAAAAATAATTTCAACACTTTTTTGGGGGGGAGGTGGGCCTGTTTTTATGATGTTTAAGCATGCCAGTCTGTCTGCCCTGCAGGGTACTTGGTTGCAGAGGAGGAATGGTGAGGCGAGATGGCACCATGTTGTCCCCCAGCCTCTGCCCAGCAAACAGGGACTGTGCTGGGGAGCTGGCTGTTGTCTGGAACTGGGACCTGACTCCTCCCTGCCCCTGGAGTGGTGCAGGTGGGCCAGAGCACTCGCACCGACACGGCACCTCGGGGTAAATTTTGGCGAGAACAAGTGCCTGAGTGACTTGGTTAACAAGCGCTGTACTGTACGAACAAAGCAGTGACTAATACAACAGAAAGGATTCATTTTTATTTCTTTCCCTTCCCCCCCCACCCTGCTCTTAGACTCTTCTTATCCCTGGTTGGTTTTTTACCCCTCAGTTTCTTCAAGTCTGTCTGAAATGCTTATAAATTTTTTTCTTCTGCTCCTGAAACTAGGATGGGCCATTCCCTTTTTTATGTTAGTTTAATGGTTTCTCTTTGCATTATAGATCATCTTTGTCTGAAAAGCAGTGCAAACAGCACCTCCCAGTGCCATTCATAGAGAGTGTATCACGTCTTGTCCTAGTACCTGTCTCATGAGGCAGAAACTGTTTCTCATGTTAGATGTGGTGCTGAATGTGCTAAACACATAAAACTCTACAGACAAAGGGAAAATGACCAAGAAACTGTGGCCTCCGATTCATGGCTCTCTGCGAGCCCCTTTCTGCAGAACACCCATCAAAAGTCCGTATTTCTGTGCATCCAGTGCTGGCAGGACCGGACCCTTATAACCAGGTAACCCTCAGCTCCCTGGTATAGTATTTATGGCATCAGTGGGGTGAATTCACCAGCATTTCAAGGCAGAATGCATTCGTCTCTACTTTTTCCTGGCTTTTATTTGCCAAAAACCCCCACATTAGTAGACCCGTGTTACTAACTGCTTCCTGCTTCTGTTGTTTAGTGTTTTGTAGCTACCACGGCTGGCCAACAGGCTGTAAATCTTGACTGGTGTTTTGTAACAAAGGAAAAAATAGAATGATTTGTGTTGACTTTTGGTCATCGTGTATCATTATTGATTTGAGGGAGGGTGGTGGAGGAAAGCACACTGTGTATCTGTTGCTTGCCGATTCTCTGGGAAGGCGGTGTTAGCTAGCAGTCAGTAGAGGGCAATAGAGAAATACAGTTTGTGATACCTAAAGGATTTGAAGCACTGATTATGTGTTTACAGAAAAGAAAAAGAAGAAAAGAAGAGCCAGGAGGATAGGTTGTTCAGTTTACTACTGGAGACCTGACTGTGACAGACCACCAAGAAAACAAAATTTTCAAAGAGAGCAAAGAAGACCTTCTGCAGCAACTGCAAGTCTCTCCTTTTTTCTTCAGAGTTACGTAGGATAACTTAGCCAGAACTTATTGATGACTGCATGTTCAGTGGACTCGGGGATGGACTGGGAGATGCGGGAAGGCACTCTTTGGAAGGAACAGAAGAGGAGGCATTTCAAAAATCCTGCAGGTGACTGAGGTGAGCAAACTCACAGCTTCTCTTTCAGGTGAGATAATAGGTATTCAGTCAGCTGTATAAAAGTCATGAGCAAACTGAGTGAGTGATTGAAATTATATGAGAATTTTGCTTTTTCAGGCATGCTGATGCAAGACTAATTTTATCTTGGGGAAAAAAAGACAGTGATGCTACAAGGATAAGCATTTCTAAGCATATATGATTTTGGAGACGTGCTAAAACTGGTGACTTGTTTTATGTGTAATATTTTATATTAGAACTGTTTGAAACATGTTCATCATTTTACAAGGTTTATGTGCTATAGTTCTTATACTCTAGTTTACAGAGAAATATATAAAGAAGATGTGACTATTGTTGTTCCTTTTAGAGGGGATTTTTGTTAAGCTTTTGGACAAATGTGACTTGGAGGTTTGGAAAAAGTTATTAAGAGATTTTGGATGCATGGTGGGAATGCCCTCAGATTCTTCAAAGGCTTTATTATCAGAAAGATGCTGAAAAGTGATAACAAAGAATACAGCAATAACAAAAGGAGTTAAGCCACAGAAATCAAGGGGCTGACAGAGGGTTGGGAAAGCAGAAAAAATCAAAAGACTAAGTTAGAAAATATGCATATGAAACACTTTTCTATTGCCAAGATCTCAGCTGGTGTCACCATAACACTTGGAAAATATCCTCAGGATGCTGGGAACCATTAAAGCAGTACAGATTATCAGAGGATAAACTTCCACTTCAGCTGCCACTGGAACCAGAAGTGACCAATAAGAAATGTTTGGGAGATGAAAGATGAAGAATTGAAGCATTGACATTCTGGGGATATCACAGAACAAGTGCAAGGGTATCTAGAGGTCAGTCAGACAGTACCCATCTGAAACAAGGCAGGCTGATAAATAAAAAGAATAAGTCATAGTCTAAAAAATACCATCAGCTTTGAAAAGCTAATTAAAGGAAAAGTTATCTAGTGTTCCTCCTGAACCTGGATTTATTTTGTAAGTGGTATGATAGGTAAGGCTATATCACAGTGTTTTAGCTGTGCTTTGAGTGCCAAAATATGTAAAATATTTATATGATGATTGTTTGTTTATACATTTTTTAGAACACAGCTTCCTTGCAGTATATACCTGAGGGAAATGAAAGATAACATATATAAAGTATGTCACTATTTTCCATGGGTTGGCAACTTCCATCTGACAGAGAAGGGACTCAGTGAATATCAGAATCCCCCTGATCTTGAAAGCTACAAGTTCCAGTTCCAGCCTCTAATTTTTTTCTTCCTTTCATTCCATTTGTAGTGCTCTAGATCTTCTTGTATACCTGCAAATCCATTCTCTCAAAAGGTAATAGAAATTAGAGATGGTATTGAACAAAAACCTCAGAGAGAAGCATACCTGCAGTTTGAAGAAATCCGTACTTGTGTACCAACTCTTCTTTAAAGCGGTCTCTGGTAGAAATTACTAGTTCTTTATCTAAAATGTGCAGCTCTAGGGCAATAAACACTCTCTTACAGACATACCTATTTTCAGTGAAATTAGCATGATTGCTTGTTGGTGTTTGCTGAAGAGTTTTCTCACAGGTCATATCTCTACAGATATAATCAAAGGGATTTTTGTAGTGGGGAGCCACACAGGTCAGCAGCTTGGGCTGAGAAATGAGAGCTACTGCTTGTTCAAGTCCAGGCTTTGCTTTGCCTCTGTGTGACTTTGTAGTAGGTTAGGCTTTTTTATGGTCAGTTTATGAAGTGGCCAGCCTGGCATCTTGCCCGTGCTAAAGGCTAGGCTTTGAATGGCAGACTGCAGATGTACAAGGAGGCCCTCCTTGCATAGAAGTTATGGGAAAGGCCGTCATCTGGTTGCGGTGTCCTTCAGTACGTAGACAAATATACTCCTATGCCAGTTCTGGATATGAGTCCTTGTCACCTTGAGTCATAAGAAACTATTTCTTCATTTTCACTCACAAAACAGTTGTCTAAAAGTGTTGCAATCTCAAGCTGAAGTTCCACCTGTGAAAAAGACACTGCTAATTAATGTGTTAATTATCATGTAAACCTCTTTGCTTAATGAGATGTGAAATAGCCCCTACTGGTAGAAATATCAATGTGCACAGGAGTTTGTCCCAAGTGCTCAGGGTCATTTATTGCTGTGCTGCAGCACAACTCAGGGCTGCTATTTCAGCCTCTTGCCAAAATAGGAACATTTTACTTTCTGATGAGTCATCTGGGTTTCACTCAGATCTCTAAGGTTCCCCCACTCTGTTCTTTGCTTTATAGTCCAGCCCCTACCCTAGAGGCCTTGCTTTCCCAGCCAAAAGATGGGGTGAAACCCTCTTCAGCAGCTGTCAGCTCCATTCCTTAATTAACTTGGAGGGGACTGCTAATGAATGATATGGAGTATGTTCTCTGTCACTGGAGCTGAATGCGTGGCATTCCTAGCCTTTTCTGGCCTGGACTGTGGCAGAGCAGTACTGGCAAGTGAGTTGGAGTTTGCCACACGCTGTGCTAAACGTTACCTGCCTCAAGACAGAAAGGGAACTAGGTCAATCAAAAGAAGCAGCTGTAGATATTTTCCATACTGGTTATATTTACTTATGAACAACACAGAAGGGCTATACGTTTCAGGAAAACATTTCTTACTTTTTTTTTTCCCTTCTGGTGCAAAAAGGGAATATCAGAAGTCTTCATTTTCTATTTATTTTGCTTTAAATTATTTTCCTTTCAATTCTGAGTGACCTATTCTAAGGTGGCACTGCTTTGAGCGTGAGGTTGGACTAGAAGACCTCTAGAGGTTTCCAACCTTACCCTGTAATTTTCAACACTCATGCTGTTATTTTGGATTCGTCCTGACTCCAAATTACCTGGGAGAGGAAAAAAAACATGACTATTTTAAGATAATTTTCTTTCCCCCCTAAGTTATTATTTTAATTCATTTGAAAATGGACCAGAGAGACTAAAAACCAGGTACTTCCAGTAAATAACTGTGTCATGGAGTAGTTCTTTGCAGTTGTTGGTTTCTGGGTTTTGTCATAAATGCTTTGACTACCATGTTTAGGCTGCTTAGAAGAATTGCTATTATGCAGAAATTTAGTCAGCTGAGAGCTAAACCGTTTGAGGGCTGTACTCCCTGCTGCAATCGAAAAGTGGTTTCTCACACCTGTTTATAGTATCCAAAGTTGGTCTCATGTCTGAGAGGCTGGCATCATTGCTGATTCTTCCAGTTTTATGCTTGGTGAGTCAGATGGCAAGAAGGGGCGGAATATTTACTGTTAAAGTATGAGAAATAATATGAACTTAAAAGATTCATATCAGTTTTTCAGTAATCAATTTTGGCTAAATTCATTCAAAATTAAACTGTTTGCCCAGCTGACATCCTTAATTCATCACCCTTGCTGAGACTGAGATCTTCAAAGCAGTTTACAACAGCTAAACAAACATATCTTCCATTAGCCTTGATTATAAAGTCTGATAAAGTGCGCAGATCTGCATCTTTAGACGTGACAGTGCTGGATATAATTTAGACACAAGACAGGTAACAAATTCGGACTGATGCTTAAAGTGAACTTTAGGCCAGAGTTTCACAGTCAGATATGGGTGGGTGGTGCAATGCTCCTTACTGCTTCAGAACTGCTGCTGAGGCACGGTGGTTGCGTGGCATGTTTTCTCTACATTGGGAAGAGAGCACTTGAGTCTTCATTGCTGGTAATGTGGCATTGCCCCCCAAACTTACTCCTTTTTTTAAAGGAAAAACTGGAATGGAGAGGATGTAACTACTTCATAAGTCTGAAGCAGCTACAGTAAAGGGGAAAAACTCCACATGATAGTCATTTAATTAGACTGCAGTATTATTGTCCTGGCTAGCGATGGAAAACAGAAAACTTCAGTGAGGTTTGTATTATAGCTGCATAATTCCCCAATACTGAAAGGAACTAGCCTTTCTAAAGTTGGCCTGCATGCAAGGCCCTCTGTTTTCCTGTACTCCTCAGAGATTTTGTACAGAAAATAAACCAGCAAGGGGTAGATGATTCAATAGCATATTTTTTTCTAAAACCCCAGAGGTCTCTGCTTAAGCAGAAAAAGCTTGAAGTAGTTACATGCATATATGTTAAACAAACATCAACATCAGAGTTGTTGTTAACTTGCTACTTATTTGAAGCGTGGGCAGGGGCTGGTGCAATCTCCAGACTTTTTCCAGAAGGCCCATAGCTGTATGTTTTTATATATTCTTTTCATTATTATTAAATAATGCTGACAGCAGAGTTCATGTATGGTCTGCATCAGTCTCCTGAAAGGTCATTTTGGCCCTCAGTGAGGAGAAGGCTTGTTTCCCCCCTTTAGAAAAGTGATTTTGAAGTGGCCAGGCTGATGTCATGGCAGGCATAACAAATTCTGTCAGTTCATAATTGGGCTTAGTTTGTGCAAATGAAAATTATTTTTTCCTTACTGTGTCCTTAAGCAAAGTTTTCCTGATGAAAATATGTCTGTTTTGGCCTTTTTTATTAATCTCACCCTTCCTTCTAAGCCAGTCTGGAAAAAAAGATCTGGTTACCGTGAGAGCATGCGTGAAAGACAGGACAGTGGAAAGCCTGAAGGAGTAAAGGTCCAGATAGAGATGTACTGGCAGGTCTGTGAAGAGCGTGTCACAGTGCCTGTTGGCTTTGTGCTTCTGTTTCGTTTGCTCTGCTGGTTAATCATTTGCTTGAGTGCTCAGGTACCATGGTGATGGACACACTACCAGTGCCACAGACCCATGCTGCATATTCATTAAAAAATTAGTTTTGAAAGGAAACCCAAAATAAATAACAACTTTTGAAAATCCTCAGCATAGCTCACATTGCTGTTTACTTTCCTCTCTAACAATACAAATTAGCATGGTAGGATATAGGCTTCTTCCTCCCATGTTGGGATTTTCATTCTGCTGTTGACATCCACAGCTTTCTCATGAAAACATAAGTGGTTTGAAAGGCTTCAAACTTCTTCAATATGTTGAGTATAGCACATTTGTGCATTGGCCTTTCTGTGCGGCTATTGAGATGCTTGTTCCACTGTCATCAATATTAAAGTCAGGGAAAGGGCCTTGGAATAAGAGCCAAATGCGTTTTTGGTCTGTTAAGCCCCACCAGTTTGCTAGTGTGACCTTTGTGAAACTAAGGGTATAAAGTGCAACTTTGAAAATCCTGGCCAGCAACTAACTGCTGGAATGCCAATTGAAAAGCTATTCTTCCTTCTTCTCCAAATATGAAGCCTCCTGCCTGAATAGCTCCTATGCAGCATCTCTTCTGCAGTGTCACGTTTTGAGGTCTGATCCTCACACAGACCTCTCTTGCTGTTGTTACTTTTTATAGTGCAGTGCTATTTATATCTCTGAATATTTATGGTGGCCACCACTGGAAAGTTAGCACTGAGCAGTAGTTTCCCACAGAGGGCATTACTGTGCTAGGATCCCTCCAAGATGACTGTGCAGAATATGGAAATAAATGTTACCTCTTTATCATGAGTACCTTGTGGGTTTGCTCCTGTTTGCGGGATCTAGAATTGCTTCCCAATGCTGCTCTCTGAACGCTCATGCCTGGAGCAGACTGAACTAGCATACTGGCACTCTGTGAACCCCCAGCACATGACGTGCCCAGGAGGCAAACTAAACCACAGAGGAGGGCATCAGATAGAACTAGAGCTGGATGCTGCATCCAGCTGCATCCACTGAACCTGGATGATTGTTGCTTAAATGCCACTGATCATAAAAGCTTGCTTTAACTTTTGTTGCAGCCCTCAGGAATTGGAAAATACATCCTTTCCCTCTTACATTTCCCTCACATGATAAAAAAATACCAAATACTTTTTTCAGGCCTATCTTACCATCTGGTCTGACAGCAATTAGCCCACCAATTGGTGTGTGCCGAGTTTCATTAATATATCATGTAAGTGTGCAGAAAAGCTCAAAACTCAGACAGTGATGCAGGGATGCTGTTTGTGTCTCCCTGGCATGAGGTAGGAAGGGCCTGTGATGCACTGCTTGCCAGAAGTTGGAGGCGCTTACAAGCAGTGTGAAGACAAAGCAACACCATTTGAATCTCCCATATTACTGATACCAAAAAAAAAAGTCTAGTAATGACACTAAATATGGCAATGCTGTTAACATTTATGAGCAAAGGGTGAGTGAGATTTGTTGGACTTTTGGGTCAAGAAAGTGGTCTCCTGCCTGGTCTGCTTCCTGCAAGATCTAAGCTGACGTTGTTTTAGGGGTGGTGGGAGAGAAGCCAAGACTTACCCTTTAAGGATTTAATTTGGAAGGCATTGAAAGTGAAATCCACTCCTCTGTGTCCTTCTTCAGTATGGGACTTTCCACCTTGGCACCACACGGTCCTTGAACTCCCTAAGATCCACAGATCCTTGTAAAACGTATAGGTACAGCAGCTCTCCTCTGCTCTGGTGTTTTACTGGGGAGAAAGAACATCCCTTGAGGAAAGTGGAAAAGGAGTGCTACTTGACTCCTGTGCCTCTCCTGCTCCAGGAGCCAGTGGAGGTAGAGTCACACCCCTCTCCCAGGTGGAAGTCAGGCCAGACTGCACAGGAAGGCACCAAACAGGATTCAGGCTAGTGTTGTGGGGTATCAAAGTAATACCTTAACAATCCTGGTGTCTGTAGTGCAATTGCAGAACTGGACTGTGGCATCAGAATATAGGCTACTACTATTGAGATGTTGAAAATCTACGATGCAAGAATCTGTGAGTTTTCCTGTAAAATGCTTTTGTTGCTGTGATGTTGGCAGTCATGCAGGCAACCCTCCTGCCAACCATTTCCTCTTTTTCATTAATCTGCAGTAATTTCTTTGGTGTTCCTTTGCATTAAATCTGAGAGGTATTCATGGCATTCACAGGTATGGTTCAATTAACTCACTCACACTTCCCTTCCCAAGGGTGTTCCATTTTTGAGAACCATCCTAGGAACACGTGCAAATTTAGCGTGGATAGAGGCATCTCCTGCCAGCAGATCTGTGCACTTGGTTTTTTCCATGGACTATTGTTTGGAAATTGGCAAGCCTTTGGAATCTTTCCTGGATGAGCAGTTCTGGATTATTCACCAATTTTTTGTGAACTGAAGTGAAAATAAACATGAGCTTAGGACTCTGAGCTCAAACTCAAACACAGGCTTTCCCAATGTGAGCCCAGAACTGAGAGTTTTAATTTGGCCTTTTATGGTTTATGATCCAGGGACAGAATTAGGTTTTGAATTTGAATGGGATCCAGGTTCTGTGATACTCATGTAAATATACTAGCATATAGGGTTTGCAGTATGTTTGCAGCCTGCTATTAATTTCTAACTAGTAGCATTTTCCTTTTTGGCTGCAGTGGGAGAAGCTGTGAGTTTTACCATTGGTATTGGGTTTGGTACCCAATATTGGGTGGTAACAAAATCTGCAGATGTAGAAGCATGATAAACGCTCAGATATGAGGGTCAGAAATGAGTCCATTTCTAAACAATCTTTAATGTCTGTTGGAATGGGCAAAGAAAGAGTTTATGTGGGTTGCACAACTGCAGCCATTGACTTCACTTTCAGAAAAGCAGATCTGTGATTTTTCTGTCCTCAAATACTTGGTAATTTTGGTTTAAAACAGTAGGCCCAAATTCAAACTGAGTTCAAGTTTTCCAAGAGTCTAATTAACAACAGGTATCGGTACACCTGAAATTAAGCGTATGTACGTAAAGGAAAGCAATCACCTGGTCTAGTACTGAAAGGGTTAATGAGGAATTAAGGAGAAAATACAAAAAAGCTGCTAGAGTTGTGTTTAATTTTTCAGTTTCTTTGCTGTCTGCCAGTCCTTTACATAAGTGCTAAAAATTTCATTAAAAAATTAAAAATATATTTTAAAGACCAATTTAAGAAACGGAACATGTAATACTAACTTTGGAAAATTGCAGGTCTATTTTCTGACACAATCTTACATTTGTGAGTAAGGGAAAACTTGATTATTTCAGCGGATTGCTGGAGAAGTCAATGTGAATCTCACTTTATCCATTCTCATCTTAACAGATTGACTTGGAAACCTTCAGTTTCAAAGAAGGTAAAGGTGTCAGGGTGAGTTCATATGGAACAGATGGGTTTTCTGAAAAAAGCCTCCAATTTGATAAACTTCCAGAAAAAAATCACATGACTGGCAGGAGACAAAGTATCTTTGTTTTGAATGTTTGCTGGTCCCACTGAAGTTGATGCTACTTTGGGAATTGACTTCAGCTGAGATTAGGACTTTGGTTATAGGCTGGTGTGAGTGTTGAAGGTGAAGACACTGATCATTAAAGCTGTGTCAGCTTCTCAGCAATGAACCGATGTTCTTTTGGGCTTAAGTTCAATGTTCTTCCAATGAGAACCCTTGATTTACATTGTGTTTCTCAACTATTCTTGTGGGGGCATTAAGCTAATGTCTTGCTACTGTTTGTGCAGCCACAAGAGAAACAAGCAAAAAGAAAAAAAAAAAAAAACCAAAACCCAAACAACCTCCCCCCAAAATATTGATTTCAGTTTGGTGGCTGGTGTTGAATGTGCTTGTCCTTTCCTCTTGCAGCTGCAGAATATACTGGCATTGTGGGTGGGTTGTCCGACAGCTCCCTTTCGGACCATTGCCAATCCTGCTTCATGGATCAGCCAACAACTGCCTCCTGAATTGTGCTTGCACCTGTTTCCTCTTCTTGTGGAATAAACAGTTTTGTCTGAAAAGAGCATTGACAAAGGCCAAAGTTGCACACCCAGCCTGGCCCACTGATATAAAGGAAATCACATTTTCTTGATGCTTGTAGAATGAAAGTGGCAGCTGTTACCATGGAAATAGTCAATTTATGAAAGAAGAAGTTTTGAGGAGGCTGAACATCACCACTAATCTAAGAGATTGCAGTCAAGACAAAAGGTTAAAGTTGGAGATGTGCTAATTAGGAGATAGCTGTGTTTCTGATAATGTGAGGATAGATACAAAGGAATTCTATTTGATAAGAATTCTGTTGTCCTGGTTAATCCCTTGAACCAATTATTTTGAATACACAACAGGGATTAGATTCATCCCTAGTATAAATCCACTGATTTGTGTTCAAACAGGTGTAAACTTAATGGGTATAAATAGGCACTATGTCCTGGAAAGGTTCTTTCAAATACAACCTTAAAATGTATTTTAAGAGTTATTTTTTCACATTCCCTTTTTGGAGACATTTTCCTGCATTTTGTTTTGTATTTTGCAAGTACTGATGTCCTCTGTCCATTTCTCTATGCTCAACACATTTTCTGAGGTGCAGAAATTACTGTGGTTCTTCAGAATTCTCCTTAAATGTGCTAAAAATGTTATCAGCAAATAGAGAAAAGGCTTTGTTATTTCCACTGCACTTCCTCTGATGATTGACTGTGCCAAGACAAAGTGAATAATACGGTAAAGTCATCATCTGCAAATAGGAATGTTTGGGTCAGATCCTCTCTGCTCATACAAAGTGCCAAATCTTCATTCTTTTCAGGAGATGCATCTCTCCACAAATTCTGAAAATACAGCAATATACTATTTCTGTTAAATTTCTCACCTTTAGAGCACTGAAAACCCATCTGACAAACTACATCTGAGCAGCTAATAAAAATTTTAAAACAATTCCACAGTTTGCCCTGGATTATTTCACAAAATATTTAATTATTCCTAATTAAAGCTCCTCTTGATTATATTTGTATGAGCCCTAGCTATTCAAATAATCTTGGGCCCTACATTCTTCTATTTATTTATTTTCACTTACAAGCAGCCTGCATTATCACAAAAGCCTTTATCTGTGTAATTAGTTTTACATGGATTTTGTAGTGAAGACTGTATGTGAAAAATGAAATGATAAATGTTGTTGGATATGTCCCCCAAAATGACACCAGTAACATCAAAGCAGTAAAAATATCACCAGCACACTATTCATGAGAGAGTTAAAGGACATTCTGTCACCAGTGGACACAAGCAATGGGTCCGGGCAATTGTGAAGGGAGTTAGAGCATGTGATACTTCCAACTGTATCTCAAGCTCCAACCTGAAGGCTGTTATTTTGCTCTAACTCTTCTATCTGGGAGACTGTTTGAGAAACTCATAGGATTATTGCTAGGTCCCTTCTTTACAGCCTAAATGAATATGTGGCATGAATATTGTCTTCTCCTCCCCCCCTCCCCCGCTATTGTTGCTCTTTAACTTAAATAACGCTTCTCCCATCTGGAGGTGTCTTCCTCAAGGCACTTCTAGGCAGCAGTTATAGCCTTACTTAGCTCTTTTATTTCTAGGCTAAAAAACTTAGCTCTGTTAGTATCTTTGGGTGGAGAATCTCTGTTCCTTCACTCATTTTTAGAACCTATTGCCTGCACTTCTCCCCATTTGAGTTTGTCTTTCTTGAATGCATATAGGATTTCAGGTGAGGTACAACTCGCACTGTGCACATGACCACAGATGTCTCCCAGGTTCTACTGAAAATCTCTGTCCTTATGTCCTACAGTCTCACTTGCCTTTTTCATCATGTTACCCATTTAGTCATCCTCTCACTGGCAACTACAGCCCTCATTTGTCTCTACCTGGTGATCTCCCAGATTACATTTGAATTTTCTGCACGTGATCTTGCTGTTTATCCCATTTCTATGGCTCCCGTCTTCAAGCTGCTCTATTTGTATATTTTCACTACTCTTCTGTATTGACAGTGCAAGAGTGCCCAGGTACTCTTCCACCTGGGTCACAATGATCAAGAGCCATGAAAGGACACCAGAAGCCCCAGGAGGGATCCTGAAGACCCTCACTGCTAATCTCAATTGACTCAATGCATCCCTTCTTAATGGCACTTACCTGTTGCAAGTTCTCTTTTAGCTGTTTTTAAACACCAAAAAAGTTGTCTTCTTAATCGTCAGATTACTTAATAATGTATAACATGGTGCCAAATGCATTCCTAAAGTCCTGAAAGATGAGTTCTATTACACTTCATCTGTTCAGAAAATCACTTGCCTCATCTAAGAAAACTATATGGATAGTTTGCATGGTGTCCCTTTGTTAAATAGCTCTTGCATTTTATCCCATTTTTCATTTATCTCTGTGTCTTTATATATTGTCTCCTACAAAATATATTTTAAGGCCTTTCGTACTAATGAGGTCAAATGAAATAGCTTGTAATTTCCCAACTGCCTTCTCCTCTTATTTTTCTTCACTTTTTTTTTTTTTTAATTAAAGAAACCAGATTTACTGGTTTTCAGTTTCACTCCCAACTTGATGGTGCTGTTAAAAATATTTGTCACTGGACCAGCATTACAGGTGTCAGAAATGTTTAGAAGTCAGGGACAGAGATTAACAAGACTTCAAGCTTGATGCATTTAACTTGTTGAGTTGAGCTTTTGTGCTAACTGTGATAGTTTCTATTTGCATACGCACATTCTCATTATTCACCCTATCTTCCTCTCTAAATTCAACTTAAGACTTACTGAAAACTGTGGCAAAATACTTATTCAGGGCCTGTCCTTGTGTTGTCTTTAATCTCCACTCCATCTTTCCTTCACAGTGGCACAGTATTTTTCCTTGTCTTTTTTTTTAGTTATACTACCAGGCTTTTACTGTTTGTTTTCATATTCTTTGGAAGATATAACTCAGTTGATTTCTTGGCAGTTCAAACTTTATCTTTGTATTTTGACCTCTCGGATGTTTTTAGTTTGTGGACAGTAACATTGGCATTTTATGTAGACTCTTGCTTATTTCCAGTACCTTCTTTTTGACATGGTTATTCTTTCAGGTTAGACCTGGAATCTATTCTTACAAGATCCCACTAGTTACTGGCTGCCGCTTTGTAAAAGCTACTTGTTCACTTTACTGTCTCTTTTCTGTACTACAGAAGAGACATAACTTAGAGAGCTTAAATGCCATTTTTATTGTTGTTTTACAATGCTTTACTATGCTAGTGCAAATCTGAAGTTCCTATGCCTACCTTGCTTCTCTCTTACATAAATAATCCTACTCATGTCATAATCAAAGCTATGAAGATTATTTGTGTGAGAAAATGGTTGCAGATCAGGGTCTACATTCCTTAAAGTACTTTCACCAGGTGCAGCATTTTCGCACAGTGGTGGCTTTTTTTAGCTGAACTGTAAAAGCTGTTTAAAAGATACACGTGCAGTATCAAAAGAAGTGCAGAATATTTTGGAAGATGAAACTGCTTGGAAACTGAAGGATGCAGGGATTTGTACTGGTGCCTAGTATTTCTCTAATAGCCTTTTTGCCACTTGACTCAGGTTTTATTTCTGTCTTTTTAAGTATTATTAGATTTTCTTTTGGCACCCTGGTGATTTGCAAATGAACAAGTACTGTACTGAGTGCTCAGGAAAATGGTCTTTCACAGACCTAAATTGTTGCATGGAGAAAGTTCCTTGGTAACTACTTATTACTTGGATTTCTGTCAGGTCACAAGATATATCATGGCTGTGTTGCATTAACGCTGGAAAAGCATATTAATCAGCAGACTCTGCCCCAAAGAGCTTGCAACATAAATATGTGAAATACATTCAGGGCCAAAGGAAGCAAATATTTTTTTACAGTCACTGTGAAATGTGGGAAAGAAGCCAGAGTCACCCAGCTAGGGCATGAACAGTAGCTGAACCCAGACTCCTTGACTTCTCAGTCTCTTTCGCAGTTGCAGGAAGATTTTTCCTAATTTCATCAACTACAGGAGTAGGAAATTTCAGTAGGATACTGGCAATGAAATGAGATAAAATTTCATTTATTTTCCTGCTTTCACTTACTTTATTAATCTGTCACTATATGGCAAAGTAGTTGGTAGAAGGAGAAAGCATGGTATGTTCTCTACTGGTGCCATTGCATTTTTTAGACAATGTAGTAGGGGAGTATGTATTAGCTATTAATCTGTTACAGGGAGAAGGCAGCAGATGGGTCAAAACCTGATTTGGCTGTTAATTTACAAATTTTGAGCAACAGGCTTGAAAAGACTGAAAAAGAAGTAGATGACAATGCAGAAAATATTTTTTGGTATTTTGGCTTCCTTTTAGATTGAGCCTCTTCCTAAGTAATATTATACACAATTCTGAGAAGATATTAGGAAGTCTCAGTGCATTTAGATTTTCAGATTGGCTGGTAAGCTGCACAAATGTGACCTGAATTATGACTCTCTTGTGGTTTCTACTTATAAATCCTTTTTACAATACAAATAAATTATGAAACACATTTAAAATCATGAGTTAATGAAAAAAACAGTATTTTTTTTTCAATCTAGTGGTGTCATGGTTTAAGCTGGACTGGCCAATGAAAATGAATGACAGATGGTGTCCCCCACCTCTCCCTGATCTAGGAGAGGAGAGACAGAGAGAAAGAGACTTATGAGTTTAGAAAAAAAACTAAACTACTTTAATGAAAATATTAA
>RSEF01000002.1:94055291-94068064 GCA_003993805.1 Himantopus leucocephalus
CTAGAGAAAAGAAGACTGAGGGGGGTTCTTATCAATACTTATAGATACTTAAACGGAGAGTACCAGGGGATGGGAACTGCCTTTTTTCAGTGGTGCCCAGTGGTAGAACAAGAGGGTCACAAACTTGAACATAGGAAGTTCCATCTTAACATGAGGAGGNAACCTGCCTGGACGCCGTCCTGTGCAGTCTGCTGTAGGTGACCGTGCTCTGGCAGGGGGGTTGAACTAGATGATCTCCAGAGGTCCCTTCCAACCGTGACCGTTCTGTGATTCTGTGAAAAGCCAAGAACAGCAACAACTGCGGTGAAAAATTTCCAAGTAAATAGTTTAAAATTAAGAAACTAAATCAAACCTTCTAAAAAACCCCAAAACCATTGAACAATCCTAAATGATAACATACCTTGTGAACACACACAGTCTGAAGACATAAGGGTATAGTATGTGCAAATATGCTCTGGGTAAAATGTGAATCTCCTATTTTTCTTACTGTCATAAGCAGTGTCTGGTTTTGTTTCAGAGTAAATAAAGGCTCCTTTTTGAGACTCCCTATAGTGTACAGAAAATCCTAACCAATCAAATAACTGGATAAAACAAGTACAGAGAACATCTCTTACAGTTTTATAAGATTTCTTGCTCTGTGGGGCATTTTTTCAAACCACCACTAAAGAAATGCTTTCATACCCCCATCTGCTTCTTATCATTACAGAGTTGATAATATTGTCAGCTTTTCTGACTGTTTGCAGCAAGCTGAATCCTCTGTACTCTAGCATGAATATGTTCTGCCTTGATAAACTTCTAGGTCTTCCGTTCTTTGCTGACCCAGAAAACCAGCTGCATGCAAACCCTGACACTCTTTCACTGTTGTTATGAAACAGATATATAAAGTAGTGCTGCTACATATACCATTTCAAATTAAATCTGAACAAGTTTTTGTTTTTTTTTTTTTCCCTAGACCAAGCCTTTATGTTATGGAACACTGAGACACACACACACACACACTTGCATGGAAAAGAAGAAAGCACTTAATACTCGTCAGCACTAAAAGGTTTTGCTTCACAATCCCTGATGTTCCAGTCCTTCTAGCTAAATACATAATTTACTTCTCCTTCCTTTCCTTTCTTTTCCCTCCCTTCACTGCCAGGGACAGTGATTATAGCTCAGTATTTGCCTTCAGAAAACTCCCCAGAGTCCAGCAACAAATAAAAATATGTTTTGTTTGCAAATAAAAAAGTTCCCTCATTATTTTCATTCGAGCTTGGATCTAGGTCAGGGCCGGATCCATATCCTGAGCTGTAATATCTAAACTCTGACCTTTATCCTATAGCTTAGATGAGAGATAACATCCTTAAAATTATGAATGACACCATGTGGAAGGTATGGCTTGCCATGCATGTATGGATTTGCCAAAATAAAAGGCAAAGCATAGTAAGTGCAAGAGTAGAAAATAAAGCAAGAAATCTATTTATGTTGGGGCAATTAATTATGGAAGATCTAAGAAGCATCTCTTGCTAATTCTCTAGGCAGTTCTTCAACAATGAATTCATCATGTTCTTACGTAGGCAAAAAAATAGATGGAAGATCTCATCCCTAGGTGACCATAACTTAATACATTTAACTAATAAAAAAAATTAGGACAGTATTAATGCATGAAAGAGGTACAAGAAAGAAAAGCTCTTTCAACGTGCTTACTCTTAGGTCTTCCTAGAAAGCATGACTTCAATTTCAAACACTTAGTTTGAGTATTGTTATTTCTCTGTGTGCCTAAACTGAAACAATTCAACCTCAATTTTCTGAAAATTAAGCAAAGTGCTAGGTGAAGTCAGTAGGAGGTCAAAATGGTTGTGACCATTGTAGTAATAATCAGATAGACAAATCTGAATAGAATTAGTGGTCAAGTAAAAAGTAACAAGAGAATCTTAAGATGTCTTCAGATGCCAATGCATCTATAACTTATAGGGAAAAAGCTATAGATTTCCAGTACTGATAATATACTCCACGGAACCTGTCTTCCACAAGTCAAGCTCTGCAGAAGCCTGGTCATTTCTTTGGTTTGGCAAGTTAATCTTGCTTCCACACAGAGAATCTATCTTGATATTCAGTACCATTTCTATTACTGTTTCTCTGCAGGTCCCATTCTCTGTGAGGCATAGGTCTTGAGAAATCCGAGGCATAAGGGAGAAGGTGAGAGCCAGTGGCTGGTCTTCATATGCATAGAAAATTTCTGATGGAGAAACTGTCAATCTCAACTAAACCTCGTTGTTTATATTTTAATTTTCTTATTTACACACAAGATTTTGATCTGGGAACCGCTTGCCTGAATTCCACTATATTTGGAAGAAATTAGTCCCAATGAGACATATAAAATAACAGAGCATTTTACACATGCTCAGGGACAGCATTTATTTTATATTCTATGCAACCAGTTGTCCAACTTGAAGAGTTTTTCCAAATGATGCATGATTAAGCATAGTAATTTATATATTTGCATGTGTAAAACTATTCATATGACACAACGAAGAATGATAAAGAATTCTCAGCAAGCATTTTGGTTTTGTTATTATTCCAGTTTTTTCCTTTCCAGGTTACTGGACAGTGTCAGAGTCTCTGGAACAGGAAGCTTAATCTAATGCCAGTCTGAACTGATAAATCCGCATTTTACAGGACATTTCATTTTGTATCCAAATGCACACATGTCTGGAAAGAAACGGAGAGCAGCATTTAAGTCTGATCCAGATCTCTGCAGTCATGACTAGACTCCTTCCCAGGAACTTTGCAATCTGCTCACTCAATCTTTGCTTCTCGGGGTGGTTTGCATTAGCACACTGACACCTATGATGTAAACACAGACAGTGGGAAATCTATGCCTACATGGCATTACATTTAATCTTCATAGATAAAAAAGGTTTACATCATGGATTTTATGACAGTTTATGATCCTTGTGTTATTACTAATTGTTGCTAGCTTGTTATTTACATTTTGGTTGCAGAAAGATCATGACTGAAACAGGGATTGGAACAATGCTCTGAATATCTTTGTGATGCAATACTCCTTATTTGGTATTGAAAGTATATCTCTTCTGAACATAAGACCTTGGTCCAAAAAGGTTTCTTTTGGTGTAAGGACTCACAAGGGAAATGTGAACATGTTTTGTGTTTGCTAGAAAGACAAAAAAACCCACCCCTTTTCTGCATCTGTTCTTAGCTCCTGAATTATTAGCTCTGCCAGCTGTTTGTATATCGACTACCATTGACTGGTTCACATTTTTTATTGTGAGATTTAATGTGCTGAAAGCGCATTCATAAATCCACATTCTCTAAACTACTCAACAGACATTTTTTGAAAGACAACAGACCAGAGAAAATGGCTAATGTAGTCATCTTACACTAGGAACATTGATACAAAATTGATTCAAAAAAATTAACTTGAATGTAAGTGGTTTATAATTTCAATGCATTAGCAACTGTCAGCATAGGTAATGGAACCTGAGATGTTTAAAAATACATGATATCAACACAGCACAAGATCAAAAATACAAGCAAAGTCAAAGAAAAAAAACCACCCTTCATTATACTGCTTTATATAGAAATAAAGTACTTTGACAGCTGTACCAGAAATATGTTGTCATACAGCAAAATGTTCTTTTCTCCAATGTCTGAAAAAAAGTTGTAGTAATGAAAGGCATTCCAGCTATGCTAAATTGTTGAAAGGAGATGGAATCGCTGACAAAATAGCCTTAAAGTGAGGGGAGGGGATGGAAATTAGGTTATGACCTCTTTAAGGCCTCTGCTTCCGGCTATCAGACCTGCAGAAGGGCAAATCTCTGTCAGGAATTCAGTGGACAAATAGCAGAGGAGGAAGCTCTCCCTTAAGAATATAGGGGTTATTGCATGCTTCCTCCTCCATTTGACATCTTTCTGCCACAGCTGAAGCAAACACTGGTGAGCAAGTACTTTAAGGAAACTAGGAAGAAGAACACCAAGCTCTTTTAGACAACTATTTTTCATTGACAATCTCAATGTGAGAAGCCAGGACTTCTTTTGCTTATTGGTGTGCCAAAAGGCTAAGGGATCCTACCTGTAGGCTGGAAAGAAACTGCAAGAAGGACACACTTAAGCTGTGGGTAGTCATAGAGATGGACTGAAAATGCAGAAATGGTGACCTGCACAGCCAGATTTATCATCTTCCTTGAACTCTTCTCTCCTCCCACTGAAGATGAAAAAAGTAGCTATCCACAAACATAGATTAGATAATTCCTACCTTTTGACTTAAATGCATGCTTTCTGTGGAAAGTTAATTGACGATGCCACAGGCATCTTCTAAATGTCAGTTGGAAGAATGTGATCAAAGACTGAATTTAGCTTCTTGTTCCAAAAGATGCCAATCTTTTGTATTTGTTTTGCTCTAGTTTACAGTGAAACTTAGATCTCTTGCCTAGAAGTAGAAGGGAAATAAAATGGGAGATGCTTCTTAAATCTAGCTTATAAACTCATATTTGTTCTTTCAGCATTATCTAACATCCTAACTCTTACATGGCATCCATCAAAAATTGACTACAGCTACTGTCTAGACAGTTGGCATGCTGTTGACTTGGTAGCACTATTGATAATAAACTTGGCCTTCTTTCTATTTCAGTCTGCAGTATTCCGAAACACCCTCTAGAGACACCCCTCTCTTTTCCATTGACAGGAAAAAGAACCTAAAGCAAACCTGTTCACGGCTCATTGATTAGCTAGCTAAAACTAGGTTGCTACAATGAGGGTTTTACTTTTAAAATCCTCAAAAGTGACTAGTGAATTGAAATATTTTTATTTCTCTGTACACACCTTGTGACACCTAGTAAGAGATCTGATTTTCAGAGGTGAAATGTCAGCATGGTTTTTAAAAAGCATTACTCTACTAATACATGTGAAGTAAAACATTCAAGCACAGAGGTACTGTCAAATGAGTAGTGGCCTTAAAAGAAAAACCCTGATATATAACATCCTACTTGTGTCAGTATCACTTCTGTTTGCCTTTTCTTTTTTTAAAAATTGGGATCTACAGCTGCCTTTGAAGTCCCCTTTCTCTTAGACCTTTGAGTTGGAGTCAGGGCAGTGCACATGCATACACCGTCAGTTTTGAACAAAGCACAGCCCAGCCATAATCTTTCTAGGGTTAACAGATGTTACCTAGCATTGCAACCATAGTACTTTTCAACATCTAAATGTTGAAAATGAGCACCCATCCACTTTCCTTTGTACCATCTGTCTTTGCAAACTGGCTGGTTTTGATGGGACACCTTCCAGGTAGTTCACTTGCTGGTACTATTCTCTTTGTATCTCTTCTTAAGTTTTGGAGACATAGGGTAGTCTTTTCTCTCCAGGCTTAATTTGGCGAAGTCAGCCAGTACTTCTTCCTTACACTTTTGGCTTGAAGATACTCAGGGCTGTCTCAGTGCAGGCCAGAATTTAATCAGCCAAATGATGACTTCTGGGTATAAAGATCCTGGACCATAGACTAATATCTAATGCCAAGCAATCAACTACTCTCTTGTTCTTTCTCTACCTGCCAGCCTTGTGTAAGTGAGCTGGCAGCACTCCAGGGTACTTAGGGTTTGAGAAATCTGGAATTTCAGTTAAAAGAACAATGCAGCCTCAGGGACATGACCAAACTGTATTTAACCAAGACTTTCACTCACTATAACTTAGCTGGTCTGGCATGGAGCACCACTTAACAATATTTACATCCCCTCATTTTTTGTAATTAAGAACCCAGTTCTCAAATCCAAGTTCAACTTTTTGGGACCAGACAAAGGACCGAGCTTCATGAACACCAGTCTTACATCAAGTTTTGAGTTCACAGAGGAATGTATATATGTGTATGCTTGCGGATATATGTTTACATTTTTGAAATCATAACGGACTATTACAGGCCAAGATGCCTTCCCATATCTTTTCAGAGTCTTTTTGCTGCATCCAAACCTCTTTTGCTTTCTGATTGCTCCACAAATCCCCTCCACTTCCGCCTGTTTGCACAAAAATCCTTGTGCTTTAAATGATGTTTTATTATAGAAGACATGGTGAATAACTATGAATATGCCTCCTGTTGATGATGTCTTAGAAGTTGTCCTGTCTTTGGCACTGGAGTCCTCATCGTAGTACCTATATTTGGAGCTATGGTGTGAGATGTCTCTATTTTGCTTTTGTTTAAGAAGAAGAAGTATATCTTTATTGAACTAAAATCAAATTTCAAAATATGTGAGCATTTATTTGGCATTAAATGCGTAGGTGGTCGAAGCTGGAGTCTTGCCACCACTTAAGTCGCTAAGTAACAAGAAAGATTGCACATTGGCCTGACCCTGTGCATAGGGTTGTTCTCGCTCTTTCAGTATACTTAATATTTTACCTCCCGTAAAACATTTTATGGATTTTATAGATTTCAAAAATAAATATTTTATACCTTCTTTTGACCTTCTTTTGGATAATTTTGCTGGTCGTCTGCAAAAGTACAGAGGGTGAGTGAAGAAAGAAGAAATTTTGCTGAAGAATGTTCACTGAGATTCAGCAGCTTCTTTTTCCATAACAGGTGGCCTAACCTGCAGGGTAAAGTGATTTCACAGTTCTTTGCTTAAGAAAGGAATCAAGTCATAATATACCTCTGCTTCGTGCAGGTTTTTACGTGATGCATTTCTTCATATTTGTATGATGCCCAGACATCATACAAATGTGTGAAATACGTATATGTCTGTGTGCTGGGCTAAGGTAAATATTCAGTCCTGCATAGACAGACTCCACATTTTGAAGTCTATTAATGCAACATAATTCTGTACTGAGGACTAGATTTGGCATTTTTCTTCATTCAAGGTTTGTTTGCTTATATAAAATGCTGGTCTTTGGAATGCCTTATTTTGTTCTTAAATTACTGATGTAAAGGCAGTACTGTATTCATTTCCAAATAAGGCTTGGTTTCATTGTTGTCACACTCTTCCATTAGTTAGAAATGTACAGCTGTTTAATTGTATCTTTCTTGTTAAGCAGCGCTTTAGATTAAAATGAAAATTGGTTTCCAAAACGAGTTTATCACATGAATCTCAATACCTAACAGTAAAAGGTTAGCAATTTAATGAAAATCAAGATACTCATGGGATCCACAGTTCCTTGCCGGAGGTACCTCTGTTGGAAAAAGGACGTGTATAAGTGCCTATGTGCATGCTCTGTCATTACCAAAGTAATCAGTTAAAAACTGTTTTTAATCTTTAGGTTCATGCTGTTAATATAGCTGTGACACATTTTATTTTCCCTTGCTCTCCAGAATATCAATGAGATCATGAGATTTCGTGATAAGGAGATCATGTTGAAGGCTAGAGACAGTCAAGTGGGAATTTTCACTTTCCTTTGACAAACAATATTTTAAAAAGTCAAACTGTAGGGTCTTCCACACACACATCAGTTTAATTATAAACAAAACTGAGCAATTCCAGTGAGTCATAGGCCACATTTTGTCATACTGTCCTGCACACCAAAGAATTTGCTGAAGAAACTAATTTAAAAATAATAAGGCAGAATTCTCAACTGATTAATCATTAATTTCTGTCCTAAATACACTTCCTTCTCATGCACATACAAAATCTTGAACTTCTTTTTTATTTGGTTGGTTGGTTTGGATTTTTAGGTTTTTTGGGTTTTTTGTTTTGTTTTGTTTCAATGCGGGTTACATATGTATACATCTGTGTTCCAAAGAATAATCACAGAATGTAGGCAATTGCATAAGTATTTAAAGTCTGCTGGGGGGGTAGAAGATATGTGAAGTTATAGAAATAACTGAGGCAGGCAATACATAACATATTTGTAGTTTACTGTTAGATTGGGAATTGGAAATCAAGTTAACATTTAGTACATGGGAGATATCTGAGATTATGCAGACGCAAGTGTTAACAATAAAAAACCAGAATGTTAATTGTCATCTTTATTTTGGGACACAAAATCCAACCATAGTATGATGTCAATAACATATAGAGAAAATGCCAAAAGTTGTTCTGTTGATGAATTTTGTGTAAAATATACAGTCCAGCATCAATGCTGAGAAATAGCTACCAGCAGCTCAGAGATTTAGTTTAGCCGTATTATAAATTGTCTGAAAAGTTATTTTTACTGTCTGATAGCCATCAGCTATTGCTCTGGTAGTATCATGGAGAAAATGAAGTTACCAAAGTAAACCAAAGTAAAATCTCAAAACAAATATTCCATATACCTGTATGCTATATATACTTATTTAAGTTATTCCATGTGATATCATACATACTTTATATTACGATTGTCTCTATAGCTGTAAAGGCTTCTGCCACATATCTTTGCTCTTAAGGACTGTGAACAATGCAAGGACTGATTTCTGTTGTTTTATCTCCACATCATTCATGTGCAAGTAGGGGTAGCAGATCAGACACGTGTGACCTTTATTAGGGATTACTATGAAGTAAAAGTGTCTTTAAAAAATTTAAGCAGTGTTCTTTATTGAATATAAACTAGTCTCCTGAGACAGGCTGTTTGTGGCTGAAATGTTAGGTCTACCCTCTGGTACAAACCTTCTCTGAAGGAGAGAAATAAAGTTACACCCAAAGCATTACTCTCTAAAGAGTACGTTATGTTCTGGGATTCCCCCTCTATTAGCTATCTAGCTTTTCTTACTAGAACAGGTGTTACACATACACAGACTAGATGTCAGAACGCTGTTAGCTTTTCAGTGAGATAATTTCTTTAATGTAGACCTTGTTTCCCTTGCAGAGAATCCATAACCTGAAACCAGTGGCAAATTACAAATCCATATATATATATATTCATATCTCTATGTATATTGGGCAGACACCTTTGAAGTACATGCAACACCAGTGAATAATACACTATTCACAGCTGATTGAAAAAAAAAACCAAAACAAACCAAGCCCCACAACCAAATTGCCAAACCACTGTAAATAATACTAGGGAAAATGGCAGTGCTTAACAGTAGCATATAAATAAACATTTAATTAATCTATAACTGCATTTTAGTCACGGGCCACATAAATGAAAAGCATTGCAAATGCCTTGAAATTGTAAACTAACAGCATGCTGATTTCTTTCTTCTTTTAAGCCTCAGACTAAGTTTTTCAGTGTTTGAAATTGTATGGTAATTACCTTGAAATGTTTGACAATACTAAACACAACTACTTAGTAAGCAGACTGCACAATTTTAATGGCCGGTCTCCATACAGAGGCTTATCCAAACATCTAAATCCTACTGACTTTCATGGATTTTTGAAATTCATGCTTACTGCATATGAACTATTGAATAGGTGGTGTTAGTATACAGTCTGACATAGTTCAGGTCAGTGAATGGTACTTGTGCAGTCTGGATGTGTGTCACCGTAAAACTGTTACTTGGAGTACTTGGAGTGCTGTATTCCTCCTGAAAGCACAGTCTAAATTTTTCAGCCTTGAAAACATCCTACAAAGTTTAAGTGAAAAGGGTGTTATTGTGCTAAAGACAGCAAAGGATTAATTTTTTTCCTTTTTTTGTCCAGGGGAAGCAAAATATCTCCTTTTATATGTCTTTGTACTCTGGTTACAAAAATATTATCTGTTAAGTACTTTTTGGCTTTTAGAGCCTTAGTTGTGATTAAATTACTAAAGATTTACACTTCTGTAATTTACATAATACAAAGCCAGAGGAATATAGAGGTCAACTGGATTATATAATTAAGTGGAGTCTTGTTTTTTAGCACAAAAAGAGAATAGAAAATTTTATTCAAGGCCAAAAATAAAATAAGTTTTCTCTACTCATTTCAAAGCTTATTTTAGATGCTGTAAGTTTATTAATAAGTCCTTCATTACTAAAATTCCTTGTGATATTAAGAATGGTGAAAAAAATGCCTTGTGTTCTGACAACATAGAAAAACAGCTAAACAAAATGCTATCAGCCACTTGCATTTCCATCCATGGTGATCTCAAATTGAATAGAAAAAATGAATTGCCATACTCAGGTAAAAATAGTCTATGCATTACTATGTCTATAGCCGATTATCCAACATCAGGAAGTCTGCTTTAGGTCTGTGCAGTACTCTATCATAAACTGATTGAAGAGGTATACTTCAATTATTTTATACCTGAAGTACTGGGATTAATGGTGATTGCAAATAATTTATTCAGTATCATAAGATGCACAGAAAAGTATGTTTCTGAATCAGACAGCACTTACAACGTGTCAAATATCAAAATACAGTTTAAGGTGACTCTAAATTATGAAAATAACTGCTGCTACAAATGGGACATTGAGAGCCTAATATGTTTTTTGTTTTAAGTGTCACATTAGCTCTATCATGTCAGGAAAATAAATAAAGAATTAAAATCCAATTTCCAAAGTTCTTTTGGGTATGCTTCTTAAGTATGAAAAGGTTCAGTTTAGACGAATTCTTCAACAAATTTAAATTAAGTAAATGTGAAAAAATATGCAAGACAAAAAAAAAGTCTTGTGAAATATTCTGCTTCATAATGATGGTTATATTTAGTCACTTCTAAAGCAGTAACTTGATTGTGACTGCTTGGTTTGAGGAAACTATTTCTGTTAGCATAGTGAAAAATTGTAAGATTTTTGCCACTGCACTACTATAGTTCATCTCAAGCATATTGGCTGTAAATTACATCATCTAAGTAAGTAGTTTAACAACATTTTGTATCGGCAACTGAGAAAATGAATATTTTTCCTTAGCATTCCTGTATTTGTTCATGTAATGACCCATTATTGTCATGCAATAGCACAGTGAAAAACATTCCAGATACGGTCAAGTTATTTGACAGATTTACATGTGAAGTCAAATGGACAGACACAGCCAGGCAGTTATGTTTCCACTGGAATCCTGCACATTTATTTTGGTCTTTCACCGCTTAATATTTTTTTTTTTTATCTTTAATCATCAATCACCGTTAATAATGCTTATAAATGACTCAAGGATTGTCAGGAAAGCAGGGAAAATCAAGAAGTCAGGTCAATCTATAAACATGTCAAGTACAGCTAAATGCAAGATCTACATGTAGGACTGAAGAACATAGGCCATTCTTTTGGAGTGGGGGATTCCAGCTTGGGAAGCAGTAATGGTTAGGAGGTAACCAAATAAAAGCTGACTACAAATGCCCACTGTGCCCAAAAAACTATTGTAACCCTTGCTTGTATAAACAACAGCCTTGGTAGACATAGGTTGTTTCTCTTATCTCTCTGTTTTGAAATGGTGGGACTGTTCTTGGATATATCGGTCCCAGGTGCGATGGCCATAATTAGTGGAGAAAATTCATAAGGACTCAGAAGAAAATTTAAAGGGTTGGAATACAGATACGATAGAATCACTGAATGTGTAAAAAGCATATAAAGTGACAATATGGTGGGTAAATTCTGTAACAACTTACACAAACACAAATATAATAGAAAATTAGTCCACCTAGTAAATTGAATTTAAGCTAAATTTACACAAATTTACTCCATCAGTAAAACACATTTTATTCATCACTGTTAACCAACAGAACAACTTGCATGATATGTGACAATTTCTCCACATGAGCAATTTTTAAACCAAGAAAAAATACTTATCAAAGAGCAAAACTCCAGTTCAAATAAGAATTGATGTGAAGAGAACCTAAAGCTTATGTTACACAGAAGGTCAAACTAGATGAAACCAGTGTTCTGACCTTATAACCTATACAATCAATAAATTACTTCAGAGAACTTCCATATTTTCTATCTGTGCATCAAAGGAAGAAAATCAGCTACAATACATGACACATGGGACCTTGAGAGGCTTGAGAGAGACCTTGACAAGATTGAGAAGTGGGCCCATGTAGATCTTAAAAATTTCAACAAGGCCAAGTGCAAGGTTCTGCATCTGGGTCAGGGAAATCATAGAATTATAGAATGGTTTGGGTTGGAAGGGACCTTTAAAGATCATCTAGTCCAACCCCCCCTGCCATGGGCAGGGATATTTTCTGCTAGATTAGATAGCTCAAAGCTCCATCCAACCCGACCTTGAACATTTCAACAGCTGAGGCATTCGTAACTCCGCTAGGCAACCTATTGGGCATTTCCCAGTATCAGTAGAGCATTGGTAATGAATTGGCTGCAAGGACTTGGGGATGCTGGTAGATGAAAAAATGGATATGAACTAGCAATGTACACTTGCAGCCCAGAAACCCAATCATATCTTGGGCTGCATAAAAAGAAGCATGGTCAGCAGGTCAAGGGAGGTGTTTCTGCCTCTCTACTCTGCTCTGGAGAGACCCCACCTGGAGTATTGCATCCAGTTCTGGGGTCTCCAATACAAGAAAGACATGGACCTCTCAGCATGGGTCCAGAGAAGGGCAACAAAAATGATCACAGAATCATAGAATTATCTAGTTTGGAAGGGACCTTGAAGATCATCAAGTCCAACCATCAACTTAACCCTGCCAAAACCACCACTAAACCACGTCCTTAAGCACCATNCCTGCCAAAACCACCACTAAACCACGTCCTTAAGCACCATGTCTACCTGCCTTTTAAATACCTCCGGGGATGGCAACTCCACCACCACCCTGGTCAGCCTGTTCCAGTGCTTAACAAACCTTCCTATGAATAACTTTTTCCTAATATCCATCCTAAACCTCCCCTAGCGTAACTTTGAGGCCATTTGCTTTTTTTCTATCACTTGTTACTAGCGAGAAGAGGTGGACTCCCACCTCTCTACAACCTCCGGTCAGGTAGCTGTAGAGAGTGATAAGGTCTCCCCTCAGCCTCC
>RSEF01000002.1:94074985-94095910 GCA_003993805.1 Himantopus leucocephalus
TTTGGTCAGTTGGGGTCAGCTGTCCCAGCTGTGTCTCTTCCCAGGTTTTTGTGCACTCCCAGCCTATTCGCTGGCAGGGCAGTGTGAGAAGCAGAAAAGGCCTTGAGAGCTTCACGACAACCAACAACATCTGTGTACCATCAACACCACTCCCATCCCAAATCCAAGACCCAGCACCACACCAGCTGCCAGCAAGAAAGTCAGCTCGATCCCAGCTGAAACCATGACAGTAATCTAAAGTGGTTTAGAAAGCATTTAGATACAATTGATGTAAAGCTTCTTACTAAAGCATCACACTAAAACCACTCAATCATATAAAAATAAATTGTTTTGTCATTACCAAAATGCTTCTGGTTTAGATTCCTGAATCTAAAATCTATCTTGAATATCTTCAAGATATTTGTTTAATGGGAAATTCTGAAGTAGTGGCATTCTTTCTGGTTTAGAGCATAATCAAATTCTGAAGGGTCAGGATTTCCTGCAGAACAGAAATTTCAATTTTGACCATCTGTCAATGCAACGAGTACTTAATTCACTGTGGCTGTTTACCAACTCAGTGAAAAGCTGGGTACTAAAGTTCTGTGCAAATTTGGAGCTTAGCAGTGTAACGTTATTCCTGGTCAAAATGACATGAACATTTGATCATACTGCTGGTCAAATATATTGTCGGTGGTACCTTGATTTTTCAGAAGATAATGACTATTCTTATGGTTGCTCTTACTCAGCCACTCCTCCTCATTTCTAGTTGACAAGATTTTTTAAATAGAACCCAAGCATTTGTAGAAAATAGCACGTTTCTTTTACCTTCCTTCTGCACTTGGAAAACAACTTCATGACCTATAGTCAGAAGTAAGTCGTAGTCACAAATAAGTCATAGTTTTACTATTAAAAGCTTTTGCAATAGATTGATGTGCAATATAGCCTCTTTTATTGACCCTTTTAGTCGCTTCTACTTATTTCTTAATTTCTTGGTAATCTTAATTTCTTGGCAGAGCACAATATACTGACAACAACTCTTTATCCACTTACCTGGTAACTTTATCTACACAATCACAGTGTTTGTTTTTGTTTTACTGTAATGGTGATTGGCTGGGATTCACTCTGTCTTTACACTATTTTGTACAAATATACTGCTCTCAGTTTAAGTGGAATGCATCCCAGTTTATACATGTGGCTACAAGAAAAGGACTTTTGGACATTTCATCGCATATTGAAAGTGCTGAACTCTTGGGTAGTACAAATGCCTGGCTGGTGGTAATATCCTCAAAAGGTTTCTGCTTGTTGCCTAAAATATCTGCGTTATCAGAAGTTTAGTTCACACAAAGTCATGAGAGTTCTTTGTTCAGACAGGGCTGACTATGGTGTAATAACTATCCCAGCTGTTTGATGGGAACCTTTCACATACAGGCTGAGTGACAAGTAGCAACATAAATGTTCCTCCGCTGTTGTAATGGACCTTGAAAATCTGCTAAGCCCAGGAGGGTGAGGGAGGTCAAGGAGAGGCAGGATGTAAAAAATAATATTAAAGCATCATAAGCAGAAGGAAACATAGCGAGAGTTTTGCATTTAAATGAAATTTTATATACTCACAGGAAGCATCATCTAGTGGTTAAAGTATAGAATTGGGAGCTGAGCGATGCGGCTTCTATTCTTGGCCATGCTGCTGCAGGTTTTGTTCCAAATAGAGAAGAGCAGAGGTCAAAAGTATACCTGTATAAAAGAGCCTTCGGTTTTCAATAATAGCATGAGATAAGGCCATATCCCAGAGTATTAAAGAGAATCAGAACTTTGATTGTAGATAAGATTTTTATGAAAACTAGCTCAGAATTTCAAAAAAGGGACAGATCAGAGTTAAATGAAAAAGGATATGAGAGGAAAGTCATATTCAGTCTGAAATCATGTGAAGAGAGGTATGTAAGTATAATCTGGGGTCAGCAAATGTAGAAAGCACCAAGGGTAGTAATGGAACAATAATTAGTTAAGGGGTCATAAAATGTGTCCATCTCATACACCCCTGAAATTTCAATAGCTGTCTGGCATAGGATATTAAAAGCTTCCTTTTGTATGAATGTAAAATTACTTGTATAGAGAGATTTGTGCAAAATTCATGGTGGGATTCATGGTCTCCACAGGGTTTGTGCCTGAAGTTGAATGGGAATGGATTCAGACAAGTTCATACCCAGCTGTGCTCAGCTGTACAGGTAATGTACACTGCCATATGAAAAAAACAGAAATTCAACTGAGACAGCTTGGAAAGTTTGACCCTAGGTATGCAGAACTTTGTGCTCATTTTCTGTCTCCTGGCACACCTTCATGCCGTCACCAGGTTCTCCACGTAACTGTAGTATCCAGCATCTTATTGAGCAGATTAGCTTTTAATTTACAAAGCCCAAATCAAGGTACCCTAGATTTCTCTTCTTTTTACAGCCTGCTGCTCTGCGTTCTAGATTTGGAAGCTGCTGGTGCTTGGACAGGCTGAAAGTGTGAAGGTATATATTTCCAAGATAAGAAAATATATAGATTTTTGCAATCACATATGTGCAGAACCACTTGTCTCTGAATATCAGGTGTAGTCGAAGTGTCTAATGTTAAGATGTTCCTGATGTGCCTTAAGGCTTGCTCCTCTACATACACAGAACGTCTCCAGCCTTGACATTGCTGAGCAGTTCAGCACCTGTCTTTCACCTCATTTGAAGGGGTTCAAATGGGATTTGAGCTTCCAAGTGAGAGCTCCAAGGACGTTGGAGAGGGTCTTGTCTGTATTTTGTGAGAAAGGGATGGCTTAAGTGTCTTGTTCAGGAGAGGGTTCATAACTATGAATAGCAAGAGAAGAGAAGCACCAGCTGCAGCTCAGGATAGCAGCTATGTTGGGGAAGAGGGGAAGAAGAGAGGCACCTCCATCTCCAGCAGTGCCACTTGGCCAGCCTCAGCAGGTTGGCCTTCCATGTGTCCCACGCTGAGGCACCTGACTGTCTCCACGATTTCTCTAATAGCACATCAGCATCTAAATCAGGATATGGATTTTGTTAAAGCATCAAGGAATATTTGTCTTCCTGAGGATATAGTCCATCATACTTTATACATCAAGAATCCCAGTGATATCTGTAAACCTCTGTGTAAAACTCTTTAAAATCTCCAAATAAAAAATGAAGTGGCAGTAGTTTTTCTATTTGGAATGGATTAAAAGTCTAAGAGAGGCAAGGTTTTAGGGGAGAGATTATCTTTTATTAGATCATCTGCTGTACTTGGAAGAAGCAGGCCAGCTTTCAGGCATAAGTCTCTTCATTCTAATCTTGCTCACTGCTCATTACCACAAGGTGTTGCAAAGTCAGCCTCCTAGTTTGTCTCTATCTTTGTATCTCTTTCTCATTTTAATGCAGGAAGTTATTTTTTCGTTTCTGATTTTGTGATTATTCTAGTTAGTCATCTTTCCTGAAGTGTAGTTTTCAGAAGCTGGACTGCACTACCTTTTACAGCTCCAGGGGCTTCTTTGCAACAGCAGAATACCCATCTGCTGTGTTCCATCTGGTTTCCACTTCTGCCTCTGCCACCTGAATGCAAAGAGCCAGAGAAGTGGGCCCAGCATTTTGCATTTTAGTATGCCCACATGCAGGGGGTATATTTAATGATTTAATATTTAATAGTTAATTAATAACTTTTTAAAAATGGAGCTCTAAAAAGAACAGCTGGTGCTTAATTTATTGAAATTAAATTACCCCAATGCAGTTGGGTTCATGTTTAAAAAAAAGTTAGTTCCCTGAGGGTTAAAAAGAAGAGAGAAGCGGATGACAGAGGGGAAAAGTAATGACATTATTTTTTCCTGTATTTTCAAAATGACTGTCAGTTTTGTGTGGAAAGTCAGCCTGCAGTGTCAGTCTTTGTGTCCCTTTACCTGCCCTTCTTTAACTTCAAAGATTCTCGTTCGGCATCCACTAGTTTCTACAAATGTTCTCCAGAAGTGACTGAACCTATTTGTTTTCTGTTTTCTCTTTAAAAATCTTTGCTAAGCTGTCAGAGTTTATGCATGGACATGCATTCATGAGAAAGCAGCAGTTAGGTGACAAAATGAAGTAGGTTTTCAGTAAAGTTGGGCTGTAGCACTTGCCCCCAGTAAACTGAACACTGTTATACTCTATTTAGAGATGTGCCCAGGACCCAGTTCAGTTTTGCATCTGTCCAAATTCAAGGGGTTCTGAGACAAGCTTTTGTCTCAAGATGAGTCCTCAGGCTGGGGTTCAGCTACTGAAGCACTAACATACCTGTGTATTTTTTCCTTGTAAAGAGTTCTCGTGAAATTTTGGTTGATTGGTTTTTTTATTTTCAGCTTCAAAAGACAAGCAAGTCTTCTCCCAATCCCCAAGGGTTCATTAATATATTGGTTATATCCATACGAGGCTAAATTGTGACCAACTAACACCTGTACCTTACACTATGAGTTCAGTGATTTATTTCTGGAGCAAAGCATTATTCATAGATATGAATAAGGGCAATGACACACTGGTCTTTTGTTTTCCCCTTTTCTTCCCATTCCTTCTAATAAACATGCAAAATATAAGGAGGACTTCAGGAAGCTTTACTTTATGGGAGGGGTCAAAATTAAGAATTGTGATGATACAACCTGAAAATTGCCAGTGAGAATAACAGAGCATAAAAAGTCAATTACTTGCAAGACGTTGGGAGCTTGGGAAGAAAGTGTCATAACAATATCACATAATGGCTCCATTATAAGACTAGAGATGCTTTGCAGAGCAACATTAATGAGCTCTTCTAAAACTTTGGGGAAGGTTAAACCAGTCTAAACTCACTTGCTGCCTTGGTCTGATTTAGGCATACATAAATGTCTCTACAGTCACTTGGTGTTGAGTAGTGGAAGGAAACCTGCTATAATCCACTACACATGCTGTCGACTTTTGTTAACAAAACTATCAGAATTAATAAAACACTTTAAATGTATCACAAAATGAGTTAAAAATGCAAAATAAATTATAATACAGTAAAGCAAAATAATAGCAAATGCAAAATAATAGCAAGTGAAAGTAAGTTAATAAAGTGAAATATTACATTTAAGAATAAAAGATACTGAAACATTAACATTTTACATTGGTTTGCTTTTTAGAAATTACTAAAATGATGATTTAGGATTTGATGCAAAATTTATTGTCCAGGAATTGTTTCTGGAGCAAGGCACCACTGTTTGTTCTAACATCAGTAAATTCATTACAAAGAGGCATGAGTGTACAAAATTTCTTGGTATTACTGAGTGCTCTGAGCTCAGATAGTGCTGTAAGTGGAGCCCCCTCCACCCATTCTTCCACCTCCACTCCTTTCAGCATTGTAGATATGCTTCTGCGTGTCACCAAGACATATTAAAATGTAGCACATTTCTTAAAAGCTATTCAGTTCCTTCTATTTTATGCAGGTGCATGAAAAATGCTTTTGTTGGCTAAGGCATTGATAAAGTAATAGCAATTTCTGCAAGCTTAACTATTCAATTTCATTATTTATTTGGACAAATTTTATGGAATGGGGCAGGGGAAGTGAAATTGAGGGAAATTTGTTGCAATTTAGAGTTGAAAGAATTTGGTAATTAGCAGGAAATTTCCCTGTATTTAGTTACTGGTAAGGTTTTGGGGGTTTTTGTATGAATGTCCTTTCCTTCCCCTTAGCAGATGTTTTCAATGTATGCTCCATACCTATCTGAGAGTGTGAGCACCACTCCTAAGGCATCTGCAGAACTTTGCTAAGAAAATCAAGTCTATTATGTAAATTTTAAGGAGCTGCAAGCAAAAAAGGTTGAAAACTAAGACTATGTGATAGTACCAGCAGAGAGTTAGGTAATTTTTTTCTAATATCATTATTAAGCTCTTAAGGTCTTAACCTAAAAACCTTGAAGTCAACAGGAAAACTGTTACAGACTGCTGGGGGCTTAGGATCAGCATCTCAGTTTATTGGAGTTTTGTTTGTCTTTAATGTCTAAAATGTATGTAAGAAGATGCTTAAATGGCAGTGATTGGAATTTCCTAACTTGGTCATTCAGCAAACAAGGGTAGGATGCTAGAGATTGGCATTACTGAGTGTTGCATTGACGCTTTTCCATTGACTGTCTGTATGACCTTTGCACACTGACTTGCCTCTTCAGCCCTTAGTTAATTTATTGTGAAGAGTCAGAAAATATGAAGAATCCATTTTTTTCCTTTCAGAATCCAGCAGCTGTGAAATTTAAAATAAAATATCTTCAGGGATTCATGTACAGGGAAGGAGACAGAATGCTTGAAGGCAGCAAAGCAGACGTTTCTATGCCTGCAGACAGATCCACAGTGGCTGGTAGCCAAAAGGAGGAAAAAAAAATGCATGTGAAGATACCTGCACAAAAAGATTTTTCCCCATAATAATAATATATTCTTCCAGGTACAATGGAGTATAGAATAACTCCACTGAAGATGATGCTGTTGCTGCCAGAACAGAACTGAATTTGGCCCGTGATGAGCAGAGATCTTTCCCCTTTTCCCTTGTGGCAACTGCCGTTCGCAGGAAGATGTAGGGAGGAAAGAAGAATGATGTTAAGGAAAAAGGAAGTTACAGGAGTGGGAGGCTGCCATGGTGATGACCAACCTTCCACTGCTTTAAGTCCTGATGTGTATTGCATTGCATGTTCTGGGTTTAATTACGGTGCTGGAGTGTAGTGCTAATAAGGCTGCACAGTTTTGTCTTCTTCCTCTCTCTGAGGCAGAGCTAATTAAAATAGGCATTAATTAATATGTGCTTTGAGGTCCCTGAACTTTAGGTGATTAAAATATCATAAATAATATATTATAACTTATAGCACTATGAAAGAGTTTAGTGTCTCTGACTGTGAAATGTGACTAATCTTGAATGCCCTGCATGGTAGGGAACAGAGCAGTTTGAAGTGACCGCCTACATCTCCATGTCCCTGGAAGAGGTCAGTTTAGCTGTCAGTCCCTGGGCTCCCTTCTCTAGCCAGCCATGGGGGACATTAGTGGCAAAAACTTTCCATCTTTCATCTTGCTAACTTTTTCTGATGCAGAGACTTTACCTTTTAGTCAGGTGCTTAACAAGCTATTGCTGGTTTTATATGTGCTCTAGGTAAGTTGCAGGTTTTGAGCATGGCATATTTTATGGCTTTGTGCTTTTAGTTCTCTAAATTATCCCACAACATCTTTGTCCTGCTTTTGTTGGTGATACATAGAGGATAATTAATTAAATATTGAAAACATTTTTACTAGCTTCACAATGGCTCTTGTAAGTTTTGTCTTTGCATCCGTTGCTGTCTTTTTATGATGATTATGATCAAGCATGTGCACTGTCAGCAAACTAGACCTCTTGGTCTAGAATACTTATTTAGAATATAAATTCAGTAAATGTGTCAGTGAATGTTAATAAACTCTGTTAGTAGTTGGTATATGCAAGAGTCAAGACTAACCTTAGTGCTACATAGGGAAGGTCCTGGTCAAACGGAACAGCTTTTAAATGATCAGCACAGTGGTGCCACCTTGCAGCCACCTCAGGGATGATGATGCCTTCTCCTTCACACCCCTGCGGAGAGGAGGAGGTTCATCTCCCAGTTATGAGCGATCTCCTTCAGACAAATTAGTAAGTCAGACAGTCCTCTTGCTTTCAGGAAGAGGATTAAAGATCTGTTTTTCAAAATGACCTCTCTGCTCCAGCCTTCCACCCCCACCCCCTCCATACATACAGTAAAAGCCTCCTGCTAGAAAGGATTCAAATCAAATACCCTGGCTACTGAGAATTTTGAATCTGTTCCTGGATTTCTAGGCTGCTGTTTGGTGGTGATTTCTTCTTATAATCACCATGGCAGCAATACTTAACTCATTCTGTTAAAAAAAAAGAAGCTTTTCAGACACTTTGTCTATGAAGCACCATGCCAAAAAAAAAAAAAGGAAGATAATTTTTGTAATTTATTACATGACAACACAAAATTGGAAGCCTGCAATCAGTGGGAAGTAAAAGCTTTCAAAAATAAAGCTCCAAGGTGATAAGTTAAAATTGCTGGTTGTCACTTCTATCCTACTGCTTTTATCCATAACTGCTCTGTTCCTTGTATAAAAGCCTGGCTTTATTAGCATCCACTGGAGGCCTTCAGACACCACAAGACCTTGTGACTCCCAGGTTAATGACTGGTATTAATTACTACCAATGTACAAATTTCTAAGGCCGCATACCCGTTGCTATGTTTTATCTCAGGTGCAAGTAAAAATCCAGTCTCTAACTTCATTTAATGTCACTGGCTTCAGCACTGAGCATTACTCTAAGACAAGGCCATTTACAGGTGTCATGAATAGCAGTATTTTTATTTGACTGTAAAAAGGTTCAGAGATTATTGCAGCAAAATGGGCCTTCACAGAGGTTTCAAGGGGAAAAAGGGAGCTGCTGCTTTGGTCTAGCCTTCTCTCTGAATGCGCATTATTCCAGATCTTGCAGAAATGAAGGAAAAGGATGGTTGATCACTTACATAAAGGATAAGGAACAAAGATGCGACTTTCCAGACTTCTTCCTGGCCTAGCAGTATCTGTCTTGTCTTGTATTTGAAATATGACTCTATATTGCTCTTCCTGAGCCCGTCTTCAGTGCTGTATTCACAGAACCACCCATTCCTGGGAAGGTCTGAGACAGCTGTGGTTACCATCTCCCTTCTGGTAACTCAATAGGTTGGTCCAGCCTACAGGCCATCTTCCACGGTCTCTAAGGTTTGCAAACAAACACTTCCATGCTTTCTCCTCTGATCTCCCTCATGCTGAGGAAGTATGCTCTGCAAATATCCATCAACATCTACTTCACCATCACACTTCAAAACTATTTTCCTCTGTAGTTCCATTTATGAGTTACCAACGGAGTGCATGACAACACTGACAGCCAGTGGGCTGACACCATAACTTCCCACTGGCTAGGGCTGTCTCATTCTGTTCTTCCCACAACAGACAGATGACTTGTGAAACTCCTTGCCAAAGGATATGGTAGATACTAAAATTCACAAGGGATGACTGAAGCTAATGAAAATAAATCCATTGAGCATTGCAAAATACATAAAGCCCACACTGAGAGAAATAAGGTCCTGAGCTAACATCATTAAAGGCAGAGAGAGTATTAGCAGGAAATTTCATATATGGTTGTCTTGTTCTTGCTGTTCCGTAACCATCCACTTATGGCCATTCTTCGAGGTTTTTTTAATCAAGACACCAGAACAAGAGATCGTCAACAGTCCCAGGAGCAAAGACTGGGTTCAGAGATCTCTTAATATAAATTCTATAAATACAGGGTGCTCTCCTGGAGTGGACAGACCTTTGGTCTAACCCACTGTGGCCATTCTTAGGTTCTGCTTTTATCTCTGTTACCCTTTTTATTATTTTTCCTGTAGCACAACTACTTACACAGACACACACACAGTGTTAAAACAGTGGCACCCAGGGCAAAAACCCCAAACTTTAAGCTTTACCCCACATCCGAGTGACAACAGAGATAGTCTGTTACGATGTGAGTTGGAGAAGGTCAGTGACATCTTGAGCCACAATCTTTTCTTGGAAAGCTGTCATGTCAGTCAGAAGAGGGTGAAACAGGTGCTAGTGCATCTTTTACAAAGAATTTTGTGATGGTTTCCCTGTGATTTGTTCAGTGGCAGAGTATGAGAGGCTAAAACCCACTATGGGTTTTAGGTATTTTGTCTAGTGCATTTTATACAAGTAGAAATTTAATAGAATCATTTTCTGCCTTTGAAATACCAGATGCCATATTGATCTTTCTCTTATAAATGCTGTTATTATGGATTTTGATGCCTCCCTGCTTATAACAAGACACAGAGATTTGTTGTAGAGCATGTTTCTGTATATGTTTGTAAATGAGCATAATTTCAAATGATGGAGATTGCTTTTCTTTTTTACTTAGGTTTGAGCTAGAAAAACAGTGTTTACAGGAGGAAGAATTTTTGAACATTTGAACCCCAGAGAAGGTTTTTATTCAATAGTTAATTTCTGCTTTACCTGCATTCTTTTATGTGGGACTACAAAGGTAATCTGTCTGTCTGAATGCTAGAACAGCTACAGGGGCTAATTTTACCTGTCTATGGCCTTTTAAGGAGAAATACCAGTCCTCATTTACTGAATACTAGTATTCCCTTTATTGTAATTTTTTTTGTTGCTTATACAAATACATTCTTTTACAAATTTCCCAGACCACCACCTTCTCCCACCTCTGCAAGCAGTGTTTCCCAAGCTGGAGACGAAGACTTCCGTAGGTGGATTGACAGATGATGGCAGTAATACCATTGTATACACCAAGCACATGTTCTGTTGAAGCTGACAGGAGGTTGGTGCCTGGTGGATTTTAGCCCTGCTGCACCAGAGTGCTGGCAAAAACTGAAACACTATAGCTCACCACCAGCTCCATCACAAGGGTCAGCTCTCAGCATGACATTCCCCTGCTGTACCATATGCACCGACAGCCTGCGCTGGTCGCCTTGTCCTATTTCTCACACACAGACAGTCCAGACTGAACGTCCCACTGAAAACTACCAGTTACTCTCGCTGTCTCATACGTGCATAGCTGTAAACCTTCTCCAGCTCTGTCCTCTCATCTGACTGACTGTAGAAAATGTACAGAGCTCCAAGTTTGTGTCACGTCCTACCAAAAACTTCTCTGCTGTCCCTTGGCATCCAACTCAACTGTATTTGCTATCCCTGGACAGCCTCTGCTCTGGAGCTCAGCCCACACTGAACCAAGCATTCTTAGCATGCTCTGGTCACCATTTACTGTCATTAAATTAATTTAAAGCCAATTCACTTGAATTAAAATCGGACCACAAGTTCTAATCTCGATTTACTCAGAGGCACTTTACACAGATGGCACATGCAGTCTGTGTAAATCATAGAATCATAGAATGCGTGATGCTGATTAATCTAAGCCATTTTAATTAACTTAAATACAAAGCCCAACCAAAGTATTTTTTGTTGCTGCTGTTTTTTATTAACAACATTGCAGAAGAGCTAGTGACACCTGTAGCAACCAAAGACTATACTGCTGAATTATTCCCATAAGGAATGTGTAGAAACTTGATTCCATTGTTTTCTGTTTCCCTTTTCCCATTTTCACTCCCACAGCTATCTTTGGGAACCTTCTGTTCTGTTATCTATTCATTTCATTCCCGGTATTGAACATGATGCCCCCAAAGTTGCCCAAAAATTTGCAGTTTTCCACCCAAAGCACCTTTGACCATGGCAAATGGGGAAAGCATTAAATGATATTCAAGAGAACCAGCTGAGTGTCTTTGACCTATCTACAGCACTTTGAAAGGGATGTTTCCAGAGCAGGTGCAAGGGTGACATCCTTTGCCTCCTCCTCACCTCCTTCCATGTGGCTGCCTTGGAGGCAGGCAGTGGACGATGTGTGTGAGCAGGCTGTGAAAGTGACCAGGATGATGTGTGTCACCAGGCCGTGCTGGTCTTGCTAAGGCACGTGCCCTGGAGGGCATTTTCCACCTGTACCAGCAAATGTGCTTACAGGTCCCCTGTACAGTGGAAGTGTTTAGTTTTGAGAATATTTAAGCTTTGACGCTGCCCTTGCGAGACACTGTAGCCATGGTCTGTGTGACCTCGGACTAGTTAGTTACTATTTTTGCATCTCTGTTCTTCTTCTTTTGCAGTTAGCTGCAAGAATAGTCATTGAAGTATATGAAATGCTCAAATACTGTACTTCAATAGTCTGAACTTCAAAAAATGCCTTGTATGTTATTCCTTCCTTAAGTGAATGCTTTTGTTCTCTGAGAGGGCTGGGTAACTGAAGGGCATCTACGGACAGGATAGTAGCATGCTCTTTTATGTTCTTAAGAACTGGAATGGACATACCGGTGCTCATTCGGAGTCAGAAGGACTTTGCACTAAAATTTCACTGAGTTGAAGAGTAATCAAAGACATGGAGAATACAGCAGGGTGATTCTCTGGGAGCCAGTTTCATCAGGCTGTGTCTGCCTAGGTCCTTCACTACCAAGCAAATGCAATAAAACAAGAGGTCTGCGCTGAGCAGACAGGTACCAGACATGTCCAGTGCAAACAGTTTCTTACTGACTTTGTCCCTTTGCCAATGTGGTACAGTGGGACCTGTTCAAAAGCAAATACTGTAGTCAACTGTAGTGTAGACACTTTAGTAAATGGCTCTGCCTGAGTGCCTGAGTTATTACAGTCACAGTTACAGCCTAACATGCCTAAGCAGCAACTAAGCTAGAGCTAACGTGTGCCCTGTGGGTAGGATTTTAGGTGCAATACTTGTATAGTATAATAATTTAGTATAATTTGGTATGTTCCATAATTTTGTATGTTCCCGCACAGTTCAGCATAGCTGGCACTAAAGGGAAACAGAGGGACATGAGCTAATGGTGTTAGAAGTGGTTGCACTGAATTTGGTAGCAGGTATCCACATGGGTTTGCCATAGCGTTGCTGGCAAGTCACTGTGTAAGTAAAAATTATCAGTGGGATTGTCGTTCTTAAATATATCTGTTGGTACATGGATAAACACACAGCCACAGTCCGAGATGTAGCCGTACTACTGCCGTGGAAGAAGAGACTGAGAACACGTACGCAGCAGACCCCCACCTTGTCGGGACATTTCCAGCTGATACACATTTCACAGTCCTAATCACACTTTCCAGACTGGTGAACGAAGCAGAGCTTAGAGAATGGATTAAGCTTTCTCCCCTCCCCCCTGCCCGTATTTGTGAATGTCTGCAAGAAAAGTGACTGCAGTCCCAAGTTTTGGAATGGATCCAGCTATCAAAGTTCAATGGTGTAGTGGCAACTAACTACTTTAATTCAGTTTGAAGTTAGAGTAATTTAGCAAGACGGGAATGTATCGCAAAGAGCTATTCAATCCCACACATACATTAGACAGCAAATGGACTGTACATTATTATTATATCATTTCAAATTTCTGTCAGTTGTGGTGTGGGAACAATTTTTTCATATAGAGTTTTTAATTCTGGAAGCAATAGTCAGTACTTAGTACTGGAAGGAAGTAGCAGTGGACAAAACCACCTACAGACCGGCAAATTTAGGACATCTCTAAATGCATCATGGGCTCCGTTATTCACCGTGTTTCAATTACATACCACAGACAACACCAACAGGGGCTTACCAGTGAATATGGAAATCAGTTTCTGGGGAGGTGATGTTTATAGGCTTTATTTGCATTCAGGGCCGGAGGCTGGCTGGGAGGAGCTACATGGCAAGTGCTGCGCGTGGCTGACGGCACCTTGGAGGCTTGTGCGGCACACCGGGCACGCAGTGTCCGACCCTATTTTCTGGTGCCCTCTCGACACCAGCTCAAAACCTGCAGAGGATTTTGACATACATCTGTAGGTGCCTACTCAGTCCC
Organism: Himantopus leucocephalus; assembly: GCA_003993805.1. Taxonomy (NCBI): domain Eukaryota; kingdom Metazoa; phylum Chordata; class Aves; order Charadriiformes; family Recurvirostridae; genus Himantopus; species Himantopus leucocephalus. Next base: position 94,088,382 of record RSEF01000002.1, read on the forward strand.
AGCTTTATAATCTTATTTTCATTGCAGATTCTGCCCCACACTTTCCATGTAACCGTAGATAAGCTAGTGAGCTGCAGCACTCCCAGACATGGAGAGTCTGTAACAGCTGCTCAGTTCTCAAGGAAGCAGTATTCAGTGGTGTGTCTCCAGCTCGTGGAGACGTTTGTCTGAGGGTCGTGGTATCAGTGAAGAGTACCACTAGATAAGACATTTATATCAGTCCATGGGTATAGCCGCATGCCTTCCCTCAGTGCTATTTCATTTAATTAATTAGATCAGTTTTAATAACTGACTGCCTAACTCTCCTTTGTAAATCGATAGCCACAAAGCAGTGGAAAGACAGCGTTAAGTGCGCAGAAGCAGGACGCGGGTGTTGTTACACGAGCGCATTTCTGTGGGAGAAGGTAAGCTCGAGTCACGGCTGAATAAGAAGTGGAAAAAAAAAATTATGGCCTGTCATAATGACAATGACAGTCTCCTTGTGCATCCTCACCCTGCAGAAACAGGGAGGCAAAGGAGGCTGCACTGCTGCAAGCCGCAGCATCCCCATCAGAGGGTACACACACGTGGCAGCAGGCACATGCCGGTGGCTTCCCAGCGAGGAGAGCATGGCCGCACAGAGCAAGCCCACGGGAGGACAGCACTGCCTGATGAGACAGAGCTTGTGTCGACAGACTTTCTCCCAAACTGGTGCCAATCCTGGGGTGAAAGCGACAGTTTTGTGGGATTTATGCTGCGGCGAGTGGCAGTGCTGGGCCAGCTTCCCCTCTCTTTTCCTTGATTTAGGAAAGAGACACTTTTTGTTTAGGAATTAATGCTCATCTCAGTTTTGGTTTTGTATGTGGAGATGGGCTTTCTCTGTGCTACCCAAGCTGCTGAATAATGAACTGCAGCCCCCCGTCCCAGCATGAACCAGCTTTGCCTAAGGAGGGAATGCTTGCACAGGGGCGGATTTGCTAAATACTGNACAGTTTTGTGGGATTTATGCTGCGGCGAGTGGCAGTGCTGGGCCAGCTTCCCCTCTCTTTTCCTTGATTTAGGAAAGAGACACTTTTTGTTTAGGAATTAATGCTCATCTCAGTTTTGGTTTTGTATGTGGAGATGGGCTTTCTCTGTGCTACCCAAGCTGCTGAATAATGAACTGCAGCCCCCCGTCCCAGCATGAACCAGCTTTGCCTAAGGAGGGAATGCTTGCACAGGGGCGGATTTGCTAAATACTGATGCTGGAGAATCACTAGCACAAACATTTTCACCTTGACCCAATGTTCCACCCTTCTGGGCTCCTGAAATAGCTGTGATCTTGATTGATTCATGCATTTTATGCATGTTTGCTGTACAGCTGGAAAGCAAGCAACAGATCTTTTCACTTTCAGACTTTCTTTGGAGGTTGATGCAGAATTTGGACAGGTTCTCCAGAAACAGTGGCCAGGGTGATTGAATCCATCAAGCATAACAACATGAAGAGGCATCATGGGGATATGATGCAAACTTTCTCAGTTCAGTGATGAGGGCTGTCAGCAGAAGCCTCAAAATAAACGCTCTATTTGTTGAGACTGTGGGCTTTTTTTGGGCCTCTTTCCAGGACTGAACATACACAATGGAAATAGTCAAGCAACCTTCAAAACTTTGCAAAGTCACGATGTGTGAACTGATGTTAAAAAATGTGAAGGCTGACTTAATAGAAGACAAATTAAAATGTTTGGAAAAATAATAATGGATACAGGAGAAGAAAAAATCTTTCTCTGAAGGGAATACGTCTAAATCAGCATAAACCCAGCAGTAGCCTTTAGTATTTTGTCTGGTAGTGCAACACCAGCTCAATGGAGTGTGAAGCATGACAACCCATTCGTGACAACTGCAGGTCATCTCCATACCACAGTTTGTATGCTGTAGTAGGAACAAGACTCGGCATCTCCCAAGTTGCTGTTGTACCGCAACTCTAGAGTAACCTCAGTGTTCAACAAGAGACATCGAGTACGAAGCATGAAGGGAAGCTCCTTATAATAAAGGCCAGATGAGACACTTACCCTAAAGCTGCAAGAGCCATTGAAATAATTGCTAGCTCCTTAACCTTTCAAGAAAAAATTAGCTGAACTGTAAAAAATGAAGGATTAAAAAAGTGAGGTAGGGGGGAGAGAGAGAAAACTGGGAAGAGAAAGATGCTTTTAATTTGCAACCTGCTCTCTTCATCAGAATTACTTTAGGATAATCAGGCAGATGCGGATGTTTCCTGGAAGGTAATGCTTGAGTGGTGAAGGTAGAATGCGACGGTTGGATAAAACATGCTTGCAAATTTGACAGGTTACATTATCTTTTATTGACATCCGAACAGAACTGCCAGACTCTGGAGGCTTTATTTTTGCATCAGCCTCTTTTTTTATGACATCTGCCATCTTTAGAAATTAAACAAACTTTTTATTGCTGAGTTTTAGCAGATTATCTCAAGCAGTCTTGACTGCTTCTTGGTAAATTGTGTGATATGTGATGTGCTTCTGACTTTAACCTGCATTTTTTTCTCCTTTCTTTTTTTTTTGTAAAATCATTCAAAATAATTTATGAAATTCACTCTGTGTTATAATCTAACTTTGATCTGCGGAGACAATACCAAGGCGAAATAGAAAAAGATGGATTATAGTTCCTACATTAATAGACTTGCACCAAAAAACCCCTTACACTTTATGAAATGAGAAAGATAAGAACATGAATTAATAATGCTTTAACAGCGGTGGCACAAAATCCTTGAACGGTAATGCTCCAAAACTACTCATATTGATGTAAAATCTATATTTAAGACAGTTAGGTCTAGATGTCCCCCTTCAGCCACATCAGATATAGATTTTCAATTTACAGGATTATTTCAAATCGCACTCTTTAATTCAGAAAATACCGTATAAAGCTTTCCATGTTTAAAAGTAAATTCTTTGCCTCTCGCTCTCTCAAATTATGCTAGTTAAACAGTCACTATTGATAAATGCTTGTGCATGACCATGTCAAAGCAGAACTGCCACATGTCCTGCAGAGGCCTTGTCCCGAGTCGCATGGTTATAAGGCTTTAGAGTCTGGAATGAGGGAAATCCCACAGTGAATACAGATTAGAAGAAGATTGGGCTCGTGGGGAGCTTAAGGTCACTGAGGACCAAATTCTGCCTGAGGTGATGCGTACCTATTGAGTACAACAAGGGTTTGTGTTCATGCAAGGGCAGAGTTTGTCAAAAATGTTTTACTAATAATAAACAGAGATTGATGTTCTTAAAAATAAAGTTAGACAATTCTTTGCTTTGTATTGAAGTAGGAGCAACAGGAGAATTGATTATTGCTTTCTTGCATTCCAAAACAGTTCTTGAGGACTTTGCTGGAAGTTTGCGCTGTTCATTCAAAGGGAAATGATTACAGCCTGCAGCTACATTAATGTGCTAATATGTAATTAGTACAGTGTCACCTTAAACACCAAATTAATTCACAGTGGTTAGGTAAATTGTAACACATACTCACATTTATTTTCTATAAAATGACTGAAATTTTTAGTGTGCCCCAGCAAGACTGTCCTCTCCAAAGAATAAGGTGAACTGGTGTGGAACGGATGTGAAATTTAATTAGAAGAACAAAAGGGTATTTGTCACAAACTCAAAAATTGCAACAAAGAAAGGGGGCTGGGAAAGCAAATTGATTCGAACAGTGGCAAGAAATGTCTCCCTTAACTAATAATAGTAATGGGCAGAGAAGGCAGTACCCAGAGCCAAAGGAAAGCGCTAGTTTACATTTAATGGCTTGAAGATGAGGACAAATCACTCTGGCTCAAGTTCAAATTCACATTCTGTAGCTTCAGTATCCCTGTGATGTGTTTCTGGAACTGGAAAATAACCCCCTTCCCATTTTGGGTCCAGCCACACCACCAAATTTTAAGGGTGGGTTTGGTGGTGGAAGACAGAATTCCCCTCAGACCTCCAGTTTAGAGGTTTGATTTGATGGTCGGATCTGGAATGGCAGCTCCTCACGCCGGGGAAGGACCCTTGGAGACCTCTGTAGTCATATGAGCACATTATATCTGTTCTTACTCTTTATGCAAACCATAGAAGTAATGACTGTCTGGCTAATGATATTGCCACTGATTGTTCTCGAACGGCTCACTGTGAAGATTACGCTGACCAGCTCAGCTGAGAGGCCGGATTTCAATGATCATTCACTGCAGCTTGCCATACCGGCTTCCCACTCGTGTCAGGGGAGAGGGGAATGAAACACCACAGAAAAGGTGATTTGCAAATCTCTCCCTCGCCCTCCATCCCATCAGTATTCATCGTGACTCAAAGTTTATAGCCATGGAGTGAAAGATGATTGTACTGTCAGACTTGGGAAATGAATCCTGAGGAAGGAGCAGGTTTCCCATTTATCCATAAATTGGCTTACCCCTGTTGGTAGTATAAAACAGGTAAAAGGATGTGTTGTGTAGAGCAGGTTGCAGTTCTAATGCCGCCTGCTTCCTATTTGAGATGTCTCACGGAGCAGACAACGAGACCGTTCCAGAGAGGCTTGCGAACTCAGAGTAACTTCTCTTCAAAATGCCTTCGGTGAACAAAAACGAGGAGACACAAAAGAAGGAAATATAGACTAATTAAACAGAATCTTCTCTAACCCAAATGATTTTCATGCTTTTTTCCACAGGGCATCAGCAAATCTTTAAGGATGCAATTTCAGCTCTAACCTTGAATTTCCTTGCTGTAATGGGGATGGAGTGAATCTTTTACCTTTATCTGAACATAATTTTTCTGTAAAAAGCAGATTAATTCTGGGTCCCAAGTTTCTAGTACTCTGTGTTTTGATTTCCTTTTAGTGCCTATATAGGCACAGTTTAGGGAATTGGTAAGACAGATGGAGCTTGGCATGATTTTCTTTTCACACTGAATGTAAAAATGGTTGGTTTTTTTTTTACTATGCAGCTAAGATAAGAAAGGCAGGTAGCTGGAAATAACTAATTTCTAGATAAACTATATCAGTCATTGCAAAAATCTCAGAATACATACACAAAAATATCTGGGGGTTCTTTGAGCTGCCAAAAACTGTTGTTGCACTTGTCATTAGACAACCTTAAGAGCCATGTCATTGTCAAAAATACTGACGGTGTTCCTTTTGTTGCACTCATACGGAAAGATCTTTTAATTCACAGCTTTGTCCTTTGCCTAATCTGAGCTGTGACTGGTTGAACTGTACTTTATTCCGTGCAAGATAAGTCTGGAAATGAACAAAGCAGATAGCTGTGAGTTTTATTTGAAGTAGATAGGAAAGTTTAAAAAAAAATCTAAAAATCTTTTGAACAGAAGTTCGACATTTTAGAGCAAACAGCTTATGTAATTTACTAAATTCTATTAATGTGAGTACTTATCATCAAAGTGCCTGAACAGGCATTCAGTGGGTCACCTTCATAAAAATAGCAGCTAAGTACACTTCATTTCCTCTCCCGCTTCTTCGAGTTTGTTTGGAGAAGCAAAAAGTACCAAACAAAGTAGCGACAGCATAAAAGTGATATGTAGAGAGTCAGGGACAAAAAAGCAATAAATCTGCCAAAGATATTTTGAACAGAGATAGCAATAATCTTGTCTTGTATACCTGGCTCCAAATTGCTGATCTTTATTGTAATGCACAGCAATGTACTGTACTGGATTGACATTTGTAAAAAAAAAAAAAAGTCTTTTCAAGCTCTGTCTCTCAAAACATTTCAGTAGGGAATGAATTGTAAGTCCACAAGGAAAAGAATACATACAAGTAAATACTGTGCTCATAAGAAATTCAACAACAGCTCTGAACATTTTTGTGAGAATTAATTTATGACTTGAGTTGAGCAAGCAGTAAAAAACCATGCTGTCCTGTGAATATCCACTTGGATTCATAAGTGAATTTCAATTTAACTCTTTGAACCATTTCTAGGGGTTGTTTTCTGTGAATATTTGGCACAGAGCTTTATTAGCAGAAACTGTTCTCAGCAGTGCCCATGTTAAATTCAAAAGTTTGAATGTTTACCAAAAGTGATTTCTTGAGCTGCATATCCACAGTGTCAGTTAGTTAATTAGACAACTAACCTCATCAGGAATAAGTTTTACATGGCTTATGTAATTAAGAAATGCAGCATGATTTGCAAATGTTCACAACTCCTTACGAGGGATCTGCAGACCTGGAATTATTAATTATGAAGGCATTCATAAATAATTCTACATAATAAATTTGGAAATGTTGTGATCCGTGTAAGGGCAATTTGCAAACAAGAAACAAAAAGCAGAATTTGTTTATACATGATTAGTTGCTAATTATTTGCTTAGCTTTATCTGCCATTGAAAGAATAGGTGCTGGCAAAGTTGCCAAAGACATGCTTTCAGTCTTCAATTTCTGGAGATCACACTGGAAAGGTAGTAGGGCTAACTCAAACCGCTGTGAGGTGGTGTGTCTTTGTTGAGGTCAGCCGAATGGCAGCTTTTAACTCCAGGTCTGAACTTGACCTTTCTGCCCCAGGTTGGCAGCTACTTGGGTCATTTTTCCATTTGCAATGTTGACAGTAGCAATAGCACACAGTGTTATCTGCGTGCTGTCCACAAGCACCTGATTTCCATTCTTCTCCGCTTCTCTTTCGCAGATTGACACATAGATTGAATTCAAAAGTGCAGGAAAAGAGCTCTGCCTGCGAAAGGAGCCTGCACTCCAGAGGGTTTGCTCTAAACTATTGTGAGACCTCCGGCTACAACACAGGACATGGGAGCTTTTCTGAACCCTCGTGTCTTGTGTTGCAGCCAGAGGGGCACATCTTTTCAACTGAGTCTGAGACAAGTAGAAGAAACCAACATGACAGAGGTGTAAAGAGAGCGTGAGAGACGGGTACAGGCATGGGACTTCACTGGACAGCTGAGAGAAGCAGACTCAGGAATATGATCCTTGGCATTAGACTTTGAAGCTTTCTCCTAGATCCAGAGGAGATGTCAGATTTCTGCCTGTTCTTGAATGCAGATTGAAAGATCTGAATCAGGTAGTAAAAGTTACTGTGTTTACAATGCCACTGGCATTGGTCTTTTTGTTTCTTTCTGCAAATTTGACTAGAATCACTGAATTAATCTCTGAACGGTTTGCTAGTATCTCATGATCTGCCCTTTTGAAACTCAGCAGTTTTGTTTCTGTACTTCAGCAGTTGTAGGTGTGAGCTTTCAGTAGAAATAGAATTAAGTAACCTCACATGTTTTGAGCAGAGAACATGCCTATGATTAGCACTGATTTTTTTTGTTTCTCACTGGGACAAATTTTTCCCTTCTTGAGCAGCTGATTTCAGGGTGAGCTGAGTAGGAGCTGCAACGTGATTTCTCTGTTTTGGCTTAACTTTGCCACTTGTTTAAAACACTACGTGCCGGTATGTCCCATCTAATCAAGTATTAAAGTATACTCAACTTAATCTTCCTTTTTAATACTTCGTTAGACTGGATATACTCGGATACAAGGTTTTAAATATCACAGATTTATAGAATAGTTTGGGTTGGAAGGGACCTTTAAAGGTCATC
>RSEF01000002.1:94112454-94130149 GCA_003993805.1 Himantopus leucocephalus
GATGATCTGAAAGGTCCCTTCCAACCTTAACAATTCTATGAAATCTGGACCTCCAGGTTAGGCAGTGAAGAGATGCTCTTGCTTCCATGGCGTATCAGCTGCCAGTCTCCTATGTTGGAGACCATGTGGCTGTTCCTCTAGGAGAAGATTTAGGAGGTAAGGGCTACGCCAGATTTCATTTTTTCAAGAAAAAAAGTGCTTGCTTGTTTAAAATGAGGAGGATATGAATGTCAATGTGAGCAAAATGTGTCCTTAAAATATGGGCTCTGTTCTAGACAGGGAAAGGGAACCTAGAGAAGATGGTGGGGTTGTTACCTCCAGAACAGCAACTTATGGGAAAAATCAACCTTTAAAGCAACCACTTGGATTCATGAAAATAGGTATAAAAAATGCTGAGGAGGCTCTGGTAAGACAGAAAGGGATGAATACGACTGATAGAGGCAGGAGTGGGAGGTGGTGCATTTTTGAAAATGCCAAGAATAGGACAAGACAAAAATAGGGTTATCAAGAGATATATTTCTCTCTGAAACTTCAGAGACTCTGGAGTAATTAGGTAGCACCAAGGAACATATTTTCAAGGCAGGTACAGAACTGGCAGAGAGCTAATGCAGACAGGACAGTGTATTAGTTTTGACAGCTCTTCTCATCTCTGCCGCTAACCCCTTGCAGCCGCTCTACGTCCACATGCTTCCTCCCTTTCTCCTTCCTTTCTTCGTATCCCTCCTCTCCTTTCTTTCTCTTTCTTTCTCTGTCTCTCTCTCTGTTTTCCTCTCTCTCTTTCTTCAAATGAGGCAAATAAACGTGATTTTTATTAGCACTGATAGGTGAGGTTGAACCTGCCTGGTGAATTTGCATGCCAGATTCACAGAACAATCAGGCTCCTCTCATTCTCAGAAGCATCTGTGCTTAAAAACACTTGCAACAGAAGTGACATTGTAAACAAGACAAGCGTCCCCAATGAGTCAATGAAGCTTTTCAGAATTAAGTTTCATTCAGCAATATATGTCAGCATTCAGTCAATTGTTTTCTTAACCTGGTTACGTTATTGCGCTTCTTGTAACAATAAACATTGCGTTCGTTTTGTTCTTTTATAGGAAAAGAAACTGAGTTGTAACTTGGGAGTGCAAGGACAGGCAGGAAGAGCGTAACTGGGACATGGATTCAAGGCAGAACATCTTGAAAAATCTCTTTCAGATTTGGTTTTGTCTCTCTTGGTGACCCTGTCCAGTTGCTTTAGGTTTCTTTTGCTGCAGTACATGTGACTGCAGGACAGCAGGACAAACCCCCTTCTCCTTCATGTAAGAACAGGAGACAGTTCCCTCCAGTCTCCAGTGCTCACACACACACACCTGCTCCAGACTCCACGTTTCACCATCACGAACACGTCGGCACGTGCAGCGGAGCACAGGTCTGCTGTGACTTGGTTTGCTCACCGCTCACTGCGTGCAGGTGACACGGGCTGTGTTTGCACGTAGTGTTTCCAGCGGGGTGTGCACTGTGACCACCCTGCTGGGGCTGACACCCACTGGTGAGAGTGAGGTCTCCTTTTTCCTAAGGGGAAAGTGAGACCCTAAAATGGATCGGAAACAATCCTTATTATCACACCATCCTGGTGCCCTTGGCTCCCTGGGGCCTCCCAGCTGCAGGGAAAAGGGTTGCTGTGTGTTTTCTCCAGTTAACCCCAGAGCCTTGGTGGCCCACCCTGAACGTGCAGTACATAGTTTGGGGCTTAGCAAACACCTGTCAGTGTTTCAGGTGACTGCTCATTTCCAGTCTCCTTCTCCTTCGTCTGGCTCTCATGGTCCCCTGGGCACTCTGTGATTCTTTCCCCTGCCCCAGATTTTCCTTTGTGTCCCTACACAACTCCTGAAGACCAGACATTCAAAGCGTTGGGCTTGACTGTTCTGCCTTTGTCCAAACCCTCTGTGAAATACGATTAGCACATATTTACCTAGCTGAGAGGCACATTGTGAGGCCTAATGAATGGCTCCAAAGTACCTGGTACGATGTAAAAGCCTAGAAGAGCCTGATAAGGAGGTGAGCTTTACTTAATTAAGTTAACCTTCAGATTAATTGAGCTGTTTTCTAAAAAAGTGCAATGTGAGAGCGTGCAATTCCAGCAGGGCTCTAGTCCCGTTTCTGGGGCTGCACTCATTAGATACAGCCAAATGCTGTATCCATCGGAGGGTATGCACATTGCTGGGGGAACACGCTGATCCTCCCTGCTTATTTATGCTTTACAAAGTGCAAATTTCAGAAATAAATAGTTGATCTACTCTGCATGCAGCGAAACTTTGCCCAAGGCTGGGCTGGTGATTTTTTTTTTTCTGTGTGTCTGCTTGCTCCTTTGGATCATGCCCACATGCTGCTATTTCAGTTCCTAACCTAGCAATTATCCAACTACATGTATGTGCAGCAAGTGCACCAAACACAGCTGCCTCCCCGGTGAGTTCAAGGAAACTCGGGTGTCTCTTTCCCTCCTTTTATTGAATTGACCCTTTGCACATTATCCCATAATTCTTTTTCTTCAGGATTGAACTGTAGCAATTTATAGCTATAAAGTTATATCCTTTTAAACCCCTTTCCTCTCTTGACAGATTGCAATTTTTTTTTTTTTTTTTTTAAATGACTAATTAGCCAAGGGCTTTGTGGATAGGCTATTGGCTTTAGTGCCTCACTTCAGGGCCCCTTCCCGTTCAAGTGTAAAAGACAGAGAGGCCGCAATAGTGGTGCTCAGCATAAATCCTCCCTCCGCCCTGGAAATCTGTCACCCACCTCTTCAGCTCTTGACATGAAAAAAGGAAGGAAAGAAGCTATAGGTGGGAGAATCTCTGCGGTGTGTTGTCTGGCAGTCTGACGTGCTAATGTTTCTTTCGCTGGGAAACAGCTGAAAAGAGAAAGGGGTTGCTGACTCGCTTCCCTTGCCATGCACGGTCAAGGGAGCCACAGAGTGGGAAACTAGAGCTGGCGCGGCCCATAAGCCAGGCCGTGCAGAAGCAGTGATAAATCCTCTGACGATGTACAGATGAAACTCAGTCAGCAGAAAGTTCTCAGAAGATGCTGGATACCAGCCTGGGTGGAAGAAGACAGAGGACAAACAGTGTCACCTGGTGGAGCTGGGGCAGAGGGGAAGGGAGTCCTCAGTGACGAGGTGTGCGATGCGGGGCCTCCAGAGAGCCTCAGCACAAGCCCAGGAGTGCTCCTGAATGGAGGATTGCAACAAAAAGGGCTCCCACGAGTCTCTGTTAACTCTGTCTGATGGGAAATTTTTCAATACTGCACAGCAGTGTCTCTTGGGAGGGTTTCTTTTGCCTTCCTGGGATGAAAAAGGTGAACGGAGCCAGCACAATTCAGGCAGTGGTACCTGGTGTCGTCAGGAGCTGGTTCACACGTAGTGGGGTTTTACCTATTTAAACATTTTGATTAACCAATGCTTTAAATATTAGTTGAACACAGTTAATAAAAACTACTATTTTATTTCCAAGGAATGATGAAGACTTACCTGAGAGTCGATTTGAGATTTGTAACGCTATCTGGGCCTTTGGGTGATCTAGCAAGTCTGAGAAAATATAACAGTCTTAAAAAAAGCAGATGTAAAACGGAAAAGTAAGTGCTTTACTTTTAGAGGAAAGCCCTGTAGTCTAATGTAGCATAGGACTAATTTATGTACGGCTATCTTCATGAATTTCTTCCAGTTCATATTCATCGTGCTTGTAAGATATATTTCAGGGGAAAGAAAACACGTAAGCAAGGAGATAAACTTAAACCATTTCTTATTTGTTGCTTTTGATTACTTCAGCTAGGAGGAAAAGTCCTTAGAAAGAAATCTGTTGCTCTTACTCTCTGTGACAGAGGCTACCAGAAATATTCGCAGTGACATGGATGACACTACACACCCTGGGGTTTGGCTCAGGCAAGTGAGATAGCCAGACAAATCGCTTTCGCTTACTGGAGAAGAAAAAAATGCATTAAAAAGTGTTATTTAATGCATTCCATAGTGGTAGAAAGGTATTTTTTGTATGGAGGACCACTGATATATTTCCTTACAGACAATATACATCACTGTAAGCCACCCTGCCTGTTTTATTCTGTGTATCTGTCTATACAGCCACTTCCTATTCTAATTTAATATCAAGAAGCTGAACGTCCATAGAGAGATTTATTATGGGTGTGATGATTTCAGACTTTAAAAGGGAGCCACAGGTGATTTTAAAGGATGAGATAAACTTTCAAATACATCAAATGCCTTATTGGATGAAAGATTAAGATGAGCTTGATTTTATCTGGATTTTCTGCAAATGCCCAAATTAACTTTCCTACTGTCTGAAGGGATGTGGAGTCCTGGGGTTTGATTTGCGAATCTGAAGGCTGGGGTTGGCTATCACTTGGTGTCTGAATGGGAAACTGGATTTTTTTGGCTTTGGATACAGCCTGGATTTCTCTAGAAATATGCTCTTTTTCCACCCGGATATTTTGTCCAGACGCAGTTTGGAGACTTTAGCCATTTGTCAGGAGTTTCTGAGTGCTAAACAAAGCTTCCCAGGAGGACAACACTGTACCTTGTGGTGCTTCACAGCTGGGGTGTGGGTCTGTGGCTGGGCTTTTTGCTGCATGTGTGCCCGGGCAGCAGGCTGCGAGCCCTGGCTTAACCTCTGCTCGGAAAGTGTCTCTTGAAGCCATGCTAGCCAGGACTGCACCCCATTTCCCACTGCCTCTTCAAATGTATGGACGACTGCGAATGCCGGCATGGGAAATATCCATGCTCCCTGCACAAAGAGAAACTGTCCGTTCCCATTTCTAGCCAGGATTAAGTGGCAGCGTCACAGCCAACTACAAAAGGAAAGTATCCAGGAGGGAGTACGTGGTCTGTTGCTTCTATCTCAGTTCTCTGCTGCTAAATCAAAGCTACCTCTGCAAAAAAACAGGCTACCAAGAACTTAAAGGGGCCGTTCCAGAGAAAACCTAATCCCACACTTTCTAGTGCTTGTCGTTTAGTGGTAAGGTTTGTGATATCTGATGTTTTCCCCAGTGCCCCAGTTCTTTGAGCCACACAGCTTGGTGAGAATTGTTTTCTCAAATGTTAATCTCTAGAAAAAAGCCTGAAGACGTGACCAGAGTCCTCCTTTCACAATGAGAAGTGAAAAGAAAAAGGGTCTAGCTTATTGTTTTAATCAGTCTTTAGATTTTTAAGTTAATTTCAAGCTTTTCTGAGATCTAGCTTGTGATTTTTTAAAGCGTAGCTGTGACAACACTGTGTTACGATTATGCAGCACAGTATAACAATTCTAAGGGCTTCCTACTGCCATCACTACCTCTTTCCCTTGCTAAGACCGGCAAATTCTTTCTGCTTCTCCATCTCCTTCCTCCTGGGGTTACTCCAGTCCCTAGCTCTCCTTTTCCTTGCCTCTCCCAGACTTTCCTCCCTCCTCACCACCTCCCTGTGCTCCTCCCAGTCACTGCAAGCACCCAGTGAGCACCAGCAGGGCTTTAGTCCCTTGGTCCCCTTCTCGTGTCCCCTCCATCGGGGTGGCACTTTCTCACCCCAGGCTCCTGGTGACTTTCAAGGGTAGAGAAGACAGCATGATGACCTGGCACTTGCTGCCTCCTTCAAGTCAAACACATACTTGGTGGAGCACAGTTTTGGTGCTGAGTGTCACGGGGGTCCCCAGCACACCCTTAGCACCTGGGGGTTGCCACCGCAGGGGGCGTGCAGCTGCAGTGAGAGATACCAGAGGGTCACGACTCGCAAAATTGACCCTCTCAAGGTGAAGGCACCTTATGTGACCTACCTTAGCAAGGAGGAAGATACAGGAATAACAGATGATGATGGCAGTTGTATAAAAGGAACAGAAATGGGGAGGGAGAAAAAGGTTGGATTTCAGACTTAATTTTTTATAGTGTTTTACAATTTAGGCTTCATTTTTTATCCAGTTGAAGGTCAGTCTATGGGCCTGTGATTGCTGCCTGTGGAAGGGAAGGCGAGTGAGGCAGCTGCGTAAGGAAACTTCTGTCCATGGTGGCCTGTCTCCCTGGGCTCCCCTGACACTCAGTAGAAAAAGCTAAACTCCCCTGCAGGGCAATTCAAAGCAGAAAATTAACTCCATGTTCTCCTTTTTCCGTCCAAGATCAAAGTTCCCCTTTCTGAATAACGCCCTTGCTGCTTTTCTTAACATGTTGCTTTGTTGGATTAAATGGGGCTCAGCATGTGCGTTGACCTGGACAACCATTGGCAAAGGCGTATAAAAGCTGCACCTGACAGAACAATTGCAAGGAGGGCTGCCATGCAGCTTCACAGGCTGCTTTGGCTCAGGGTAGAGGAGGATTGGCAGTAGAGAGTGATGGCTTTATTTGTACACCAGTTTCAGGTGTAAACAACAACTGCTTTACGCAAAACCTGCTGTCCATAAAGCTCTTCCCTTGCTTATGAAGCCATTTAGCAATCACCAAACCCTCTTCAGGTGCAGATGTTGTTTTTTATTCTGGAGATATATATACATCTATTTCCTTTTGATAACTTACTGTTGCTACCAGCAGCTATCACCAACATCTGCTTGAAATAACACTTCTGGCCTATTTCTCTCCCCTGTTATACGTGTTCCCAATTCTACTGAATTTCCATGTAACCACGGGCGGTGTTGGCTTGTGGTGCTGGACTAACTGTGAGTCAAGTGTGAAAATGTTCCTGTACACAAGCAAGCAACAGTCATGCGTGCCATCAGGTGCAGCTGTAAAGGAAAATTAGCTCTGTGTGTCGCCACCACAGGAGAACCACTGCTAGCACTCAGGATTGACTCCCAGAGGTTGCTGAGGCGAAGTGCTGATCATCTTCAGTTCCCAGGAATGTCTGGTGAGGCCAGGAGGCTTCACTCCCCGTGGAAGGTTTACCCCTTGTAGTACCCTGCCCCTGCCCTCCAAACCTTTTCTATGCAACTTTCACAGATCACTCTGAGCCAAAACCAGCAGCTCCAAAGGGGTACTCAGTGGACGTGCAAGCACTGCAGGACTTAATGGTGCTATTAAGTAGAGCAGGAGTTTGTATTTCCTTTATGCATGCAAAAAGTGCCACCTCCACCAAGGCCCATTAAGGTCTTCCTATCTCCAGCTGACACTAAATCTACTATTTAAAGCACTTGTGACCCTCTCGAAAATACAGCTTACCTCCTGGGCAATTTCGATAAGTATCCAGGACTCACCAGAGATCATCAGTTCCCACCGGCAGCAAGAAGCCCCTGAAGCATAGATGCAGAGCTGCTTACAAATCGGCCTCAGAGCAAAATGTAAGAAGCCCAGGAAGAAGATTCCCAAGCTCTGCAGAGGTATGCCCATGCTTATAGGCGTTTCCAAGGGGTGCCAAAGCCAGGTACAGGATATGCAAATGACCGTGGGAGAATGAGGGCAATTCAGCTGAGTGCTGGGAGCCCTGTGTTCAGCTACCAATTCAGAGAGTTGAGTTCAGCTTGCTTTGGAGGAGGATCTGAACCCATCTCCACAGCGAGGCATCCCACCCAACAGCCTATTTGAGAACCTCCAGATCACATTTATTCACACCATCCTGCTTTGAGCACATGAGGAAAAGCTTGCCAGGGCGTTTCTTCTGTTCCAGGGAGTGAGCTGACTATGTGATTGGCTTCTCTGTCTGGCTGTCCCAGAGAAGACAAAGGAAAGGTAGCTCATTTAGCTCTGAGCAGCCCGTTTTTGAGGACCCTTCCCCATGCCACCACACTCTTCCTTGATTTAGGGGTCTAACCTGGAGCTTCAGTGGAGCCCTGGCCGGATTCATTCAGAACTCCGTCAGTAAACCCCCGCAGTGATAGGCTATTGCCAGAATTCTCCTCCTTCTGCTTTCTCCCCCTGTCTCTGCCCCCAAAGCCATTTGCTATTACCAGGCTGCTGTTGTCCCTGCAGCAAAACCAGCGCCATGCATCTGAACACCTCCCAGGACAAGGTGGTTTCTCGTAAACCGCAGCATTTAAACTATGGTGTAAGCACTAATGTGAGTGAGAAGTGGGTGCCGCATTCCCTTTTGTTGATTCTGCGGATGTGAAGGTAACCACTAGCTGGGGATGGATGGGGGGAAGTAGCATCTTCCATGATCACAGCCTTAACCTAAGTGAATAGGAGGCAAAACCCTACATATCTCTGAGTTTTAAGCTTAAAAGTGCTTTACAGGCTCCTGGGAAACAAATTTCATGATGATGCTTTTGGCAAGTGTTATAGGTAAGTTTTTAATCCTTGCTCTGTTAATGAGACATCTAATGCACAGAGGGGGTGATCTTCCCCCCTGTTGTATGATGTACCATCAACCATGCAAAACGTCCCCGGACCAGAACGGCAATATCTTGTCTGCACGTCCGAGGATGACACACACAGCAGGACACCTGGTGCTGGCTAACCGAGGCCGGAGAATTGCAAAGCCTCCAGGAATCACACAAAGTCTTGCTGATTTGTTTGGCCGTGGGGTGCGTTCAGGAGTGATCTGCCTGGGGCCGCAGCGCAGCCTGCGCAAGTCTGTCTGAAACCCACCACCCGAACTCAGGTCTCTGACCCCTGCTGCTGCGCTTGGCCTGGCCTCTGCAGCCCTTGGCACGAACAAGGGAGCTCAACAGTCGGCATCTTTCCCTTTCCCTAAGAAGCAAAAAAGTTAATGCTGGAAACAGTCTTTTTGGAAACATTTGTAATTGGCAGCTCCTGCCAAGTATTAGCAGGCCAGTAAAATCTCTCTACATAAATTGTGTTGTAATTAGCGTGATTTGTTTAATGTCACCTTGTCTGGCTGTCTGAGAAACTGCCTCAAAATGTAAAAACACCGCGTTTTTCAGTTGAGGGAGTGGAGTCTGACTGCACTAAGACATTTTTATTTCTCTTTATTATTTTACAATGGCCTTTTCAAATCGCTCACGCTGGTGAGCCTAAGCCAAGTTAATCAAGAATTCCCAGATGAGGAAAATTACAGCCATAAGGCATAGCAACAACAAGCATAAAAATTTTCTTAATAAAGGTAATATGCTAATAATAATTAATGGGTGTTGCATTCAGTACCCAGGAAAACACAGTAAAAACATCCTGATACCGCCAAAATCCTTGGTACATGTGCAAATAAGCCATTTTAGGGGGAAGCAATAGAAAGGTGAGAGGAGAAAGCAGTTTGCTTGCTGGCAAGGGCTGTTAGGGACTGACCAACCTCGGTGTCCCTCAGCTTCTGCGCTCACCTCCCTGATCTGCGCACCCACAACTGAAAGGCAAACACGAGTGAGTGATGGCAATTTTCCCAACAGGTGGCAACAAGGAGAGTAATAAGAAAGCAGTCCAGGGCCGCTGGTAAGTAAGACTGGTGTGCAACTGGGGAGCAGCACTGTGGCTTCCCAGTGAACTCCAATACATTAAAAAAGCACCAGCTGGAATGTGGTCCCATTATTATCCATCAGTGCCCAGAAAAAGCTCATGACAGGCACAGCAGGAGGAAAACTGGTCAGGTCTTATGCTCATCCGGGTGTTGCAACCTGATAACGTGACTCTTATCTTCCCCATCCCACGAACATCACCAGCAATCTGAGAAACAGAAAGAGAAAAAAAACCCCAAAGATCAGGGAGCCTTTTCAAGCATGAGAAATGTTTCGGGGCGAGAAAGGTGCAAAAGGAGCACTGCATGCCCAGCTCAGCACCAGCTTTTCTCAACTTTAATCTTTCTTCCAAATGTTCTGCTTTTATTCCAACTAATTGAACGAATGTCTTAAAATTCACAACACAAACTGAATTTGATTAAATCTAACTTGGTTCATATGATAAAGCACTGCAGTTAGAATGCAGCTAGAAAAATACATTATGCTAGGACAAATAAGTACGGTTAACTTCAATAAGAGCAGAGGTAAATTGCTTTTTGCGTGAGATGTGCAATTTTACCTCAGTACAGCTTTAATCAAAGTAAAATATTATAGGGCAAGGGGGGAAAAAAAAAACCACCTCACAATGTAACGTTTTGTCTACCAACCACTCAGTAAAACTTCCAGTTTAAATTGCTAAATAAAGCCAAGGCTATACATCATTTGTCCCCACTTAGTATGTAAACAATTAAGTTAAGGAAATATCTGGCTATGAACTAATTTGTATTTATAACAGATAAAAACCCACAGATAGTCAGTGTGAATGCAAGCTGTCCATCAGAAGTTTGTTTGCACCAAAGCTTTCACTGGAAGGGGAAGAATGGATCTAAATAGAGGTATTTCAATGGAGCTTGCGTTCACACTTAGGGCAGTGTTTTCACAGCCAAATGAAAAAGAATGTAAATTAAGCATAGCTAATAAATGGGATAGAAAGTATTAAACTTGCATTTGTGGGAAGGAATCTTGCTCTTTGCTCTTCAGCGGTCCGTAGTTGATGTTATGTTATCAACACTGGGTGCTTCAAATTCCTGCTTATGGCTCATTGCAACCTACCTTCTGTTTGGGGGGGACCTGCTCTTTTTTAGGGGGCCAACATCAGTATGCTGCTGCCGTTTCCTGCTTTGGCTGTATGGATGCCTGCTTGTGGCAGAGCGGGGTCACCTGCAACCCCTTTCTCACGGGACTGTAGCTGGAGTTGTAGCACCATTGAGGGCACGGCAGGAGGCTGGGGTAGCTCTGGCACACTGCAGCACAGCCCAGATGCTGGGGAAAAGCTTGATCTTCGATTGCATCTGGCGCTTACTTCCCCTCAGCCACGATGGGAAGACACTGACAAGGCAGCTTCCAACAGAGCCTCAAAAGGGTTTCACACTCCCGTATTTCTGAGTGCTACAGGAATGGGTCCCTGGAATGGGCCCCTGGGCCCCAGTCCCCTGTCCAGCCAAGGGAGGGCATGGGAGGTGTGTTTCAGCCACCAGTTCTGAGAGGATCTGTGCTGTGGGTGATGTAGCAAACTGGAGAGCCACCAGAAATGCCTCAAGAAAACTAGTAAGGTAGTTCTCCAGCACACTGTGTCAGCTGGAATAAGAATAAACTAAAGCAAATGTGTAAAGCCTAGAGTTTAGTTAAATGTCTGGTAGAGCCAGAAATGAGAGTTCATTAGACAGTCTGGGTCATTTAGCACCAAGGACCACATACAGTCATTTCTCAGAAGACATGAAGGGTTTGTTGTCTCATCATTCAGCACACTTTTTGCTGGTTATACAGCCAAAAACATCTTAGCCTGGATTTTATGTGAGAATTGTAGCTTCTTGGAGGCAAGAAAAGGAGGGACACAGCACCCTCCAGTCTCTGCACGTACAAAACTGTTTTGCACAGAAACTAATTCTGGTGTGATGGAAAGGTGATGTGTGTTCTCAGGCACCCTTCGCACTCAATGCAGACCTCAAGAGAGACCTTTGCATGGCCTAACTTTTGGCACCTAGCTTTAAGCCTGAGGTGTAAGGCTGGTTTGGCTGTGGAGCCGGTGGAAAGAGACAGGCACTTCTTTCCAGGGGTGTTTCACAGCACCGAGGGCAGGGTCCTGTCACTTGGCCAGCCAGAAACTCCAGCCTGGGAATCAGGCATCCTCCTGGGCAGACAGAGGATGTGGAGGTGTGGACAAGATGGTGCCTCCCACTGCACAGAGAGATCCTCACCAGCTGATGTAAACCAAGGCCTACTGCCTTGACAACAAACTACTGAATCTCCTTTGTTACTGATGGCTAGCCCTGGAAAGAAAAGGCGTAGGGAAAAGTTGTCCAGTGGTCTCTTTGCAGAGGTAGGTGAGCTGCTCTGGTTACCTCCTACTGTCCCCCAAAGCTGTGGCACTGGCATGGGGACCCTGGAAGCCAAACCCACTCCAGCGGTGGCCTGAGATGAAGCCACAGCTCACCCAAGAAGATAGGAGCTTCCTAGGGGAAATACAACCAATTTCTGCTTTGGAGGAGCCTCTCTCCCTCCTTTGGGATGGACCTAGTGCCTCTTCATATGACCACATGTCTCCTGATTTCACAGGGAGCCCTGGATCAGTTCCCAGGAGGGAAATGGCATGCAGACATTCATGGATGGTAAAGGCTGAGACCCAACTTGTTTTCTCTGCCTTCCTTCTCCTCTTCGCTGTGGCCTCATCCTTGGCACATTGTGAGGCACAGCCCCTGCCTCTCTGTGCCAGAAGCCCAGTAGGGAGGGGAAGAAGGAGCTGCAGGAAAAGTAGGGTCTTCTGGTGCTCCCGGGACACAGGCTGAGCACACGTGACTGACCATGGCCCCTTGGGCATGATCTCTGCTACCCTTATCTGGCCAGTACCTTATCTTGAGGCAGGAATGCCCCCCATGCCGAGGGAAGTGTCCTCCCACAAGGACTTGGACTGATGCTTTAATATCCCACCTTGCTTCTACTGTTTTTGGAGACTGTCTAAAGGAGTGCAGCACGTGCATCTGACTCCAGCTGAAATTCAGCAAATCTCACTAGTTTTCAGAAAATGTGTCTTTGTGCCTATGGGATAATTTTTAATCCACCACATCCAATGACCCAGATACTTCTCATGTCCGGACTGGGAGGTCTTGAGAGCAGAGATGGACATTCCCTTCTGCGAAGCACCTCCTGTTCCTCCTCAGCCACCTTCCTTCAGCAAAGGATCTACCATCTCTGTCTCAAGGCTTTCTGCTTCATGTTTTCAGCTGCGATTTTATTCACATCCTTCCTATTAGACACAGAAAGTAAATTTTTCTCTTTCCAGCCCCTCAGTTTTATTAGCACACAAGTGTGTTTGTTGCACAGAGCCTCGCAAGGGATGGGATTTAACTGGGAGCATTTCTCCTGGCTGGATCAGAATCTGCCTCTTCTTGACTGCACACATATCACTGCCTCAAAATGCAATACTTCATGTAATTTTGATTCTGTCAGTAAAATCTGCACTGAAAAATCTCATCTGGGCTTGTTTGTGATATATTGACTTAAAATACCCAGTTTAAAGAAGGCTAGGAAAACAAAGACAGAAAAACTGAAATCTCCCAGTGAAAGCCAGTCCTTTCAAGACCAAATGAGCAATTTGGGGAATAGAAGTATTTTCAGTCCAAAGGAGATAGATATTGTGTATTTCAAGAAAGCAAAAATATTTCTGGTTATGTAGTCTTAATAGTTCAGTTTTTAGTAGGTGCAGTTAGTGCCACAGTCTGAAACCACATCAGTAAAAAGTGATCACTCACATCAAACTGTCTATAACCAGGTCTTTGCTGCAGCCCCCAAACAGTTTAAGCTATGCCAGTTGTAAAACAACTTAGAAAATTTCCCCAGTGCAGGCAGGCTTGAAGAAGAAAAGAGTCTATTTCAATTCATGTAAATGAAAAACACATGGCATTAAGTTGCTCCCCAGAGCCATTGATAAATGAATAATGGATAAACAATGTCAGTGACACACCCCCCCCCCCCCCCCCCCCGCCCTTAACTCAGGCACAAGAAAAAAACACCACTGGTTGAAGGTTTCGTTCAGCCTGGTGTGAAACTTCCCAACAGCAGTTGTCCCAGGCAGAAAGAGGTATCTGCCACTGCTTTATATGCGGATTACTTTCCCCGTGACCACTTGCTGCCCTGTAAATTTTTTCTGCTCTGTGGATTTACACACTAAAAATATGCAATAGGGAAGGAATATAAACTCTCACTTTGTGGTATCGCTGGCTTGCATATTGCAGCTCAGCAGTCATGGACAGCATCCAGCATTAACGCTCAAAGGGAGCTGCCGTATTTATGACTTCTCCAGCCTCACAAGAGCAAGGAGGGCTGGCGAACAGTGATTGAAGCACAGCTGAATGAAATGCATAATATAAAGAGGGCAAAAATCAAATATTTTTTGAGTCTGAATTCCTAAAGAAATAAGGTTTATGCAATCCTGCGTGTCTGGGCGAGGATGCATGTGTGGCAGGTTGCTCCTTCCACAAACCCCACACCAGAGTTTGATCCCTCTGACCTGCTGCTAAGGACTTTTAACAGGGGGGGGTCAGCAGTCTTGGAGGCGATTCAGTTTGTCTATGCTGGATGGAAACAGATGCTTATGCCTCACAGGTGGAAAGGCTAATAAACTCACCCATTAATAGGCATCAGACTATGAAGGGAGGGTAGAGGTTTTTGAAAACTGCACCCACTTGTTCTGCAGCCCACAGAAATTCCTCTCCATGGCTTAAACTGGCTATTGCCAGGCTGAAAAAAAATCTCTGCGTGTATTTTAAATGCATTTGCCAGCTTCTTCAGGAAAAAAAACCCCAAACATTTATGATGTGCAGGTCACTCGGGAAGAGGTGGCTGCAGTCACAGAGTCTGATTCTGCCACCCGCTGCTTTCTCAGAAACTATCTGCAGGTGCAGATGCTCACCCATGGGAGCAAGGCTGCCACCACCCAGCCCAGGCTTTGCTGAGGGCATTACACATCGCATGGGGGAATATTGTCTTCTCTGACCGGATGACACAGGCAGCACTCCGACAGCATGAGCTGCTTCTTGTGACTTACACCAGTGCACATGCAATGTGAAGCGGGTGCTTGACTCTAAACTATCTGTTCTTTCATTTGCGGTGGTGAAGTTCAGGCTCCTCAGTAAGCGGAGAAAGTGAACGTTGTCACATCTGCAAGGTGGACAAGTAGCGCTGGAAAGGTTTTCCAAGTTGTGCTCTGCCACATAGTGAATGATGTTTGCATTTCACAGACCCATAACTGGCAAAATTGTGTTTTGGGATGGAGGGAAATGTTTTCAAAAATCTACACTTAGAGGGCTCTTTTGCAGGATCTACAACTTTATACACAGCCAAATGGCACTGCTTCCATTAAGATCCTCAAATATGCTGATTTCCACAGTAGGCGAAGAAATACATAATAATGAATGCAATGACATCAAAAGCAGTCAATTACCTGTGTTTATAACTACTGTGATCACGGTGCAGCAGCGACAAGTGGATATTCACTGCTTCTTATTGCAAATGATAGCAGTGCTCAGGTTTTTGCATCCATGTTTGTAAGAGGGGAAAATTTTCAAACCAGTGGCTAATATCACATGCCTCCACCAGAAAAGTCTGTGAGCACGCTGTCTGATATTCAGAGGTGAAAAAGCACCATCAGCTTTCATTTCAGCACTTTGAAAATCACATCACTTGCTCAGGGGCTGCTGTGATTGATAATGCCAGTGCTTGCTTCAGAAATGTCCGTGCTCACACCTCTGTGAAGAATATCCAGAACAGTAGTCCAGGACTAGGAAAGAAGTTTTGGCCTACAGTACATCTGAACAAAGTAGAGCTCACACCGGGGTACTGATTATTTCAGGTCTGTGGAATTGAAGAAAGCCCTCTCTCCCCGCACGCGGTATCAGCTTTCACTCAAAAAACCTCCCAAACAGTAAAAACTTTTGACATGATTGCAGCCACTAAAGCAAGATTAAATGTATAACCAATGTGTAAACTGAGATCCCTTTGACTCTGAAGAGAGCCTGAAGCAATGATTCAAAACTACATGAACTTTAAACTTCAGCTCACTCAGGGCTGCGGGCTCTTCGGTTGGGAAGCCATGTTTTTTCAAGCTCTTTTTTNTTTTTTTTTTTTTTTCGTCTTTTTTGCTACAGGGTTCATTATTTTGCAGAGGATGGGTCTTTCTGCCCTGCAGGGATCTATCTATCACTGCTGACTCTCTGCATCTTCTCCACATGGAAGAAGTAATTGGATTGTACTTTCTGCACACGACCAAGACAGCAGGGAAACCCACAGCTGTAGGCTGGAGAACTAAGCTGTCTAGAGGGTAGGGAAGAATCTGATGCCTAAGAAAACTAAATGGCTGAGTCTAGCCACAAGACCTTTCTTTCCTTTCCATGGAGGAGCTGGAACATGCTGAACTGCACTTACCAGACTGCACTGGAACTTGGGAAGGTCTGTGAAGCCTTCAGGAAGCAATGAAAAACATAACCAACCGAATAACCCATGCTGAAAACCATCCCAGGGGCATTAAATGTCTCTGAATATACGAAACAATAAGCCATGCTACAGGATACTGACAGTTAGGAGCATTTCTTAAAATTACAATACAGAGGCATCACTGCAAAATAGAGTGGTATTTCCACACTTTTAGGGCCTCCATGTGCTACCACACAGCTGGGGTATATGATTATGCAGAAGGAACTGCAACCCTTCAGCCCAAAATAAAGAAAAAAAATGCAGTTACTTCATACATTTCCAGATAGGGTTGTATTTATTATTATGCTGTTACAAAATGCCATGTTGTAACCTTAAGCATTGTGCTGTTGCTTTATTCCTAAAGACACCAGAATACTGACATTATCATGTTCCTTGGAGTGATTTGGGGAAAGTGATGAGATTGCCAAGATTTTATGCTGTAAGTCTTTAAGAGTTTAGTAGATTTATTCTTTTCCTTCAAATAAATGCCTGCTCGTCATTGTCAGCTCTCCACTGCTTGTTCCCCCCTCCACTCCCTTAGATCCAAGTTTAAAAAAAGAAGCTGTTTGGGGCTTGCTGTGTTTCTTGTAGCTATGTTAGAGAAACTGTACTATTCTGGGAGCACTCAGGCTTCTCCAAACAGCTCTTCCAGCTGTAACACCATGTGTGGTTTTCATCTCAGCCGTAAGAACTTTCATTGGACTCCTACCAAGCCCCACCAGCCAAAACCCAAGTGCTGGCTGATCTTCTGCAAGCCCTGAGAAGCGTGTGTGTGCGTGCGCGTGAGTGTGTACACATGGGTGTATGCACACACATTCATTTTTTCGCATGAAGGAGAGGTTTAATGGTCAGCTTTGAAAGCCCACCAACCCCATTACAGCAGATTCATCCTGCTGGTCTGATTTAGACCAGTGGCTGGCTTGCCCTAACATACAGCACTGAAAAGGATTCGCAGACCTGAACCAACCACTGCTGAAAGAAGTACCAACAGGATGTGTTGCTTTGCTCTGGACAAGCCACAATCTCCCTTTGCCACTGCAGTGGAGGCAGAGGAGGGTGGTATGTGCCCGTACGAAGGTCTGTGCCCTGGGAGAGCCCCCACCTAGGATGCACCACGTTAGACTCACATGAGGACGGCTTTGTACAGGGAAGGGACTGTGCTACACCAGAATGGCAACCCAAAACTTGCACTCATCACCAGCGGCAGCATTTCTTGCACAGGCTGAGTTGTGTTTTCCTCCTCAATAAATATTTGTATCAGCCTTGACTAGAATAAAAGCACAGACACACAGGGAAAACTGTCTGCTATTATTTTCCACTTGTAAGAGCAAAATATGCATGATGAGCCAAATTCACCTGTTGCAAAGATTATTTGTTACATGAAATAGCTAGAGCAGCAGAAAGAAGACATTCCTGGAATGTACAAAGAAAAAGATTGTTCTTTACAGCAGTGAAACACCACCATTGTCCCACTCAGCTTATTAACAGTCACAGTAAAAGATGGCAGTTGCAAAATGTGGGGGAGTACAATCAAATCATTATTTCTTAAACAGTTTTGGAGTGTGCAAGCTGATATTTTGGAATAATAACAGAGAACATTGTAATGTTCTGAGTTGTCAGAGTTTCTGAGGGGGCAGATTCATAGGTCTGCAACACTTAATGCCTCCCAAACTCCAGCTGAATGGAAGATGAACGAACAGGACAAATCAGAGTGTTGTACTTAAAAGTTGGATGAGTTATGTTTTGGTTTTTTTTTTTTTCTTTTTTAGAATCATGGAATTATAGAATCATAGAATTGTCTAGATTGGAAAGGACCTTTAAGATCATCGAGTCCAACCATCAACCTA
>RSEF01000002.1:94130249-94148983 GCA_003993805.1 Himantopus leucocephalus
TAGTTGTAGAGAGCGAAAAGGTCTCCCCTCAGCCTCCTTTTCTTCAGGCTAGACAACACCAGTTCCCTCAGCCGCTCCTCGTAAGACTTGTTCTCCAGACACCTCACCAGCATTGTTGCACTTCTCTGGACTCTCTCCAGAATCTCTTTGTCTTTCTTGTAGTGAGGGGTCCAAAACTGAACACAGTATTTGAGGTGGGGCCTCACCAGTGCTGAATACAGAGAGACTATCATCACTCTAGTCCTGCTCACCACACTATTCCCGATACAAACCAGGATGCTGTTGGCCTTCTTGGCCACCTGGGCACACTGCTGGCTCATACCCAGGCTGCTGTCGACAAACACCCCCAGGTCCTTTTCTGACGGACATCTTTCCAGCCACTCTTCCCCAAGCCTGTAGCATTGTGTGGGGTTGTTATGACCCACAAGCAAATTTTAAGCAGATCCAGAATTTAAATGCTGCTGTGATGGAAAACTAAAATTACACAGTATCATACACAGATCTCCTATGGAGAGTATGAGTTGGCATGTATATGTGTGCATGTATTTGTCTTGTAATTTAAAACATAACATCACTCCAAGCTAAAAAAGTCTAGGGACCTTCTCTGACAGAAAGCCTTTGCCTCAGAAAGAGGACCAATGATAATGAACATCAATGTGGCAGACAGAAATAGCATTTAAACCATTACCAGCAATATATGGAACATTAAAGAAGTTAAATTGCTCTTCCTGCCTTCTATCCCAAAGATCGCTGCTCCAAAACCAGCCTCCCTCCCTCTCTCTGCTGACGACTACACGGTGTTTCTTGTCCCCACCAGGACACAATGCATGCTGTCTTTGCAATCACCCTTTTTCTCTCCATCTCCATATATCTGAGCTACAGTCAAAGGTTTGGATTAAGAGGAGCAGAACGTTGCACGGGCGGGCAGTGATGCTGTGAAATGCAGTGAAAACAAAGAAATGCGGACCTTTAGCTTGTGAGCAGCCACAGACACTGGGATTTCAGCATGCAGTATAGCTGAGGCTAAACTTGGTATCATAACAAAGCGTGGGTCTAAATAAAAACTGCCTTAAACTCCCAGGAGGTTTGCTGCTTCTACGCGATGACAGTTGTTAGAGAGTAGCTCTCCTACAGAAACAACCATACCAAATATAGTATGTTGGAGTAAACGCAAGACGCGACGCTGGAAGAAAACTAAAAATGTTTTGCTTGCTCTCTGAATGCAACCCTATTTCTGCAAGAAGCCATGGATACCATATCTGAAGGTACTTATCCCTCTAGCTCTGTGATTCCCTCAATTATTAATACAACACAGCCATGTTCAGAAGCTCCAAGTCTTTCTTGAGGCCATGCTTTGGGCTGGGAGACTCCTTCATGTACCAGCCCCAGAGAAGCTGGTGAGCAATTTTTTCTCCCACATGACTGCCAACTGCTTTGAAGGGAGGCCACCCAACTAAAGTCACCTTTTCTGCTGGTCTGCTATTGATCAGTTGCATAGCTAGCCTTGATTTAGCCATGTATTCATGCAAGCAGCAAGATGCAACTAGGAGAGGAAGCAGCCAAACACAGTAATGCAGACATTTGCCCACTTTATTACAATGGTGTATGTTCTGGCAACTTCTCTGCTGTCTCATTCCTCCTGCTCTGCTCAGGATGATAGGATGCAACTGCTGTGACCTGCAGGAGCTTTGCAGGCATGTACAAGCTGCAGGACGTGGAAGACAGCAAGGTGGTGACCTTGCCTGGAAACCTAGATACACCAAAGGCAAAGCTCCCCCTGTCCTCAGAAGGTCCGGATTTTGACCGGCAGGTTTCAAAGCACAGCATGCAGTGGCTCTTGCAAGAGAGGTTCTAGAAAGATTACTTCCTTGGCCTTTTTATTCTACACAGGCTTTCTCCTCTGCATCTTCTTTTTTGATGTTTTTTTATGTTGTTGTGTTCAGAGCCGTTCGAACTTCAGCACATGAAGCAGAACTCAGCAAAACCCCTTCTGCATAATTACAAAACCCTGGCTAGAAATGGTTTTGACCGAAGCCAGGTCCACGCTGCTAAATGCTGCTGCTGGGCTGTGAGAGGGACAAGAAGTCCAACTGCTCCTGTGTCCCCACAAAATAAGTGGTTCCACACTGCAAAATGCAGGTCTTGCTTCCTATGGGGCAGGGACAGAAACTGCCATCCCAGTGAGCAACGCCTTCCCAAATGACCCTTGCTATAACATACCCCTATGGGTGCCAGTGGAAATTTTGCCTGCATAAAAGCTAGACTTTGGACCGCTACAAAATGGGACATGTCCTAGGGGAGTCTGCATGCCTCAGAGAGATGTCTGGGCAGCCAGTGCCACCTGTGGCCACCAGCACAGCAGAGCTCACCTGATGCTTAAAACATAATCACCAGTCTAGGCTATAAGCCTGCACCATTTCATTTCAAAATTAAAGTCATTTTCTGAGTAATAGGAGCACATTCACACTTGGAAACTGTAGAGCACTTAGCATCTTTTTCAATTCCAGTGCTAGAAAAAAGAAGGGGAAAAAACTGCCAGGAAATATTGTTTCTTGGCTGAACTCTTGTAGACCAAGTTTTGGTCCAGAGTGGGTTTTTTGCGTGACTCAGTGGTAAATTTCTGAACAAAGAGCTTTATGATATAGAGGTAACTCTGTAAAAAGCGTTTAACTCTAGCTGGGCTGAAGGCAGTTTTGAAAACTTCTGGCATCTTTTCTTTCTGTCTCACTGCAGTGCTTGTAAATGGATTGAAACCTTCCTCGGGGATTTCTGTAACAAAGCAGGTAAAAATTTAAGTGCTTTGTAATCTCTACGGGAAGACTTAGTATCAGGTAGTGTAGATAATTTGAATTACTTAGAGCAATCATGCTTTTGAAAGCTTTACTTCATTCTTGTGAAAACTAGTTTGTAGCAAAATTACCTTCCAAAATCTACTTTGCATGCTCCCCTAATGAACTTCTGATTAACATGTAGTTTGTAGATATGACTTCTTTCTCCTAATGTAGTTTTCTTCCATTTATTCAAGGTGGATTTCTGTTTTAGGGGGAAATATTATGCAGTGTGGATAGCCGCTGTGGAGGAATTATTGCAAATACCTCATTCGTAATGCTTTTGTTCTTCCACTCATAAACCCCACATCTCACTCCTCCATGGAGGAGAAGATATTGTGTTTGACTTATTACCAAGCCTAAAGCATTCTTAAGACTGACTGCAACTAATCACTAAAATATGCGTTCTCATTTTGGGACTGCTGTGACTCTTCAGCACGGGAAAAGTGTTTCCTACTTCAAAATCTATTTCACTTCTAATTTTTTTCCCCACAAATGTTAGGTCCAGGGCTGTGTGTCCCTCAGCACACCCATTAATGTCATCAGAACTAAGGACATGAGGAGGATGAGGCCTCCAGTGCCTGACAAGTGAAAGCGTGGTGGTACAAGGCTCAAAACCAAAAGTGACCAGACTTCAGACAAAGAATTAGTTGGGAAGCTTCTGAGGTCTCCACACAGGTGTCTGACAGCAGTCCCACCAAGGCACATGTGAAACTGTCTCACTGCTCAGCCTCTTCTCCCCCATCCCTGAGGTTGCAACTTTGCCATGACATATCCCATCTTTGCCTCTCCAGGTAAGGCCGGGATATCAGTGTGAGACTCGGGCAAATTTTATTGTCTTTTGACATATAGTAACTGCTATTTTTTCCATTCTGATTTTTTTTTTTTTTGTCATGACAGCCACTGCACTCAAATATCTATGATACAATCTACTTATGTAGTGTTTTCAGATTATATAGGACTATGGGCTGGAATGAGTAGTTTATTGAAGGACAATGCTGATGAAAGGGATGTCAGATACTGTGCTATGGTTTGGAAAACTGGCCACTAATCTAATGTTGTTATCCAACAAGCCATTCTGAGTTACAGAGTGGAATAAAAGTCATCTCAAAAAAATAAGTGAAATAAACTTGTGCTTCAGGGCATAAACAAGCTTTGTAAAAGGTTGGAATAGGAATAATATCCCCTTCTGACACATTACTTTATAATTACAGAATATGGGACTGCTTGCATCTTTCTCTGAGAGGTCTAGTGCTGGCACTTTTAGATGTGAGGGAAGTAATTTTTAAAATTTATAGGTCCTTCAACTTCTTTTAGTGGAAATACAGGCTGTCAAGCACATTTTACACAGGTCAATTGCTATGTAGAGACCAAGAACTTCATTTGCTCAATCACATTTCATGACCGCATTAGAGGTAGTCCACAGATGCCCAGGGACTGATGAACCACATGATGAAAACCACAAGACGACTCAGACCGGGAATCAGATTCTGTCTGACAGTTTTCTAACACCTGATGTCTTTAAATCAAGGCTGGATTTTTTTTTTTCTTTTTCTTGCAAAAGACAGGGGTGGTGAGGCACTGGAACAGGTTGCCCAGGGTAGCTGTGGATGCCTGATCCCTGGAAGTGTTTAAGGCCAGGTTGGATCGGGCTTTGAGCAACCTGGTCTAGTGTGAGGTGTCCCTGCCCATGGTAGGGGCGTTGGAACTAGATGATCTTCAAGGTCCGTTCCAACCTGAACCATATTATGATTCTATGAATCTAAGACATGCTTCAATTCAGCTAGAAAATATGAGCTTGAGGAAAGAATTTAAAAGTCTGTGGCAAGCATATAAGGACTGATGTACAATGTGATTATAACGTTTAATTCTAGACTGAAAATCAATTAATCTACAAAGTTCCGTATTTCTATGAAAATAAAGACATAAATCTACAGCCATGTTGGCAAATGACATGCAGAGTTCTCCTGGGGAAAACCTGCAAAGAAGCCCCACACCTGCAGGAAGGGTGTTCCCAGGGTGATGTCACCTACATGTATCACAAAGGAATTTTCTCCTTTGATGTTCAGATGAAGGTTTTTAATGATTGCCTCCCATTTACTCCACAACATTTCATTGCTGAGTAACTCGAGACTTCTTCACACTGTTTGAGTTTGATGGCGTGTACCAGTAATGCAGAGACCTTTCTTTCCTGGGGGAAATTAAGAAAATAATTCATTCTTTCACTCAGTAACTCAACTGAATCCAATTTGGGTTCATTCTTTTAGGAAAAGTGTTTAGCTAATTCAGTCAAATTAAAATATGAAAGAAAAAACATCAATAACACTGACCACCTTGACATCACAATTCTTTGTTCCTTCACACCATTCTTCCTCCACTGACATTTTTATTTTGCAGAGGGAGAAACTAGCATAAAGTCTTACAAGAAGGATTAAGTCACATCTGCAATTTCAGCATATAACTAAACGCTGGCATGTATATATTTACATGAAACAAAACCACATCTATGCACTTCTCATGTTGGTTTGGGTTTTTGGTTTCATTTGTGAGCTTTTATTTTGAGTTTTTTCCTTTACATTGACTTCAGTGTGTATTTGTTAGATGCATTGTGTGCACAGAAAAAGACGCAATAACAGGACAGGAGTGTCAGCTGCACTCTGTGTCCTTAAGAGACAAAGAACAAATATTATTTGGAAATTTCTATGGCATGGGGCCTTCCCAGCAGCTGCTGAGCTCACCCCCCTATAGCTCATGCATGGTTGTTAACACAGGAACACATAAAGGAACAGCCGAGAACTGGGGAGGCTGAGACCAAAGTGAATATTGATTCCCTTCTTCCTCAGTGTGACTGGCTGCTTAGAAAACATTGATCACTGGTGCAGCGTTGAGAGAAGGCTGGATGAATTCATGGAAGAGGAAACCCACTGAGAGCTACTAAATACACAGAAAACGAGTCTGGCTCAGGATGTGTCTGGGCCGCAAATGGCTGCAAAGTACTTGGAGGAGCAAGGAGATGCTGCTTGCGCTTGTCTGGTCTCATGCTTCTCCTTTCAGCGTCAGCTTTTGAGCGTTGGCATTAGCTGTTCTTATTTCATTGTGCTTTTATTTACTGTTGGAAGGAGGCGAGGACTGGAAGCCACCCAGGATGCTGGCTGCAACCCGCCGAAAGAACCCTCTTTCCCCAGGGCTGGGCTCCAGCACAGAGTATTGACCGGCATTGCAGCTGCCCGGTAAGCATGCTTCATAACCAGAACTGATTTTCCAAAGTGCCTAAATGGCTTAAACTGCAGGTTCTGTTGGCCAAGCTCAAGTGACTTACACATACTGGGAAACTGCTTCCAGTTAGCTTTCCCTCTTTTTGTCTCTCTCCCTGTGTTTGGGTATTTTCAATTACGCAGAAATATACCATTAAGCTCAGCTTCTCTTTAGTTAAGCTGGTGAGGAATGAGGACCTTCAAACTTCTACAGAACTGCACAATACCTTGAAATATTTTAACTCAAGCCACTGTGTTGCTGATAGAAAACCACATATTTCCTTGTTAATTTTCAGAGTCACATTAACCGGTGATCCTTTGTCCCTGTAAGCACAGCACACTAGATGGACAGACTGCAGCAAAACGAGTTACATGTTGCACTTAGGGGCAAGTATCACCTTTAAAAAATTTACCTGCCTGCCAAAAATTGGCAAAACAAGAGGGTAAGTTCAGCTCAGAACACAGAGTAGTTCCTCATCTCCTGACTCTCCTCCCGGCTGCCAGGAATGCCCGGCATGTCAGGTAACACATGCTGAGCAACAGCCAAAAAGCACTTTGTTGCTTGTAAAAATGAAACAAGCTTCTTACTGAAAAAAAGCTATTTTCAGAGGTACTGCAGCTGCAGAAAATTCTGTAGCCATGCTTCTCAGCCGTCATGCAGAGCCCAGGTGCCCGGCAGAGGCCAGATTTAAGCAGTGTGGTTTGATATGTGTGTAACAGGGACCTCTGCAATCCCAAAGAGGCAACTCCAGCTGCTTTGTGCTGGAGCATCCTATGGCCACCTTTCATCACTTCTTCATTACCCAAGAAACAAACATTAATGTGAAACAAGCATTAACAAAATACACCTATTTAATTTTTCACAGTCCTTAATTCAGGTAAGCCCCTGGGACACCCGTGCTGTTTTGACCTCCAGTTCTTCCCTGACTTATCAGCAACTCTGTTGTTTCATGTTGGTAAATCTTTCAGTTTTGGCTTTGCCCTGCAGGTACCATCCGTAGAGTAGATGCTATTATCTCCTGATTGGGCTGCAGCTGGCCACCCCCTCATGAGGAAGAGTACTGATTTTTTGAGGCTGTGGTAAACTGGTGTTACAGGTGCTGTACAACCTCAGATAGGAGGTCTCGAATAGCAGACTCTCATGTCTGTTCAAGGCCTTCCCAGCTGAATCTCTTTGTAACCGTCTCCTCTTGGGCTTGAGGGTGGTATCAGCTGCTCGGGCTCTTTCACAGGACAAGGTTTGTAACATCTGCCCAATGCCATGGGTTGTAACAGTAAATGATACTGCTTGTAACTAACACCTCCGGGGTTTTCTCAGACTTTTCAACCTCTGAATGGTTTTCAGACTTCCTGTGTCCTGTATCTGTCTATATCACTTTAGAAATGACAATCCTGGTGAGTCTGGCATTGAGGATTCCTGTGAGGCTGGTGGAGAGGCTGGTAAGAGGCTGCCCTGACCCTCCGGGGCCGGGAGTACGACATCCTCTCTGTGTTTGGACTGAAACTGGAGAGGCTTTAGAAGCATCAGGCAGACATGCACGTGATCCGGCTTTCCTCTTTGTGTCGTGGGACTTCGTGCACAACTAGCAATTACAGATGTACCCCTGAAATTCACATCAAGCTTCTGACCTTTTGTTGCACACTATTTTATGCAGTGTATCATGTCCAACATGACTGTAATCTGTCTTCTGTCTTCCTCAGATCCAGCTCTGTCTCCTGCTATTTTAACTCCTCTCCCAGGAATATCTGTTAGACAGACTTTTCATTCCATTATTCAGGCTCAAATCACATCTCACCACCGTTCTGCCCCAAATCAAAACTGCAACCTCACTCCCTTTGCACCTATGGCTCCCAAAAACTAGAAAGCTTCTCTGAGGCAGTTGGTCTCCATGGAGCTGGGGTAATGAGCTGCGGTGGCTGTACATGTTTCTGTTATTAAAAGCGAACAGCCCTGTCCAGTTTGTCTTTTTTTTCCAGGGGTCAGGCACGCTGCCTCCCTGCCAGCTTGCTGCTTTCCCTGTCTGACAGCGTTCACCATGGGCACTCATGCTTGGCCAGAGGATATGCTCCATGGCTCTGCTCAGGCAAGCCTGTCTCCCATGTGTCCAGCGTACGTTGGATAAACAGTGCCAGATCTTTGCTGGAACTGCTGGGCGGCTGTTTAAGAAAAACACTGGGAGTTAGGACAGGCACATCCTGCAGTGCTGATGGTGGGCAGTAAGTTATAGCAATTGCCAGACCCTCCCTTCTGGGCTGTAAAGCTTTTGCAGACAGACATCTGCTCAGCATGCCCTGCTCGCTGTATTGCCAGAGATGTAGCTGGGCAGTACCCTCTCCTCACCTAAGAGCTTTGGGGTCTCAGTGACATGTGTTATAGTTGTCTGAGCACTCAGCAGTGGCTTCTTTGCGATGCTGCCTAATTTCTCCAGGGCTGGATCCGTTCCTCTCAATAATTTCACTTGCAGGCTGGAATCCCACAAGCAACGCTGTTTCTAATTAGGGGTTCCATAATGTCTCTAAAGATACGCACAGTGTCAGAGATCTTGTATCTGAAACATAAGGCTCTATTGCCCCTTATTTTTCTTCTCAGTTTTGAGCACAATTACTGCATCCCTCTACAGTCTTATTCTGTCCAGGTCAAGTCTTCAAATAATTTTCTCAATGGTTCAATTGTTCCAAGTATTATTTTGAAAATAGTCTCTCTCAGGTCACTTGTCCTCCTTGCACAGTGAGACAGTAAAAAGTTTCTTTCTCACTCTCTTTCATGGCCAACTCCATGTATTGATTCAGTTCTTCCCTCTGCTGAATCCCTTTTCACATGGAGGCTTCAAACTGGCTTTTTGAGCTCCCAGTGACCCAAGTCCCTTCTGGCGGCTTGCCTGCTCCGATTCCAGGCTGTCTTACTTTGCCTGGATGATGGGGCAGTTCGTTAGCAAGGCTGCTGCTGCCGTGATGCACGTACCACCCTGGCTGATGACATAAGCTCTGTCCCACCTCTTATAAAGCTACAATTTATCTCCAGCTGCAGGTCACCCTCTTGCTGTATGCTTCCTGATGCTATCTCCAAAGGCTTCTAGCATAGACCCTGTGCCTGGCCCTCCCTCTTCCAGAACTGAGCATACAAAAATACTTGAGTAAAAGAACTCAAAAGGAATTTCCGCCACTTCTTATGGAGTACCACTGCTACTGGTGTTAATAAGAGAGAAGTCCTGTTAGGGCCTGTAGCAAACACCCCTCAGGTACCTGTGGCAAATGGGAAGCATTTAAAGGTGGGCTGTGTCCTAATACCTCTTGCAAAGGACTTTATGTTCCATATATTTCATCTTATTTCCCTGAAAGACTAAATGAGGAAGCACACTACTAATTGAAGTGCTTATGGAAATTAAATCCATGTTTAAATGAATTTAAAATTTTTAATGCAAAATTCAGCAGCTAGAAATTTTGCACCAACTAATACTTAATTAAAATTAATAAGGTTTCCAAGAGTTTTAGTTGGGATAGACTAGGAAAGAATTTTGCCTTAAATATGTAATTAAAATACAATTACATTGGAAGGAAGTCATTACTGAGGTTGTACCTCAAAAGCATACCTAATGGGCTATCAGGAGAAAAGGTTTATGCATTTGGTACACCAGCTATATAAGATATAAAAGGATGTAGTCACTGAGAGAAAAAGATATTAGCAAGATCATTTAGGTAGATAGTAACAGTCCTTTTATAGTCAAATCCTCCTGGCTTTATTCAGCAAGGGATCTGCTTCATTTTAGGTTAAGATGTACAAGGCACCTCTGCAAGTTTTCCTTCTGAGACGTTTAGTTGTTTCCCAGCCCTCTCCTGGGGCTGTGAGCGAGTGAAGCATCTTTCAAGCAACATCAGACATCTCTGGACGAGGGAAACATTAGCACCAAAACAGCTCTGTTGCCTGATTTTGGGAACCATTTGACACAGGTATGTTCAAAGTGAAGGGACTAATCCAACTTCGGTTTAAACCAGGGAGGGAGCTCTGCTCTTGGTCCCTGTACCAGTCTGCATGAAGCCCTGAGCGTAGCACCCAGAATTACGGTGTTACAGTTATACACAGCACTGCAGTTGCAAGGTTTGTTTTTACTTTATTCCTATGGCAGACCTATAAAAAAGAGTTTAAGAAATATAACATTCCAC
Source organism: Himantopus leucocephalus (assembly GCA_003993805.1). Taxonomy (NCBI): domain Eukaryota; kingdom Metazoa; phylum Chordata; class Aves; order Charadriiformes; family Recurvirostridae; genus Himantopus; species Himantopus leucocephalus. The sequence continues at coordinate 94,140,493 of RSEF01000002.1, forward strand.
AAGATGCACAAAACAGACAGGTTTGGGAGGTAAGGCGGAAGTGTGAGCATAAAACTGAAGCCACTTTGTGCTCTCTGGAGCCAGAATAACCCATTTGATTTCTTGTTTTGTTTTGGTTTGGGTGTGGTTTTTGGTGATATGGTAATTTGGTTTTGGTCCAAAGTCCACTGAAGTCAGTGGTGAGGTTCCTGTTGACTGTACTGAGTTTTGGGCTAGGTTCATGGAAATAAACCATATAGGTAGTCAAAGATGCAAAGTTCACAATCCCATTGGGATCAGCTCTTCTTCAAAGGCTCAGAGTCATGGATTGATTTGAACGATCTGGAATACCTGGATGTAACTTTGAATTCAAATTGCATCAAGAGGATTTGCTTGTAAGCTTTTGATTTAACCTCATCTTTTCACATAACTTTCTGAGTCTTTTAACTGTGATTTTTACAAGTACAGTGAGTCTTGTAAAAGAAGTGTGGGAGAGGAAATGCGAATCTCTCAGCTGCGCGGTGTCCCCTTTGATACAGTACAAAACCCGGTGTAAGTAGCCTAATGTTTTAATGAACAGAAATATGTTCCTGGCAAAGAAGGGAATTTAGCACTTAGTGAAACGCGCTCTGCTGAACTGGTGACATTCAGTTCATAATCAAACTTTTATTGTTAAAGAGAAATTACGGTCACACCCTTCATATTGAAGATTTAGTTCAATGAAATAAAATTCTGTGACAGTAATTTCTCTCTACCCTTAGATTCCCTACAGCAATGCTTGTTAAATGGATAAGAAACACATAGAGCTTGACCTAGCCTTTCTCACACCAAAGTAGGATGTCTCCACTGACTAATACTCAGCAAGGATGTTTTCAAGCAACTTTTTTCATTTTTAATGCAATATAGAAGATGTGCGACTGTCAGTGTTGTGGTACTTCATCATCTAAAATGGTTCCCACATCAGAGCTGCCAAAGAAGCCTGTGAAGGGATGTTTCATATACCACACTAGCAGTACTTGTCAGCAGGGCAGGACTGAGTGAAGTCAGCCTTCTGTGGCTGTAATAGCACAAGCACTTCCTTCCCTTAAACAGTTCCTTTCCTTTCCCCCAGGGTCATGTAGTAACACACCTGAAAAAGCAGCCTTTATATCTTCCTCAAGCTAATTAAAATACAGATTCAAGCAGATGAGCAATGCAATATTGCTAAAGTGTCCGTTTGTTAACTTGTCAGTCTCTGAAGAATTTCCTGTTTCGGTTGTGACTGAGGTAAGTGGCACCAGAGTACTCAGCCATGGAAACCACAGCTGGAAAAAACCCACCTCTTGAAACCACAAAACTCACAAGGACTGACATGGGGTGACATTAACAAGCAGGATCAAATAAATGGAGTAAAAATATGCTGCCAATCACAAAGGTCACTGAAAAGCCACACAAGTTTGCCTTACGGTGAGTTTTGCCTTTCTGTACCTATATGAACCTTTTTTTTTTAATACTTGCAGGATGGGTGGTGAACTTTAACAGAGAAACTAATGGCCTGTAGTATACAGCTGTGCCAGGCAAGGGGCATTGCTTATGTCCACACACTATCAACATCAGCATACCGTGAGTATGACTTGCTCCCTGCAAACCACCACCACTTCTTGGAGAGCCGACTGGAGGCACTGGTTGGGCAGAGATCATCAAACTGACAGATACCTGTCAAACAGAGAGCATCGTGATGGCTGCATCCCATCAGGTGTGGACAGAAGCTGGACGGAGGCCATCCGACCCTTTTCACTTGTATTTTACACCAAGTGCGGAACAATATAGATATTCACTGGCTGACGCCCATACCATTCAACTCATGGGATTGTCAAGGTCCTTTTGATTTATATTTTGTATCCCGTACACAGCTTAAAAGTTATATCTTCTGTCTAAGCTTTTAATTTGTAAGCTGTGTAACTAGAATGCATGAGGGGTTTATGTTCAAGAATTTCAGGATTTGCCATCAGTTTTGCAGAGGGAGATAGGGTAACGCCTACTTCCTTTTTTCTTTTCTTCTTTTACTCATTAAAGGCAAAACACAAATCTGTGCATTTTAAAGCAGCTCTCTGAAATTGCATGGCCATATAATCGCAATCTATTAGACTAAAAATTAAATCTAAAATTAGACATAAAAATCACAACATTACCAGTCCTGGATTTAAGGCTTATATTGCTGCGAATTTCTAGGAAAATATTTAAGAATCAATTTAAATGCTAATGAACTGGTTTACCATAAAACTAGGTAGTAGTCATACTCAATAGCTGCATCAGAGCCGTAGTATTGGTCTTTCCTTAGTTGGACTTCACTTGTGACCGTACGTACATAAATTCACAAGTGGTGTTGTGTATCACAGACCTGTGTACCACACTACAGCAAAAAGGGACTTCCCTGAAACCCTACAGAAAGCAAGTTGCCAAAAAACTGAAATCATCCATGTGGACTTTGGAAATCTGATTGTAGAGTCAGAGATGAACTTGTTGAAACCCGAGGAAGAGGTAAAGGCAGGAGTACTTGTCCCTTCCCCCCCTGTACCTGATGGCTTGCTGTGTTCACCAGCTTTGCCTACGGGATGTCCCCTATAGTTTGGAGACCTCAAAACAGTCCTACTCAGATCCCTCTGCCAGCTTTGTGCCCTCATTTTGGGTTGCAATTCTCCGGGCACCGCAGACGCTTCCTGCTGCAGGTGGTGGTAGGGTACAGTCCATTGGAGCCTATTTACATTTAAATCAGGACTAGCTGCATTGTTGCCTCTGAAAGGCACCATGGCTAGGCCCTAGACTATGTGATAGAGGTGACAATGAGGTGAGTCTTTCGCCCAGTACGCAACCAGTGATGTCATTATACATTTGTCATAAAGCTTTCCCACACATTTTCTGAAGCAGCCGTGAGCAGTGCTGTACCAGCGAATGACCCTGGGTCAGGCCATCCACAAAAACCTGGAGCATCTGCTCCATTCAGCCACTCACTGCCAACTCATTCCCAAGCTGATGAAATATGGCTTGTTGTGGGATTGTGTGGGTCTTTCTGGTGTCAGAAGAAGTTTTGGTGTAAATTCCTGGCTGTCTTCTATCTAGCTGTTCATCTCTGTTTGATTTGCAGGAATTTCTACGTGGTCACATCCATCCTAGAAAACTAAGCCATAACCATGGCCACACTGTCATCTACACAGCCGAACAGCGATGGTGATCCCTTGCCCCATTTTGGTCTGTGCTGACCAGCTCTTTCCCAGCAACTCCTGGACATGATGTGGGATTTGGGCCTGGGGCCATTCCAAATACACAGTGTGGGGGAAAATGAGTTGAATAACATGGGCAAGAACTGTTCTGTGCCAGGGAATAACTCCAGAGACATTTAAATAATTGCTACATTTGTAGCATTCGAAGCCACTTCTGTTTGATCAAACTTAGCAAATCACGAAGTCGTTTGGGGCAGCTGGCAGGGACGAAAAGAGTGAGTGAAGGATCAAATAAACACATTTGCCAGTAGCATTTTTTGCTAAATAACTGGGCTGAAAAAAAAGGAACGTGCTAGTACCACGCCATGTGCAGTGAGCAGGAGAGGAAAGTTTCCCTCCTTGTACATGTGCATTGGGCCAAAATAGGGTAACCATGAGCAACCACAAGCATGTTCATGATCTACAAAACACGTACATGAAGGAAAGGATGATCCAGGAGCAACAAGTTGAAGGAGAGCGAGGAAGTTGCCCCAGTGGAGCTGTTGATGGAGGAAATCATGGTGTGTTCCTACATAGCAGAGAGCAGTCACCTAGTCTGCTGAAATGCTACCTGGACTTTCTGCCAGAAGACGAGACAGGATTTTGAGATGCAGTCCAGCCTAAAAGATGGAGGGGGAGGACAAAGACTCAAACCCTTGTTAACCTGGTAGGTATCTAACCTGTAAGACAGAGAAGATAGGACAGTTCTGGGAAACCAGACACTTTACAAGCCCAGCAGCTGTGCAATGCACAAAGCCACCTTGTTTACACTGTATTTCTGCTGAGGTCGTACCCAAGAGAGCTGCATCAGGGATGTGGCTTCCCTGTGCTAAGTGTCAAGTGCCCAAACACAGCAGGGAAACGTGGTCCCTGTCGGAGGGCAGAGGGAGGGATGGGGCACCATGGCCGTCCCCCCCTCAATGTCTCAGTGAGCTCAGCAGCCTCAGAGGGGACCGAGGTACAGGGACATCTGCCTGCACCACTTCTGAACAATTGAAGGCTCATTTTCATCATGTTGGTCGTTCATCACGTTGATTGTTAGTGGGTCTGGAATTTAAATATTAAAGGACAGCCTCAGAATTAAACAGGCAGAAACCTTAGTCCTTTTTCATTAAGAAAACATCTGGGGGCTTTTTTGCCCTCTCTCCTGAACAAGGTTTGAAAAGACAAGTTATCCTCATAAAATCTTATAAACACCCACGAGACAATTTTGCTTTGAAGTATCAATGTGACAGGGCAAAAGCAGAACAATTTGATACTAATGATTTCAGTCACCGTCCTAATGCTTCATGTTTTAAAGATCATTTTGCAATAAAGACATCATGATTTTACAGTCACATTAGAATAATAAACCATAGCGCTTACAGAGTACTTTTCCTCTAAAACATGAAATAAATTGCAGCAATAAGTGTTTTCCTCATTTTAGAGTTGGAAAAACTGAGGCCAAAGGATGTGACCTTCTTATAGAGCAGTCTGGGAGAACGTCACCTGCCTCCTAGTTCTGGGGCTGCCCTTTGGGTCATGCTGTCCCTCACCTGCTAGTCCAGACAAGATGACTGATGACAACTCTCTGCAGGAGAGAGCAGATGCAGGTTGATGTTCTCCCTCCCTTCCTTGTAACTTCAGGCACTTCACTAAGGCGTCTCGAATAGGAGTGTTGAAACTCCCATTAGGAAAAAAGAAAAGCAGAAAGAAGTGACAAGATCTATTCACAATAGACAAGATGAATACAATTCGTCAGAGCACCTGATAATCTCTGGAGGGAGGTGGGGTGGTTACAGAGTCACCTTTCCCCATCATTTTTGCTCGTACGTTCTCTGTCCCTTCATCTGCATGAGAGAAGCAGCAGTGTTGTCCCTAACCCAGGTGGCTGCAGCTCACCCTGATTCAACCAGAGGCTCCATCACTGGCATTATGGGCACCAACAAGCGGGAACCACACAGACACGCAGTTGCTACCGAGCATTGCTTCGAGTGCAGGGAGCACGGGGATGTAAGGCTGATGATATGTCAGCTTTCTAATTAAGATTCACCAGCCTCCAACCTGGCTCAATTCATTATTCATCTGGAAATTTTCTTCCCTAACTTTCTTCTTTTCTTTTGCTGTCACCCGCTAAGCAAAGGTATGCGTTTCCCTCCCAGAAGTTCCATCGACATCTCTGCTAATATGCAGCTCTCAGGTTATGACAGAGGAGAAAGCAATGGTTACAAACCAGGTCCTGGAACACTCATCAATATTTATAAGAATCTGACAATGACTTATCTTAGACCATCTACATTTAAACCACAGCGATGCAAAGGAGGTGCTCTTTGCATTGCAAGTCGTAAGGATGGGATGTTCTTACGTTTGCAACATCACTAGTAGAGTTCCTCCTCCAGAAATATTTCCCTTTGGTGCTGTCCTGGCACTGTAACATAAGTCAGGAAGTCAGTCAGGGAAGTCAATACAAAAGACAGAGTGGGTTTCCAAGCTCAGAAACAGCGGTATGTTGCTTAAAATTTTGGCAGCGGAAAGAGGAGAGGAAAAACTCTGCAGCAGTTGTTCACCATCAGAACCTCTGTTGCTCTCTTTCATGGCAGTTACTCAACGAGATGTAAGCACTGAGGTCATTTAAAAGATTGATCCAGATAGAATGGATAAAAAGGATTCATGTGATTAAATAGGCAGGATTTGAAATGAACATTTCACCCTCCACCCTTCTCCAAAACACAATCCCACATGTTTCATGCTGGGGGCAGGGTGGGATGGGGGTTGGAAACAGAAGGAAAACCCCTAAACTGAAGCAAGTCCCCAGAGGCTCTCATCATGAAACTTCAGAGGAAAGAAAGCTCGTACTGACAGGGACGCGATCCCCAAGATGAGGTTTTGTTGCAGGGTGCACACTGGGGAGGAAGAGCACAGCCTGCCTCCCGGCTGCTGCGGGGAAGGACCCGTGGGTGCTCTTGCCGTGATGGTTGCACTCACTCGCCGTGGCAGCCTGGACCGGGGACACTTGTTGAAAGCCATCCAGAGCATCAGATGGCACACCAGAGAGCAGAAAGCAATTTCAGCCACAGGATTGCTTCTGGTAGCAGCACTCATTGCCAGTTCAAGGTTGTCAGCCTCCCAAACTGACTTTTACTCTCTCCCAGGGAATTTTTTATTTTTTATTTTTAACCACAGCAATCTTTATGCTTGGCATCGTTTCCAGAATTGGCTGGAAAGATACAGATCACCATTTCATCAAGTTCCCTGGGTTTGAATCTTCGTCTTTGTTTGTCTTTGCATGACTAAGAAACTCACCCAGGACTGCTCTGGGAGCAGAGGCTACCCTTGTGCATAAGGCAAAGTCCCATGAGTATAGAGATAATTTCACTACATCTTGGATGTGTGAGATGTGAGAGGACAGCCCCCCTCTTTTTTTGCCGCTTGCTTATGTTACTGTGGATGAAAAGTTATTTCCAAATGATGAAAGTGTTTGCCAGGAGTAGACAGGTTGTTATGAATGGCATCGCTTTTGAATTCTGTTTATAATTAGTCTCCTTTCCCCGTGCACTTTTTCCTTTTTTTTCATTTTTATTTTTAGGGCCTGTATCTAGCACATTTCTTTCCCTTATGTGAAAGACTTCATAGTCCATTGCTTGATTTCCATGTTAATTAAGCACGTGGCTTCTCTCAATAACTGCCATGTCCTCACTTACTTAATATGTGCTTTTGTACCCTTAGCAATGATCTGATAACTTTATCAGAGCAAAATACATAGAACAAGAAACCGTGGGGATTAGATATCAAGGAGGACACTATAGGGACCGTGTTAATTGAGGTGATCCGCAAGATTAAGATAAGTCTTGCTGCTTCCTCATATTGGTCTTAATGGCACAATGCAGAGCCCAAAGCACTTTACCTGCCGTACAAATGTGGTTAAGTCGCTTTCTTCCCTAGGGTGTGTAATCTAATCTTCTAGATAAAACACTTAGCAGAGTGAAACCAGCTGGTGTTAAAAGCTGTATTTCTAAGATACGGCACCTGTATAAGGTTTTAAAAACTACTAAAAATAGTGAAGGCCAATAAAAGTTGTAATTTGGTGTGTATGTGCATACATACAGAGATAGACAGATATGTGTGCATGTTTGTGTTGGGGGTGTGTGTGAGTGCACAGGCTGGCCTGAGATGGGTTGATGCTGCTCCAACTTCAAGAGGGCGGTTTGCCCAGGCGATCTCCAGAGATCTCTCTAAGCAATATTTCCCTGATTTTCTCATAGAATCCATGGGAGTGGGGGTGCTACAATTTAACATTATCATTTAAAAAAAAAGATTAAACCTGCTTTAAGAATATTGGCTTTTTTCCTTTTTTTTTTTTTTAATAAAAAAGGTCTTCTTTCTGCAATTAAAATGAAGATACCTCTGCAGCAAATGATTTTGCATAAACAGGCTTTGAATAATGGAGCTGTTGTCAAGAAAAAAGAATAGGCACTACCCAAACCTTTTTCAAATCTGTTCTTGACAGAGTTCTTCAAACGGAGATAAACATTGCTGGTGTAATGATTTGCCACATGACCTTGCACTTGAAGTGCCAAGCAAAGTGAAAAATAACACACTCAAACAAGAAAAAGTGCTGATTTTGATTCCCAAAATAATATTTTTCTAGCTGGAACTATTTCTGCTATGGGCAAGCATACACATACAGAGAGAAAGTTAAGATTTTCCTTCAGCAATATATGACATTTCCCTCTCAACTAGATAACTGAGAGGCTATTTGGGCTCGCTAAAAACACTTCTGCACATCTGGGAGCAATACAGCTCAAAAGCAATTTGGGAGGCAGGATAAGTCTTGCAGTCAAGGCAAAGGATTAAGAAGGAGAGTTCAGTTTGACTCTGCCCTGCCTGACCTCTGAGCCAGCTTCTTCCTCCCTCTGAGCCTCCGGTTCCTGTGGCGTTATGTGCATCAGGGGCTCCCCCTTGGCTGGAGACCCTCTTCCACTTCCTGCATCACCAGAGTCCTTGTTTTCCATGGGTTTATAGACTGACATGAGGAGTTTGGGTAGCAAGCAGGAGGAAATGAAAGTAACCACTGATGGGAAGAAATCCAATATAACTGGCTTCCTGAAACCACCTGGAAGGCTTTGGATGATGGTAGAGTTAAAAGCACTGGATAAAACCTGCCTGGGCAGGACACAGGCTGGGAGAGGGGAGGTGGCACGTTCTCCACCATTACTGGTTTGGGGACAGCAGGCATCTCAGAGGCAGCAAATCTCACAGAATCACAGAATCTCCTAGATTGGAAAAGACCTGTA
>RSEF01000002.1:94149083-94164143 GCA_003993805.1 Himantopus leucocephalus
TCCCCCTGCATCTAATAGAGGATGGATGCTCTCCCTGGCCCTTTGGCTGCTAATGTATCTATAGAAAGATTTCTTGTTGCCCTTTACAGCAAAAGCCAGAATAATTTCTAGCTGGGCTTTGGACTTTCTAANTGGCTGCTAATGTATCTATAGAAAGATTTCTTGTTGCCCTTTACAGCAAAAGCCAGAATAATTTCTAGCTGGGCTTTGGACTTTCTAATTTTCTCCCTGTGTGTCAGGGAACCCGCCTACGAAACCAAACCGGGGTCCTTCAGAGTAGGCGAGACCCTCTGCAGCCCCGGTCTGGATACGGACTGGTGTCCTCCTTTGGCACTGGGCTGTGTAGCAAGGAAAAAACTGTGCTGAGACAGAACACATAGGCTGCCTGGGGACAGGTGCCATTATTGTCCCAACAACCTGTGTAACTCCAAGTATCATATACACTCGGTACTTAAAGGAACTAGTTTCCCAAACTGAGAGAAGTTACAAGTGAAACTGAGTGTAAAAAATTATTAGCGAGAAGCACATATTAAATGGCCAAAAAGCCATTACTTCACAGTAAAGGAGCTGAATAATATTGGTGAAAAGCCATTCTCTTTCAGCGGAAGAATGGAGGAAGGAATAACGAATTAAAAAGCAATATGGAACATATGGGAAAAAGGGGGAGGTAATAAAAATCCATATAAATAAGAGTTTATGAAGTGTAGAAAATTGATAAAGGATACTAAAGACATCAGGAAAAAGTCCATGGTTGGTCAGGCTTTGTTTAAGAAGAAGAGTTTCTTGAAAACTTATGAATAATAGCAGAAAAACTATCAGTGCCATAGTCTCATTACTAGCTGGAGGCAGCCAAGTCATTAATAACAATGAATAAAAACCCCAAACTGTTCAACAATTATTTCTGCTCTCCATTTGGAATAATGTATTTTCTGACATATTACTAATTAAGAAAGATTTTGAACAACTTGCGCTAGGGTTAACCATTTTTGAAATCTGAAGGTCCACAAAAGTGGCCCCCAAGAGTCAATGCAGGATATTTTTAGCTTGTGTAGGTAAATTTTTAATAAGTCATGAAATAATGGAGAAATTACCAAAGGTCAATGTCAATATTGTGTAAAAATTTCAAGACAAATGAAACCACGCAGGTAAACATAGTCCAGTTTACTTGATACCAATCCCGGGCAAAGTAATGGAGAAATTGAGGGAAGATTTAATTAATAAAGAACTAGAAGATAGGAGTATAATTATTATGGCCTTACTGAGAAGGGGTTTGTTATTTCAGACTGATCACCTGAGGTGGGAAGCGTGGTTGATAGTGGGTAACCAGGCAGGACCAATTTGTTTAACACGCAAGGCTTGAGCATGCTGGTCGCCCAGGACAAAGACACCGAAGACCAAAGCTCTGCTTCCCCTCGGTGGCCAAGAGAGATGCTGTAATTCCCCCCTCCAGCTGTCCCCTAACACTACTAGGGGTTGGTAGCCCCCATGGCTGGGGCCACGCAGTGACAGGAGGCAGAAAGAAAAAGCCACAAGAGCCAGGGACAAGAAGTTTGACATGTCCCAGGTGGGTGGGAAGTGGAAGAGCCTGGTGACTCCTGGTGGCTGGGGTAGCCTCACTAGCTGGGGCAGTTGGTGCAAGGGGACTGTGGCTGTAGTGAAATGAAGGAGTCGTGGTTTGGGCTAGGCCAGTGACTGAATGAATGACAGATGCTCTCTTTGACCTCTCTTCCTTCAGAGAAGGGAAAGCATCTCCCTTCAGAGGAGAGGAGAGAGAATGAGAGGAAGAGAGAACTTATGGATTGAAAAAGAAACAAAACTAACGAAATACTAATAATAAAATAACAAAAAGAAAAGATAGTAATATTAATGAGAAAATAATGAAATCTATAGAAAAACAACATCGAGCTCCCAGGATGATGATCACACCAGAAAGTCCCAGACTGGACTCAGCAATGGATGGGAACTGGATTCCGGATCTGGATTTGGGATCGGGATCAAAGGCAGATGAACAGAGTCCTCCTCAGACGTCAGCCACTGAAGAAAGAGAGCTGACCCTTTGATCCCTCAGCTTTTATACTGAGCATGAGGCAGATGGGGTGGAATACCCTGTTGGTCAGTTTTGGATCACCTGTCCTGTCCGCTCCTCCCCACAGGTGAGACCTCTCTACGCTTTTCCGCTTCCAACCCTCCAATGGGGCAAATAACAGTGTTAGCTGCCCTTGGGTGTTATAGCAATAAGTATAAGCAAGAGCCTCTCTGCATACCATTCCTGAGTATTCACTATGAACATCAGACCTTATCTACTAGACTTGGACACTGTCTGAAGAATATGCTGTTAATTTCAGAGCGTTAGAAGCAGCTTAACTGAAAAGTAAAACTACTGAAAAGAAAATTGGTGCTGTTTTACCTCAAACCAGGACAGAAGGCCACTGAGATAAGGACAGGGGGTCAGCAGGGCAGGAGGCAGGGGTGAAAGGAAGACAAGCAGACAGGCAGTGGGACAGGGAACTTAGGGGCAGAATGAGGAATGTCTGATTTTGGCAATATGGTAAGAGCTGCATCCTGAACAAGGGACAAGGCAGGGTCCCATGGAAAAAACAGTGGGTGATTGCGCCGCGGCCCAGTGCACTGTCACATGCACGCAGTTCATGCGAAAGGCAAGCATCCGACTTCGACCACTGATTTATACAAGCATAGAGATACTTCAAATGGCTTTTCTGTCTTGATTTGTGGTTCTTTAATATAGCAAAATCATTCAGATAAATAAATAAGGTGATCCGCACGCAGCAGCCTGCAAAGAAATAAATGAAGCAGGGGTGGGAAACAGGGTGGCGTAGGCTGCTTCAGGAAGTGAGGGGATGTTCAGTTGGCAAAGAAATAAAGGATAAAAAGGAGAGAAGGAAAGGGGCATGCAATACAGACTTTAGAGGCTTCATCAAATGTCCTTAACTAGCTTTCATGAAATGATGAGTGTGTGACTGAACTACCTTCCTAAAGGAGTGCTCCAGCAGATTAGCGGGGAATACAATGAAGGATCATTTTTCTCTTGGAGCTGTTGAATTCTTTCCTTTTATTGAAAGAGTGGTTTGCAGATTTTGCTTATCAAAGGTCCAGGTTTCTTTGGAGCTGCTTGATGATGAGTCATATTCTGCCTTGACTTCCATCCCAGGTATCCCCACCAAGTTCAATGACATCTCATGGAGAGTAAAGCAGGATGGATGTTAGCTTGATGTTTTCAACGATGTTGTGGCTGCTAATGAAGCATGATATGATCTGGTACATGTTCAGAGACTGTCACCACTGTCTGCAGTGGAATAGACTGTCTTTAATGTGAAGATGCAATAGATTTGTCAGTACATCGTGTATACAGGAAAGTAGAACAAGTATTCTCTTTTGTTTGATTTTGTTCTCATTGAGAAGTCACGCAGATAAAGCATGCAAGAAATAGTCTGGACATATTTGGCAATGAAAAGGTTTCCTTTTCCCCCACTTCTGCCTCACCCAAAAGCAACAGAGCTGTCTAGCTTGTTAGATAGCGTGGGCAAGTTTTAAGACTCCCATTATAAAATAAAGAATGGGAATTTTTCTTTTATAAGGAAGAATTGCAGAACTGGAAATGATCCATATTTGGGACATGAATGCAAGCTGTTATTCAGATCAAAGTATCTATTTGGAGCTGAATTACTCAACAGCATCTATCTATGCCTCTTCAACACCTGCGGATTAGCAATGTAATCGTGTAGAGGTTGCTATAGCTACCTCTCTAGAGCAGGTGGAGTTCTTCGTCTCTTGAAGCACCATTATGTTCATTCTTTGCAAATAAACCATGTAAGAGTATATTTAAAATGTCACTGTAGCAGCATCAGCCCCTGTGTCTAGCTGACACTCTCACATCAGATCTGTCCTTATCCTATCAGCCCTGATTGTTTTCTCTAGAAACAATGCCACTTCCATCTGCGCATCCTGCCTTCCCTGTAAATACATGTGAAAGGCCACCAGGGCCTGGCCAATCCAGACCTAGTAAGGTCATAAAGCAAGTGCTTGAGTTTCAGCTGAGGAGGACTGCTCAAGTTTATTGTGCAGATATGTAGTCTTGCCTCGGGGTTGACGGCACATAAGACTGTAAGCGGGCGCTAGGAACAGCACATAGCAAAACTAACAGCCTTCAGCAACAATGCTTTCCAGGACCTGACCAACTGCTCAGACTGCAGTCAGGCAGCAGGAGCGCTGGTTGTGATGGTTTTCAGCTGGTTGTTTGCCCAAGTCTATTCCCAAACGAGGGCTCTGCTCACTTTTTTACATCAAATACTTCAGCATTCTTGTTTGGGCTCCCCTGCTGTTTACTATAGCTAAGGGTTGCCCAGATGACCTTTCCTTCTAGCTGGCTGTCTGCAGTGACTGGCATATGCTGTAACCCCTAACCCTCTGCCAGTCAAGCCCACAAGATGCTAACCTGTGTGAAAACTCGATAGCGATCCCCGTACAAAAAGCTGATAGCCTAAAAGAAGAGCCCTGACAAGCAGAAAAAAAATAGACAAGAAGCTAAGAAGAGAAAGTACCAAAGCGTAGATAAAAAACAAATCAGGATGCTTTGACTTGTCTAATTTTGTCATTCTCCTTGTTTATCTTTTGCTCTAGCTCTGCATCAAGTGCAAACTTTTCATTCCCTGGTGAAGGTAGGTAAGGAGAGATTTCTTACTAAAACTTGTCAACAACAACAACAACAGAGGATGTTTTCCTTCCCTGGCAAATTTTAATTTCTGTACTGGAAAGCTGAATTTCAGAAAATGTGCCAAACATAGCAATACTTCAATAGCTTTTCAATAGAAAACTCCAGTTTTCCACACAAAGCAGATGCTTTTTAAAGGGTATTTAGCAAAAAACTAGACATTTTTGCCAAGCAGTGGAATGACCAAGTTCATCCTGAGCACCGCTGTATTTCCACTCATTCCCTTTCCCTCCAGTTTATTTTTCTCCCTTAAGTTGTGTCTCTGATACACTGGCTCTTTAACTTCTTCCAAATTCCTGAAATACATATGCTCCCTGGAGCCTGCTAACTTCTGTCTGCCCTGAAAAGTGGTGTTGTAAAATTTATTTCCATAAATTCAAGCAAATAAAAATATGTCATGTTGCTTTGAGATAAATCCATCTTTAGGTCAATTGGTGCATTACATATCATGACTGTATTTCTCTCTCTCTCTCTCTGTCTTAAATTGTTACCCTTCAGGTAGTTTCTTCTGTATGTTCTCCAGACTGCTAGTCCCAAATGAAAATAATTTCTCATTATTTTTATAATTTCTCTCTCATTATGAGAGAGGCTGTTTAGTGACCGGTCTTTTCACTTATTTCAGGAACGACCGCTGAAAAAGGTGAGACAGGCAAAGGCAGTGCAGACAAAATCACGTCAGCCTTGCCTTTCTTTTCTTCTGATGCAGTTGTGGTCATAGCTGGCAATCAAAACATCACCAAAAGCAGCAATGTACATTCTGGCTTTGAAAAGGGTATGGGTTTAAAGCAGAGAAGCAAAGCCAGCTACCACGCCGTGTGAGAGACGGCTCCTCCTATCTAGGTGCCGAATTTGTGTCAGCACTGAGCCATAACCCAGTGGGAATTAAGCCTTGGTAAACTTACAGCTTGGAGAAGGTGTGCTCAATTGACAGATATGAAAATGGATTAATTTGTTTTTTTCAAGTTTTAAGTCCAGAATTAGGGCTTTTTTTGCTCTTTGAGCTGCTTTTTGTTTAAGACCTATTATAATTTGTAAACTGTTAATTTTGTACTACACCAAATTAAGAGTAACATTTGTTCAATGAGTTAGCTGCCAGGAACTTGAGTTTGCTTTTTCCGGCCCACCTAGCAAGAAAAAGGGTGCACACACATTTGCTAAACACATACCCGCATGACCAAGGTTTTCAAAAGCAACTGGCAATGCAGTTTCCCACCCTGAGACTCCTGCAGTGGGCTTCCTTCCCTGACAGCCAGCCTTCCTTAAGACATCTGCAATCAAGCAAATAAAATTTTAGATAAACCCCAAATCATTAGACACTTTTGAAGCAAGCAACCTTAACCATCAGAAACGAAGAACGTGGTCTTAATAATTGCCAGTGTGCCCCTACTACGCACAGCACCTGCAGAGCTTTTTCTGAAGAGGAAAAGACTCTTGCTTGGAAGTCTCCTGGATGATTTTGTTATAAAGAAAATAAAAGAAAGTCAGTCTGTTTGAAGTGATAGCAATCAGTACTTAGGCTGAGGCATTTCTTACCTAAAAGACATGCAAAGGGAAGAGAAAAGATGACAAAACGTGGCATCTGTTTCTTTTTTTTTTGGGGGGGGGACGGGACACGGACAGGCAGGGTGGGGGCTGGAAGCTTATTTCCATCCCTCTGTACAGCACTGTGCTCACAGCCCCCTAACTGGGCTTGACCACGGACATAGCCGGAGCAATGCCCTGCCCTGGGGGTCCGGTCGGTGGGAGAGCAGTCCCATGCTAACCTGGCACATCCACCACCGGCTGCCAGTGGGAGCCTCGGGCACACTGGCCGGCACCTCGGAGGCCAAAGAGCTGCTTCGGGTCACCCGCAATTCATGGCACAGCTTCCTTTCTATTCCCATTACTATGGAAATTGTTTCTTGAGGCAGCCCTAATTTTCCTTTCATCAATCAATTAGGGTCAGGCTTTGCACTGGGTTGTTTGTTTCCCCAGCACTGCTCTGTTTTATATTATTTTCTCCATGACAAATTAACCACAGCTGGACCTGTCTTGAATTGTTAAGGATGCTTTTATATAAAGTGAAGAAAAAAAGGAAAAAGAAGACATAGTAAGTATGAGAAGCAGGAATAAATTTATATTTTGAAGGGGAAGGAGTGGAAATAGCAGGGACTTGACAGCTGTCCAGGGAAGAGCATGTCCTCTGGTCGCCTGCCTGGTCAGGTCACACCATCTCCCAGGGTCAGGCAGGCTAACAGTGTGGTGCACAGTCCTGGGTGTATTAGTGGTGACACTCCTTGTTATGCTGAGCTATATAACCAGCCAGGAGCTTTCTGGAAAAGTCCAGTAATGAGGCTCTCCCTTATCCCTTTACCACAGACTCAGACAAGCCAAGACTCCTGTGTTCTACCTGGGGACATGTCCTCTCAGGGAATAAGAAAAGGCGGGGGGGGGAAGAAAAAGTTCTTTTTTTGCTACTCTAACAATCTGGTACCAGGAGCTTTGAAATTCTCACACCATGTGCTCCTTTAGTTCAAACAAACTTATTTTACATTTTCCCTCTGCCTTCCCCCACCTTCTATGCTTCATTGCCGCAACAGTCTCCCATAACACATTAGCAGATTAAAAATAACCTTCTGCCACCCTTCATCTACTTTGGCCAATTTAAAACTAGTAAAACTAGCCCAGGCACTGCGGAGTAGAGGAAGCAACATGTGCACGTGTGTGTGCATATGGGCTCTGACCTAAAGGGAACAATTTTAATAGCAAGAGGCAAGAGGTTATTTTCATTTCCAAGACGTCTGATTTTGCACCCCCCCTTTTCTGCTGCTTTTTTTTCTCTTCTGCTAAGACAATCAGCCAAAGGTCCAGAAAAGTAATAATTACAGTTATTGTGTGACAGGAACAATGATTTATGAACAACGGGATGCAAAAAAGCCCCTTCAATGCATTCATCTTTCCTGAACCAAAGAGGCCCTAATGATTAAAGCTGAGCGAGCAGCTGGGAGACCAGCACGCAGAGTGGCAGATCTGTGTTTTGAATTGGCCCTGGGTGCAGATGTATCTTGAAGACTGGAGTCAAAAGGGCTATTAACTGCCAATTTGCGCCCCCCACCTCCATATGGAGTATTTTGAAAGGACCTTTGATTCAGAGGCATCAGCAAGAGAGCGAGCACAGCACCACATGCACAAGCAGGTATGGTCCCGGAGGAAGTGCAACCTGTGTGTTGACCATACGTGCTTGCGAGGAAAGAAGTAAAGAAGCCAAGAAATACAGGGGCCTGGAAAAGTCAAGGAAATGTTAATATGGGTGTCCTTGCAAAATTGAAATAACTACAATGTCTGTATGAGCAGGAGAAGGTCCAACAGGAGCAAAAAACCCTGTGGGATATGGGGGAAAGAGGAGTTGGGAGCTGCGTCCTCTGCCCACCCAACGGCTGAACAGTCCAGGGTGCCTGAGGTCTGGCTGTGCAGAGGGCAGAGGAGTAGAACTGGACAAAAGCAACCCCAGCACCCTGCTGGCATGTGACACTCATCTGTAGAAAGGGCCACGTAGCTGGGTCACATAGCCAGGCAATTGCCATCCCAGCTGACAGTCAGCACTGATTTTCTCCTATTATACATCTCAGTATTCACACAAAATGTTTTGTGTAGCAACTGAAGATACAAATCTCTTTATCAAGAATTTGGAGCAAGTTTTTCTCAAACGTTTAATAATTTGCTTCAAAGATCGTTTGTGCTAGTTACTAAGCAGTGTTAACCAGGTTCAATCAATCTAGCAACTGGGCTGGATGGCAAATTATAGAAATTTCTGGGTAACCTGAGCTGACACAAAATCTGTTTCCCTATTGTGCTCCCTTGAGCACATGCAAAAATCAATAGCTCAGAAAGCCCTTCAATGCCTCTGTCCCCACGTGAACTCCATTTTTTTTCCCAGCTGCTACTCATTTACCTACCAAGACAGCCAGATGCTTTCCTGAGGATCGCTGCCCATTTTGCATAATCAAAGGTGAACTGATGTCAAGACACTGCAGAGTACATGCTGAGAGACTGAGCTTTTTCAGGAACCCTGGTTTGTTTCCCAGATCTTCACGCACATCTGTACTTATTCACCCATGCACATAATGCTAAAAGAGCAGCTGTTACAGGGAGAACCATCTCCTCAAACTGATGCACCCCGTCTGCTTCCCCCAGCCCACACCTTCTGCCTCCCTCCCTCTGTGAGATGCACCAAATTTCAGGGCAGACCAAACAACCCTATTCATTTGGACCTATCCAAGAACTGAGCTTGACCATCAAGGCATCCCTGCCAAAACTGTGAAGTGAGCAGGATTGTTTTCTCCGCTGACTTGATGTATGGCTGTTCATTGCATGTAGAAAAACATAACATCTTGTTAGACAAGTCCTGAAGCACTCTACTCTCTCATACTACTGTGTGGCTGCATCTCTGGCATAAATCAAGGACCCTAAGCTGATCTAATGTCTTTCTTATTTACTATGGAGAGTTTTTAATGATTTATTTAGTATTGTTGTTGGTTTTACCCTTAATCTGAATTTGAAAACAGTTCTTGACAATGGAGTATTGAACAAAAACTTTGAGATTGATGAACTTGGTTGGTTTTGTGTGGGGAGGTAAAGGACATTTCAGGTCTGACAATTGTGCTTTAGATCCCCTTCTTAGTCGGTAATTTTCTTTAAGATTTAAATACTCTCCAGGATGGAATTAAAATTGTACTTTTCAAATTTAGTGCACACTAGGACTTGTAATTCTCTGGTGATACACTAGCTTGGGGAAAATGCTCATTAATATCTGTTATTTTCTTACTATCAATAATTCTTAAGGCCTGTTCCACATATACTTTGGGTAAAATGCTTAGCGGCAATTTCCTCAGAGCACTTAAGATCATTAGGGTGGCAACAGAAAACAGTTATAGCCTTGGGTTTTTTTATTTGCTCTGCCAAATCATTTAGCAAAAAATATCAGCATCAAGATGGGAGCAGTCATCTCCCTTTCCCCCTCTTTGCAGCTCTGAACCAATAACTCCCATGTTTCCTGCATGTAGGGACCAAATATTTTGTGCAATTGTACAATCTTTAAAAATGAAGCCTTTCCCTTCATGCAAGAAAATTTTGACATCATATTTCTCAGCTTTCAGCATTATTGATCAACAACTAGAGCTCCCAGCAACAGCACTTTGGCAGGCCCTGCTCGTGGGCTGAAGGTGGGGAAGGACCTCCCTGCTCGGTACCTCTGGAGGGAGGTGGCCATTGAGGTGGGTGAATGGAGAAGACATGTCCCACCACCCTACAACTTTCCTGTACAGGTAACTCCTTCAGCGGAAACCCGGTCTCTGTGCCCACATGGATCACACTGCAGACTTGAAGTTTAATTCTCTTGGATAAACCAGAGGTTTTGCTGCTGGTGGGCACTCCTGTGCTCTCTTTCTTCAGCAAGCAACCCCAATTCAGGAAACTTTTTCCGCTGGTTGGGTATCAGCCAATAGGTCCTGGGGTCCTGAGGAGCTGGATGATGAAGTGCCTGATCCATGGCTGTCCACAGTTGCATGCTGCTTCCTCTCTGAAATAGACTGCTTCAGCACTGACATCCACTTACTTATTTAACCATGGGTTAACTTTTTGTCTGTTTTCTCTAAGCTGTTGTGGGTTTTGTTTCCAGTAGGCGTATTACTTGATTAATGATCTTTCTGTTAACACTTGCTCATATTCCATATGGGATCTTCTTAGGTTATCTAAATGCACAAAATACTTAAAACAATGTTTTTTTCTCAGCTTAACTCTGTTTTCAATAGCACAATATATTTCTTCTCACCCCAAAGAAAAAAGACCCTTTTCTAGCTTGTCCAAAATCACACTGAATGTTTCTTGTGAATCATGTTGTCACCTTGTGCAGTATTCCAAGAAAACAAAGCATGGACAGGCTCTGTCAGGATGAGTTTTGTAATGTATTTGTCATTTCTCTTCTGTCTAGATTAAGGGCTAAATTTTGTGATGTAGATGAATTTTTAGACCCCATCTCTCTGAAATCACACCAGCTATTCAAAAGAAGGGGGCTGCTTTTCTTTCAACCAGTGATAATAGCACTTTTCTGGATGCACGTCGAAACATATTTACATCAGTATAAATAAGCAGTGTGTAACTATAAATATAGAACACATGTAATAAAATGTTATCATTGAAGTTGAAATTAAAATTGAATCCTGCCAAGCCCTAAACATAGATCATGACAGAAAAATCCAATGCACCTTTTTTTTGGAGGTGCTGTAATTATAGACTAGGTAAGGGAAAAAAAGATTATACAGCAAACATAATTTGTAATGATTTCAGTAACATTTCTGATGTAATGCCGTGAAAAGAATGACTGTTTGTGCATGGCATTTACACGTGCATCTACATCCCCCTCCTCCTAGAGGTGCCATCTGCAGCATTTCCCTTTTAACCTGAGCAATGCCACAGGCTGGACGACCACAGACCTGTTTCCAAAGAGGATGCAACTGTGCCCACTGGGTGATTCCTGCCAAGTCTGTCCCCCACCCTGACCCCCTGCAGCCTGATCCCCCCACCCGGGGGAGCCCCTGATGTAAGACTCAAAGACAAATTGAGAAGAAGTTTCCAAACATGGAGAGAAGCCCCATGCAACCAGCAGCTAGGCAACAGCACGCAGACCATGAGATTTGTGGAACACCAATTCAACACAGTACCTAAACATAATCTTGTGTTTATAAAGACCTTCTAGGATGCAATCCTGTTGAAATTGCTCTGAAATCTTAGTTTTGTTCAACTCATCCTTTGATTTGGGTGATAAGGATGTTTCAAAGGCTGTGAAAGGAAGCAGTATTTCAGATGTGACCTCAAGGCTTCAGCTAAGCTTGGAACAGATGTAACATTTCAAGATGGGAAATGATTGGAAACTACTGCTGTGCACAGCTATAGACTTTGTAACACAACACTTTCAGAATGGTACTCACCACTTAACCCTTCTTCACAGTTGGACTCAATGATCTTAGAATCATAGAAATTTCTAGGTTGGAAGGAACCTTTAAGATCATCGAGTCCAACCATCAACCTAACACTGCCAAAACCCACCACTAAACCATGTCCCTAAGCACCATGTCTGCCCGCCTTTTAAATACCTCCAGGGATGGCGATTCCACCGCTTCCCTGGGCAGCCTGTTCCAATAGCCTTTTGGTGATATTTAGTGCCAAACAGCAGATAACCCTTTCAGTGAAGAAATGTTTCCTAATATCCAGACTAAACCTACCCTGGTGCAAGTTGAGGCCATTTCCTCTTGCCTATTGATTGTTACTTAGAAGAAGAGACCGACACCCACCTTGCTACAACCTCCTTTCAAGTAGTTGTAGAGAGCAAGAAGGACTCCCCTCAGCCTCTTTTTCTCCATACTAAACAATCCCAGTTCCCTCAGCCACTCCTCATAAGACTTGTTCTCCAAACAACTCACCAGTTTTGTTGCCCTTCTCTGGACACGCTCCAGAATCTCTTTGTCTTTCTTGTAGTGAGAGGCCCAAAACTGAACACAGTATTTGAGGTGAGGCCTTACCAATGCTGAGTACATGGGGACGATCACCTCCCTAGTCCTGCTGGCCACACTATTCCTGATAGAAGCCAGGATGCTGTTGGCCTTCTTGGCCACCTGGGCACACTGCTGGTCTTAAAGGTCTTTTCCACCCTAAATGTGTATATGATTCTATGACAGGGGGTTTTAGCATGAGGCCACCCTTTGGTGGATTCTCACCTGCTGCCCATGCACCCCCATTGCAGTTTCGCTGGCCACAGCTAAGAGATGCTTCTCCCCACACCACAGACTGTCCCAGGGCGCTTGCTCTTGGCATGGGTCCTGCTTGCTCTCCTTGTCTCTGTGCCAGGAGAGCTGGGCTCCGCTCCTTTCTTGCAGGCAGTTCATCCACGCTGTAACTAACTGCTTGCTGCATAGTGGTATTGCGGAGAGAGAAAAATTAAGAAGCCCGAGGGTGGAGGGCTATATTGACTGTGCCTAAACCCAAGCCTTTCATCTCAAAGAAAGTTACTGTTTTATCAAGGGGGCTTGGTCTGAGAGCTGTGCCCTCCACTGGCAGAGCAAGAAAAAGATTTGTATCCATAGGGAGCACGGACTGGTGTGGAAAAGTGCGGGGGGGCTGAGAAACACCCTTAGAGCTGTTCATGCCAAAGCAGAAAGCATTCCCTTTAAGTTACCAGGAGTAGAGTCTCTTGTTACCTCTCTGGAAAGCAAGGCTTGAGGCCAAAAGCAATTTCTTGTGCTTCAATAGCTGAAAATAAAGCTTTAAAAAATAAGAACATGTCAGGGAATTAAATGAGAACCACAAATTTAGCAGGGCTAGTGATTGCCCAGAAGAGTATTGAGGAGAAACGTATAGAAAAGAGGGGTTTTGAGGCACAGTTAAGTGAATTACTGGTCCCATCCATAACATCTGTTACAGTCCTGGCTGCTGGGTATTTACTTTCAAAGAAATCAGCTTCCACTGCTGTCTGCCGAGAAACCCTAAATCAGGTGTGCAGATGCAATTACTGAAAATGAATCTGTCAGAGCAAATTTCATGTAATCAAGGACTTCTGTTTGGGGTCCCCTCCCAAACCCATCTTACCCTCAGGGCTAACCTAAACCAATGTTCCTCAAACCCATTGGGAGTAAGCAACACAGGTACGAAGCAGACGCTCTAAGAAGGTTGACAAAACTTCAAACTATTTACCATGAGCTGGTAATGGTATCTGGGAGCCAGCCACCCACAGGGAACATCCACCATCAAATGGTGTTATCTTTGGTTCTCCCTAAAAAAAGTCAGGGTTGGTTTAGTGCCAAACAGCAGACACAGCCTGATGCCATTTCAGAAGCACCAGCAGCCCCCGATGGACAACATATACCCAGAGCTTCTTGCACCTTCATGCACTAGCAGGTACTTGGTTTGGCAGGGCGTCAGTGCACAGTGCATGACAGATGATTTGTAAAGTGAGCATGGCTGAGGAATAGGCATGAGACCTTCATTTGTTCCTCAGACCTCAGCCCAGTGACTTGAGCCTCTGAGCAATGAGGTCTTTCTTCATTTAACTAGATCTCTATTTAATTGTGCCTTCCTTATTACAGATGGGATTCCCCCCAGTTTGTCCTTTCTCTTTGGTCTGTGCAAGTTTCAGTAGGAAAGGCTGTATAGTTCAGATGAAAACACTCATAAAACAGTTAAGGTTTGACAAAGATTTCCAACTTTTTTTTAAAGATGTTAGGTTTTGTTTCTTTACCTTCTCTCTTCTTATTCAAGTTTGGGCAAGGGGGAAAATTTCAAATACAGGTTTTATATTTCACAAGAAAAGATTGTATTTTTCTTGCTTTTCTAACAAAATCCTTCTTTCAGCTGTCAATTATTTATCCAAATATTTTGATTCCTCTCTGGACTCTGGACATTTGATCTACAGGAGGCGACACTGTATTTAACCTTGCTAGCACTGAAAGCAATAAAATCTAAAACGAATAGGTGAAAAGGGACAGTAAATCCCCATTGCAGGATTATCTGGCAGGCCCTGAGTCACGGGAAGATGTCAACAGAATAAAATTTATTTAATATTGATGAATGTGACAGTAATGCACCTGGAGAGAAATAACAATCAACTCAGATATTTAGAAAAGATTAATATAGAAAAAGACCTTGGGGTTGTAGTGGGTAATGAAGAGAGTAAGAGCTCCCATTGCGAGGAGGGCAATTGCTGTCCCAGGTTGTAGAGCATAAAGAGGGATCTGTCATGTAGCAAAAAGGGAGTGATGAGTGCGGCATTATGCAGACTGGGTAAGGCTGGACCCAGAGCACAGCATGCATTTTTAAGCCTCACTTTCTAAAAAGGAGACAGGAAAGTGGCAGAGGACCTAAGGACAGGCAGCGGGAATGGTGAAGGGAACTGCGTGTGATGGGTGTGATGGAAAGCAATTCATGGGGCAGGAGGGAGCCCCAGCTAGTGCTGGGAGCAACACTGATATTTGTGAGCCATTAGGATGGACCTTCCCTGCAGCAGAGATGGTAAAAGGGTCTTGAATTAAAAGTGGAACAATCCCATTTAGATACAAGAGAAATTACTTAATAATAAGGGCTATTACACAGGCAATCGAATAAGCTGTCTGGTGAGCAACAGAACACAAGTCACTGTCAGTAGAAGGTTTCCAAGGCAAGACTGGAAAACGTAGCACTGGGATTACCGTAGAAAAGGCCTCTCAGCATCGTTCGAGCACGGCTGATTCAAAAGGTCCTTTGCCGTTGTTTACATCTGCAGTTCTGGGATCTCATAAGCTGCAAAAAAAGTACTCCGCACACAA
>RSEF01000002.1:94164243-94224923 GCA_003993805.1 Himantopus leucocephalus
CCCCTGCTTGTCCCCAGTACGCCCTGGCCACCTCTCTGCAGGGGCCTGAGGAAAGTGGGAGAGGAGCCTCAGGTACCCTTTGTGTTACAGCCACTAACTCACTCCTGCTACTCGCACTGTCCCTCGGGCAGAGATTTCTCTCTCTGCATCCACCAACCTCCTCCTGCTCCTCAGCTGGGCAAGGAGCACTTAGCTGGGCAAAGCTGCACATGTCCTCCTCAAAGGGAGGCTGGCCCCTTCTGCCCTCCAGGGCTCTGTCAGAGGCCATGTTTTGGGGAAGAGGATTGCTTCCTCATCCAGGAGTATAAAGAGCATCCAAAGCACAATGCTCTCACCCCAGGAAGCATAGGAAAGTCCTGCAGTATTTCCTTCAGCTCCTGACACCGTAGGCAAGCTGCATGAGGCATTTTCTTGAAAGGACATGGCTGGCCTCCCAGCAGCTTCCAGCTACATGATAACTTCCTGCTGTCCCCAGCAGCTTTTAAATTAAGCTGGTGGAGGAGTGGCTTGGTTTGGGGGAGCTGGCCCTCTCCCTTGTCTCAGCAGGAGCCAGCTCAGGATGAAGCGACCCTGTTACTCTGGGCACCTTTCTATTTCTAACATTTGCTTTGGCTATGAGAGCATAACTACACAACCACTACTCCTGCATGTGATTTTCCAGCTCCCTGTGACCATATCAACAGCTAAATGACAGGAACTGCAAGGGGCACAGCCTGCAGAGATACAAAACTGCACGACATGCCATAAGCCAAATTCTGACGGGGTGATCCCAATGTAAATGCAGCCCCATGACACTTATATTCATGTAGTCTTCCAGATTCACAGCATTATCTGTGAAAACACTCACTGCTTTTAATACTGCAATTTCTTTTTACAGTCAAGGGCAAGGCAATGCACTGAGAGCTCAAGACACTGAGCACTTGAGTTTTACGCCCAGCTCTGCCACCGGGTTCATGTTAGCTTATGATGTCTTGTCTTTCCTGTCTGAGAATATGATGCTAAGATGCTGACTTGAGGGTTGACTAGTTGGTAAAATAACTTCTTCTGGCTGTAAAACAGCGATATGACAAAACAAGCCTTTGCTAGGAATGTATCTGTCATAACAGTGTCTGTGTGGCAGGCAAGTTTCTCTGGTCCAGAGGGAGATGTCCCATTTCATCAGAGAGAATTGTCTACCTCAGCTGTGGAGGAGTAAATGGAAAACAACTGCTTGGTGCTCTGCACAAGGCAACAGGGAGTCGGTAAGTGTTGTAATTCACAAAGGAGAAGCAGATGAAGAGCATCTGCCCTCCATAATGTCACTGGGATGGATGAAGAGGCAGCACGTCCTCTTGCAAAAGATGACAGACCCAGCTCAAACCTGCATGAGCCAAAAGAGGGATTTGGAAGTGCAGCTTCCATCTTCCAGCCAACCGCTTGGCCACAAACCTACGGAGTCCCATCTCGTCCCCATCAGTGTGACCATCTCCCTAGGCAAGAACAAAATGTCTGCAAGCAACACAGTAGTTAGGGCACGTTTAAATACAAAGCCTGCTCTGGGCTTGAAGGCAAACCCCCCTCAGCTTGGATGTGCTTAACATATGGCGTGGTAACAGTTGCTCATTTTTTATTAGCATTTTTGAAAGGCTAGATTTGCTTCTACTTCAGAATGGAAATGTAAGAGCCCTGGATTTTTTTAATGAACTCGTATCTGGCTAGCCCCCATTCTGATCAGCATAAAATGCTTTGTGAGCTATTGATGAAGAGCACTATATAAGAGGCATTATTCCTCAGGCATCCTGGAAGATCTAAGATTTACTCTATGTGCCCTAAATTGTCATTAGTTTGCAAATTCAAAGCACCAAATATTTCAGACAGAACAAAGGCAGTTCTCTTCAACAAGTACTAATTTCACAGGAAGTTTTAACTTCCAAGATTTATATATATATTTTAGCATAAGTCTCATTTGCAGTTATTTCGTTCAGTTTTCTGCTTGAAAAAACAGTCTTAGCTTTAGGAGATAGTATATCTTGTCAGACTTCATAATGCAAAAAAAACAGTTAAAGCTATTACTTGGCTTAAATGCCTGGGAAGAGTATTTCTCCCCAAAGAAGTTTTGCAAAACTTAAAAGAAAAATGGGAAATGAAGTTCAGAATGGAAATAATTTTGCAGTCTGAATTGCAATGGAGGTGAACGATATGTGCTGGAACATAAAATCCTTATTTCTGCTATTGCAATGCTGGAAGACAGACGTTATTCATCAGAAAAGACGAACACCATAAGCTCCAGCTAGTCAAAAAAATACAAAGGTTGGTTTCTGAAAGGAGTTTCGCTTTCATAAACAGTACTATCATGGCTAAGTTATTCTGCAGCGCCGATTGACTGACGCGCTCAATTGCTGCATTCCCCATGGCAGCACGAATGCCATCGGACAATCAGGTTAAAGTGAGCAATTGTGAGTCTAACCCATGAGCCGCCCTGCGCAGCAGCACGTTCCCACTGCAGCAGAGCCACCTTGAGAGTTCTCCTCCCACTCCTGCAAAGCAGGAGCAGGCCAAAATGGATTCAATCTGCTGCCCCTCATTCTTCTGACAAAATGGAAATAAAGGTATCAAAACAGAAGAGTGTCCCAGGATCAATGCCTCCTGCTTTGAAAATAAACAGTCCGGCTTTCCTTCTGTATTTACTGCATTTACCATTTATGCAGCAGCAGGAGACCATTATCCTGTGACAATGTTCTGCTCTACTGACATTACCTCTTAATTATATCTTCATTAAAACCAAATTAGAAAGCAGTCAGGAAAGTTAAGCCAACTGAATTGCTCATTTGGCTGAACATCCCGACACCTTTTTTTAGAGAAGTGATGCTGGCTCACGCAACAAAATGTTTAATGATCTACCTCACTGCTGGGAAGTGTTGATTTTCACTTTAAACGGTGAACTTGCTGCTCAGTCACACTGCATTCATTCTGAAAGGACCCTGCCTAGTTAAATGCTAGCGTGGCGGAACAGCTGCTTTTGCCTGTACCTGCAAGGTGATGATGCAAGATTGGGTTTGCCACTGCCGTCTCTTGACATTGTTTCCTCATTAAAGCTGAAGGCAGAAATAATCTGTGCCTGATGAGGACAGAAAGAACCAGGAAATTGCATTCCCCGGCAACAGAGAAATGGCATTGCCCAACAGCAGCTTCCGTACTTCCCCTTCAGTCTTCCCTCCCCTGCACTATGTGGAGGACAGCTACAGAGGGATGCCGGGGCAGATGTCAGCTCAGTTGGCCAGCTGTTGGAAACCTCTCTTTCTCCTGAAGGGCCGAGGCCAGGGCTGCCTGCCACAGGAGAAAGTGCCACACGCTGCCGATACCGTGCAGCAACATTTGATGCAGGCATACCCGGGCTGCCTGCACTCATCCTGCCTGTGTGCTGGAGCAGATGAAGGGCAGCACGGCTCCTGTGGCAAGCTTTTGGGCAACCCTTTGTCCTCCATCTGTGCAGACAACATCTCCTGT
The DNA here is from genome assembly GCA_003993805.1 of Himantopus leucocephalus. NCBI lineage: Eukaryota > Metazoa > Chordata > Aves > Charadriiformes > Recurvirostridae > Himantopus > Himantopus leucocephalus. The sequence goes on from RSEF01000002.1 coordinate 94,167,730, forward strand.
GCTTTAGGTACTGTAGGAGTCAAGTGAGAGAGACCCACACTTTATGTCCGGGACTGGACAGATTTGTGCCACCAATATCGGAGCAAAGATGAGATCTCCAGTCTTTCAGCTTTAACAGCTCCCGAGTCTTGCTCCTCTCCCCCAGGCTGCAGCATCCCCTAACAAACATTTTTCCATGGCCTACAACAGTCAGCCTCTTTGGGAATGATTTGCAGCATCCAAACATATCAGCTCAGGTATTAGCTGTCAAGTGCACCCACAAGCCCTCTTACAAGTATCGTCCACTGGATGAACCTCCCTCCACCAGAAAGACAGAGATAACCTCCATGAACCTACAGACACGGCAAAGTGCCGCAATTGCCAGCGTTCAGCAGCATGGGCACACGCTCTTTATTATGCAGTGTTCTTGTCATCACAGTTAGCTAATTTTTAGGGAACAATCAAATCATAGTTAAGTATAAAGTAGGGAAAAATACTCAGAGAGGAATGTGTTTTTTTGAGGAATTACTCTACACAAAGCTAAGTAGGAGAGAAAAAGAAACATTTCACTGAGCAGATAACAGAGATCAGACTCCTTATAGCACAGGTCTTCAAGCGAAGAGAGTTTGCAGAGTCTCAGTGAAGAAAGCCAGAGGCGAAGTCTACCTGTGAACCTGGATGGCTCAACATCGTTCACGCTTAGCAGCTTTGACAGCCAGAAGTGCGCAGGGAAATGGGAACACTAGAATCATGGATTCCTCAGTTCCGGTGATCTGATATGTACTTGTAGTTGTAGTTTAAATAAGGGAAAGATACATTTTTGGCCTGAAAAAAAGAAGAGCAAAAGAAGGAAGGAGGAGTTAAAGACGTCTAGCTCCTTCTTGTTCAGAGTTTAGAGTAGGGGAATTTGCAATGGCATTACATGAATGCTACAAGGCAGACCAAGCAGAAGAAGAAACCTTGTCCTTTCAGAAACAGCATCCAGCTCTCCACTATGCCTTTGAAAGGCAATTTAATATGGAATTTCCAAAGAGGATCAGTGCCAGCACTAACATCGGCAGTCAGCAAATGTACCATATACTAACGATGTCTGACATAAAGAGAAATCTCTGCAGTTTGGAGCGCTTGGTCCAATCCCTCTTGTCCCTCCGCCTCTCAGATGCATAGCTGCAAGGAAATGACTTCACCTGTCACTAAGTGCGGTAGGGAAGTCATCCTTAAAAGATGATGATCTGCCCGGGATGCACTGGATGGATTGTGTTGCATCTGTGGTGGGGAAAATAATCAGAAGAAAAATGAGCACAGGGCGGATGATACAAACCTATCAGTCAAGGAGTTATAATGAATCTCTTTGGTTTGGGTACACTAATGTAGAGGAGAAACATTCTGTGTTGAGCCAGGCTGTTGTTTCTGTAAGGGCTGTGCCTTATGTTTAGAAGCTGTATTTTATAGATAATCTATGATGCTTCATTCCGAGTTCAAAACAAATGTGAATTAGAAGGAAAAAAGGAAGAAAGAGAGTGAGAACATGTGGCAGAAATGCAGCTGATATAATCATTTCCAGTTCTAAAACAGAGCAAGTAAGATGGGGATGTGGCTGGTTTAGTGATCACTGTAATCAGCACAATTGACTGCTTACAGATGACTAATCTTTCAGTTCCAGCGAGGTAAATTGACACTTATATATTTCAACTTTATCCTAGCACTACAGGTAATGTAAGACAAATGATCTGTGAATTCCTAATACCAAAGAGATTTGTGGGTTATAAAAGAGCACAGAATGTAGACATGGGGTAAGGTTAAGGAAATACAGATTTGAATTCAGATGAAATTTTAAACAAGCCTTCAGGTGAGTTTTCTTTCATTTTAATTATTCCTCGGCTCCATTCAGACCCATCTGTATTTTAATCAAAAGTCATCATAACAGTTTCATGGGTAAATGGAAAATGGATCTTGATAGATGCTCGTTATAACTCATTTTGTTAACAGATGAAGAACCAACAAGAGGAATGAACTTAATACAGCAAGAGGTTCTGAGAAAGAGGAATGAAGAGCAAGATAAAAGATGATTAAATTAAAGGAACTAAAGCTGTGCTGGACATCCTAATAAAAACATATAGAAAAACAATGGTGCAGGAGACACATGAGTACCAACAGATGTGGATAAATAGCACAAAGGAGGAGGAGAGTGCAGGAAGATCTGAAGTTATCGTAGGAAAAGAGACGTAAGACAGGACACAAAGACAAGGTGCCTGGACAGAATGTATTTCTCCTGTTCAACAAGAACAAGGATACAGGGAGCAGAAAGACATGGGGCAGGGTACAAGCTCTGGGAGTGTGACCCCAAGAGCAAATGGGTAGGTGTAAGCTTTCAAGTCAGAATGTGGCAGGTTGGAGGTAGATCCATGCACTGGCAGCAGCTTGCAGAGTCCTCTGACTACAATAAACCATCACTGCTATTTTGCTCTCATTCCACAGTGACATTACAATCCTCCGACTAGGATGGGTTACCAGGTTCATCCTAGTGAAAGGAAGACATTCAGCTCTGTGCAGAGTAGAAGGACTTCACAGGAAAATACACCAATGTGTTCTTTTACACTTTTCCTGAAAAGAAACTGTACTGTCTGAGTGCCAAACACAACTCTGCTAACATATAACAGGAGCATGCCTTTGAGAAGCCTGAGCCTCCCTGCCAGGCACTAACGGCCCCATTCATTATGCATGTGTATTGGTCTTCTAGGTGGCCTTTGCACAAGGTCACATCAAGGAAAATCACAAATGTGTGCTGTTATTTACAGTCCCTACCTCACTAAGGCAAAGTCTAGTCTTAACCAAAGACTTCTCAGCAGAGCTGAGATTACGAGGGGACCCTTGCTCCAGCCCTTCCCAGGTGCTCTCTGCCACAGCTCACTGGCAATGGATGATCGGCTGGGCTTTGGCACCAGCAAGCCGCAGAGGCACAGAAAACACAGTGGCTCTGAGCTCAAAAACTCCCTTCCAAAGCGGGAACAACCTTGTTGTGCTGCAACAACCACAGCAAGAAGGGACGCAACACTAATGCCCTTCCAGAAAGATGAAGACCAGCTGGGGAAGGGAGGCAGGGAACTGTGGTGCCCAAAAGCAGATGAAACTCCATGGCCTGCAGTCAGAGGAGGATTGTGCCACCGGGAGTTAGACTGTGCAATGTTGTATTGCAGCAGAGAAAAACCAGCCCGGCTGCTGGCACCTCACAGGGAGCAAGAGACAGCCTGAAAAGGAGCAGCTGGTGTTGAAATAGTGGTGGTGGGAGAAGGACTGGTCCACAGGCAAGGTCAGGGCTATGGGGACAGCGTTGGTGCATGAGGAAATAGGCTACTGTGTGTTTGTCTTAAAGCTGTTGTCCTTACCATGAAATAGTGGGGGAAAATGGGCAAGGAGTTATAGAGGAAATCAAGTTGAGTGGGCGATCTGTATCACTCCATGCTGAACTTCCAGTTTTATGAGGAGCCCATCAGGAGTAGAGACAAAAGCCACAGAAGAGAAGGGATGAAGAGAAGTGATGAAGCAGTGAAAACAACACATAGTAGTTACAGGTGAGACAAATTAAAACAATGAAGTGGAAATGAAAAATGTTGCAAAATGATGTTTAATGACTCCACATTTTGAGTTGAAAAGAAAATAGAGACTATACACAGCTGGTAAGTAAATAAACTTGAATTATTAGCACATCTTGATCACAGAATGGCTCAACAAAGCCCTTTTTTTTCCTCTACTGTCTTTCCCAGGAATGCTACTAAGTCCTAGCCCTCAGGAAAAATAATTAGGTTGCACATGCCTAAATTTTGGCTGCTGCTAACACTGATGCCACTGAAGTCACCGGAGTTATTCCAGCAACACATCCAATTCTTGATGCTGAGCAGCTTCCCTCCTACACTGGTTCTCTTCTGCTTTCATGTGAGGTGCTTGCAATATCACAGTGAAATCAAAACCATTTGTATATTAGTACCTTTACATTGATAAAAGTGTACATTATCCTCTTTCTTGAGGAAGGCATTGCAGCCATGAATTTTTCATGTCAAAGTTAATATAGTCACCCATGGATTACATTACAATGTTGACAAAAAACCTAGATTGAATGAAAAATATTTTTATCTTTTTAAAAACAAAGTTACCTTAAAAAGCATGGTGAAGCTGAGGGATGGAGTGATGGGACACCATCACAAGCAATTCTCCACACAGTGGGTGACTGAGATAACTGCTGCTACTATTTATTTTATTTACCTACACTGAGCATTTCGCCTTTAAAGAACTTCATGAGGAGAGTAGTGGCAGTACCATGGTCATCATCCACAGGCACATATCACAGTCCTATCAGTCTGATGGTGGGATCTCCTCTGCTTTCAGACCCACTAGGGTGGCCTGCAGAGTTTGGGGACCTCAGGGCTAGGGCAGAAAAGGGACTCTCCCTGGTATCATTGTTGTTTCAAGCCCATGAATGAGCCCTGTTTCACTGGGGACGGAAACTCAGGGCTCTGAGCAGTTCCACAGGGAAACTCTCTAAGCCTTGCTCCATATCAGCTTTGCTTAACTCAAATGGGCAGGGGGAAACCTGGTCAACAGCAGAGCAGACCCAATGTTGATAATAAATGGGTAATGGACATGCAATCCTGAGTTGTTGGCTTATGATTGGAAGAGCAACTGAAGAAACAGCATCTCACAACGTGCCCATGAACAGAAACAGCATAAATTTCCTTTTCTTAGCCTTACATTATTCTTCTTACACAGACAGCTTGCCTAATGTTTAGGGAAGGTTGACAGAGCAACCCCTTTTTCTCATCCAACAATAGATCAATTTAAGAGTAAAAAGCTAGAATTTGCCTACATGCCACTTTTAGGCCCTCTTTCTCCTCTTTCCCCACTCTCCTGTCCCTTCAAAACACAACTCTTCCCATGACATGCCCATCCAGTACTTCCCATTTTTCAAGCTTGCTGCACCCTGACCTTATGCCCTGGTCCTTCACCACATCAGGAGAACACAGTTCCTACTGGATTCTTGTAGGCTCATTGGTAAAAGAAACACTGCTTTATTTGGAGGCATGACACAAAAGCCCAACCAAATAATTGGTACTGATTTCCCCCTTTCACGCTGTTCCACAGGGCTTGAAGGAATTCAGGAGGACCCAGGTATTCAGAAGGACCAAGGTATTCAGATACAGGCTGCGTCTTTTCTCTGTGATAGGCAAAGACTTCCGACCGTTCACAAATATGCCTGAAAATTAATCCGTTGCTTTACATTTGAGTAAATATGATGTATTTTTAGCTTTGCTGGAATGTAACATCACTGCTTGCAGATGGAAGGTGCTGTCATATTCCTGCAAGCATTTTTATTCCTACAGAATTAATTACAGCATCAAATAGAATTTGACTCTCCTCTGGCAGCTGATTTGCACCCATAAGCCAGCAACTAGACATGATAACCCAAGTGAAGGGACAAAAGCCCAACTACAGCTTGAGCTAACAAACAGAAACCTGCATTTTTGAAACTGCGTATCGCAGACAACAGCACTGTGCTCCCTTTGGCAAAGGAAACCATCCTGAGGAAGAATTTATCTAGTGACTGACAGGGAGCAGTGGGCTATGAGCCTAGAAGATAATATTTTAGCTGCATCATTTCTCCTCCTCAGAATCTCTCTCTCGAAGAGCTCTGTGCTGCACAGCACTTACCAAGGTAACCAGTAATGAGGTGGCATTTTGATCTTGTTTATACTTTGTAGAGGTTTTCCCTGTATATAAACCTACTTCTATAGACTACAAAAGGTGAGTACTCTCTGATCATTCAGCTAAGAGGGTTTGCTTTTAGTACAGAGCCTTCCTATGGTGCTCATGCCATGTCTGGTCAGGACCCAAATCTGACTCTATATCTGGTTCCCCTGGAACATTTATGCTTTAAACATAACCTCGCCTTTGTGTTTATTGAACCTACAGTGTTGCAGAGCTTTCATTTGTAACCCAGGCAGGAAAACTGATGCTCACCTGGATAGCAGAGGTGGATATCTTCACACCAGCTCATTTTGAAACATTCTTGTCAGAGGTCCAGATATTATGACCATGCTTGTGTCATGACAAGCCAGGAGAAAGGAACCAGATAGGGAAGGGAACCCAATCCAGGACTCCTGACAACAAAACATGCACCCTCGTTGTGCTGACCTTAACGAGAAACAAAGCTATTCTGATGGAAGGCAGTAATGTCAGACAGACATGACCTTCTCTATGCTCATGAATGGTTGTTGACCAGGAAATGACAACTTTTCATTAAAAAAACTTTCTAAGTTATAACTGTGTGCCAAGTTTTGAATTAAAATGTTGCAGACATTTAAGGAAAACAGAGGTGGGAGTAAGTACATATTCCTTGACTGACCCATTACCTAGATGTAGGCTGACGAGAAAGCCATTGCCAGCACAGCCACACTAAAATCTGGACATGGGTTTCCAAGGGTTCCACACCTGCCCAACCATGCTTTCGTTTCCCTCTTCAAGGTGAGGCCTGAGCAGAGTATATGGGGTGCTGCACTCTGTCCTATGACCCAAGAGAAATCAGGTTGAGGATGCCTGAAGGAGCTGGCTCTTTTCTTTCTGTCAAAGCACTAAATTATTAGTGCTGTGTTAATAAAATCCATTAAGGTTATCTGAACAAATCTTTCTGTAATTTCATAAATCACTTAACAAATGTGTGAACTCAGCTGTGCTATTCCTTAGTTAAAACACATAACAGCTGACTAATATGCAGGCAAGTAATGCTGCTGGTTAATGTAGTTTAAATCCAAAGGGCACGTAGGTAAAGAAGAAGTCATCTGAGGACCAAAGTCATTAGAACAAAAGATGCCCATCAGCTGTCGTGAATTTATGAGAGTGTGGGAGTGGATTAAGAGACGGATTTATCCCCTTCAGAACATCTTCCATTAGCAGAAAGTAAAGCCTCTGTGAGTGGGCACCACGGCAGCATCTAAATTACCTGATCTGAAAGTGCTTCTTCCTCTCAGCTGTCACCATTTCCTCCAGCTTTGCCTCGACAGCAAGTCAGCAGCAAGCATGTCCTGGCAGCCATTACTGAACACAGCTCTGTGTGTCTGTGTGTGTGACATTTGTCATGTGTCTTCAGTTTGCTTCAGCTGAACTGCCATTTCGAGTCAGGGAGTAGAAGAGGAGGGGAGGACCATGCCAGTCAGTGAGCTGGGACTACTGTTTCCCCTGCTGGATTGCAGCACATCGTTGTTTCTTTGCGCTCCTTCCAGCCGTGTCTCAAGAAGAGCTGTCCCAGCATAGAACAACTTGACCTGTAGGCTCTGGCAAGTAGTACCCCTGTTTCTGGGTTGCGTTCAGAAAGAAGGGATTTGCATAGAACTTCAGCCCATAGGATTCACAATAAGGAAGAGAAAAGGGTAGCCAGATAATCTTCACCTGTCTCTTTCCTCTTCACTCCTTCCCTAACTGATAGAAATCTCCAGGCTGAGATGATGGATCACAGAAAACATAAACATTGGACAGACAATGCCACACTGGGACAATGTTTCATGTGCCTGATCTTAGCACCAGCCTCTCCTCAGAAGACAGAGCATTATCTCAAAGGTGAACTCATCTATGGCAGCATGCACGAGAGAGCTCGCTGTGTTCCCCTGATGATGTTCCTTTTAAGTACTCTTATCCAGAACAGTGTCAAAACAAGGAGAGATGAAACCTCTCAGAGATCCCACCATCCCCATGTACACAGAGGTACTGTGGAACAGCAGGTTCAGTGATTTTCCAAATCCCACTTCAAGATGATGTGAACGAGCTAAGGGAGCTGCGTCCGGCTATGCACGCGTGACGCGGTGTGCTCAGTGCACAAACAGACAGCTGGTTTCCTGAGGAAAGTGGCTAAACTGGCCAGACTGGAGCGATAAGAAAGAAGATACTTTAGCAGGTGGTGAGGGGCAGAAAGGGAGGCAGACCCCTTGGCACCATACAGCAATGCCTTGGTGACAAGATGGTTCTTGGTTGGCATTAAAAAGAGCGATATGCTCTGAGACAGGCTGACACCTCTTCTACACCTTCCTGCAGCCAGGAAACTGCCTCATAAAATTATTATTGTACACCTGCATAGAAGTGATTTGGGATATTATTAAGAACCTGACTTAATCATCAGGATTTAGGGCATGGCTAGGATTTCTCCAAGGTGATAAGTCAGAGTGTACCAATTAGAAAGAATCATGTGCAGCACCAGCTTGATTTAAAAATCATCTTAAGTGAATCAGAAAGCAGATGTGCATTTAGTTGATAACAGCGAGGAAATTAAGTCTAAGACCTCAGCTAGGGAGGTGGGGTGGAGGAGAAACAGAATTAACTAGCAGCAACACCTTGTGGCAAATCTCTAGGGCAAAAACTCTTCTTTCAAAAGTACATTCAGTTGCCAGGAATTGAAAGTAAAGTCTGAGAGAAGCCCATGTGGGACCTAAAGTCTCCTCTAATCCAGTGTACGGTTTGTTACACTACATTTACGTACATACAAGGGTGGGAGAATGATCTCCCCAGAACACACACACATATGGAGAGGGACCTCTCCAGAAACCTCAAGAAGGAGAAAGATGATGAAGCTGCATGGAGGGAACCAGAGGGTTGGCTGAGGCTGCCAGAAAGCAGCATGAGCAGGGCTGTGCCATTAAGAAGAGCCAAGCTGGGGCTCAAGGGTGACCCAAACACAGTCAGTGTCAGTTTTCTCAACCGAATGGGCTGCTCTGCAACCCAACAGGGAACAGTCCCTCTCTTCCCTAGTAGAGTAGGCAGGTGACAGTGACATTTCACCAATCATCTGGTGACCATCAGGCAGGTGATGGCACTGAATCAGCTCCAGGGCTCATCCTAGAAGCAGGAGAGATGGTCAGACACAGGACTAGGGACAAAGCTACCTACAACCTACCTGTAATGCAGGCCCAAGGTCCATCCAGAAGACAGAATTGGAGGCAATGTTACCTACAACAAAAGGTCCGAGGTCCATCCAGGAAGCTCGGTCAGGATAGCAAAGGACATGGCTGGGCACAGGCAAACTTATATCATAGCTCAGGCCAGAACACGGTTTCTGGGTGCAGGCTTAAATGGAGCTTCTAGACCTATGGACAGAAGGTGTGGGTGGGAGTTGCTGGTGAGACTGGCTGGGGTAATTAGGACCCACTGGAGTGATAGCAGTGGGAGACTCCCTGCTGCAGGGGGTGGAGGTTCCTATCTGCTGACCTGACCTGCTGTCTAGGGAGTTGTGCTGCTTGCTGGGGGCTTGAATCCAGAGACTGCTGAGGCTCATCCAACCCCCAGAGGTAGACTAGGCAAAATGTGGGGTCTACTGCTGAACAGGGCAGGGCCCTGATGACAAAGGATGAGTATAAGGAGTACAAGTCAAGGTACTCAATGCCTTCTTCATGTTGGTCTTTATTGGTAAGGTTTGCCACCAGGAAACCCAGGCCCCTGAGACGAGAGGGAAAGGCTGGAGTGAGGAAGACTTACCCTCACTGGAGGAGGACCAGATTAGGGAGCTCTTAATAAAAACAAACATAACACAAGTCTTTGGCACCTGACAGGTTGCACCCATGAGTGTTGAGGGAGTTTGCTGATGTCATTGTGAAGCCATTCTTGATTATCTTTGAAAGGTCACGGTGACCAGGAGATGTTCCTGAGGAGTGGAAGATAGAAAATGTCACTGTTAGCTTTAAGAAGGGCAAGAAGGATGATCTGGGAAATTACAGGCTAGTCATCCTCTCTTACAGCCCCTGGGAAGGGGATGAGCAAATCTCTCTGGGAATCATGTCCAAAAACCTGAAGGACAAGAAGGTGATCTGAAGTAGTCAGCGTGGGTTTATGAGAGAGACATCATGCTTAGCTAATCTGACAGCCTTCTACAATGACATGACTTGAGGGGAAAGCACTGCAGAGGAGGACCTTGGGGTCCTGGTGGACAACAAACTGACCATGAATCAGCAATGCACTCTCACAGCAAAGGCAGCCAACAGCATCCTCTGCTGCATTAGAAAGAGCACTGGNAGCATCCTCGGCTGCATTAGAAAGAGCACTGACAGCAGGTTGAGGGAGATGATCCTTCCCCACTACTCAGCACTGATGAGACAAACCTGGTGTACTGGGTCCAGGCCTGGGTTCCCCTGTACAAAAAATACATGGACATGCTAGAGTGGGTCAAGCAAATGGCCACAAAAATGGTAAAGGGCTCCAAGTTTCTGACACACAAGGGGAGGCTGAGAGAACTGGGACTGTTCAGTCTGGAGAAGATATGGCTCAGAGAGATCTTACCACTCTGTATAGGTACCTGACATGAGGCAGTAAAGAAGATGGAACCAGGCACACAGTGGTGCCTGGTGACAGTACATGAGGCAATGAACACAAATTGAAACACAGAAAAAACAATTTAAGCATAAGAAGAAACCCAATTTTACTGTAAGGCTGGTCAAAAAACACTGGGACACGCTGCCCAGAGACATTGTGGAGTCTTTGCTCTTGGAGATACTCAAAATCTGACTGGTCACAGTCTTGAGCGACCTGCTAAGAGTTTTGATCCTGAGCAACCTGGTCTAGCAGATGCTGCTTTGAGTAGAGGAATTGGCCTAGATGATCTCCAGGGGCCTCTTTCAACCTCAACCATGCTATTCTTGTATGCTCAGGGCCCTGACAGAGGGAAAGCTGATACAGCCATGCAAAGAGGAGAGAGGCTTAAGGGAAAAAAAGATGCTTGTTTTCTACAGCATCCTTCCAAGTGACACTCCCAGCTGAGTTATTACACTGGTGGCCTAATTAAACCACATCCTTTCTATCTTGTTTTTCTGCCTCTGTGGTTATGAAAGACAATGCTTTCATCTGAGTAGTACCATTCCGGTTCTAAATCTGCTCCTAAATCCCTTCCAGTGTTACACACAATATTCCCTGTTGCCAGAGGTGGCTACATGAAAATGGGATTTTAATTAGCGGAGAACATTTCCTAGGCTCCTCACCTCCCTGGGAGCTGTCCTGCATCTCTAAGGGCACCTGCCTATCCATTATTTACAATCATGCAGGCTCCGGGACCTCCAGTGGGGATCATGTTTCCAATGAAGCAGGGGGTTCCCAAAACCTTTGATGTCAGTTTATAAGGCTCCAGAGAAAGGATCACACTTCAGGTGAGAGCTTTAGGGCCTGCCTTTCAAAAAAGGGATGCCAAACTTGCAAAAACAAACTGCGTGCCTGGAAGGGCCGTATTCCTATGAGGCTGGATCCTCACTCCCTGTGTGTCAGTGTGACAGCCCTGAATGCAATAGACCTGTGATGACACACAGGGATCTGCGTGTTTGCCAGTATTAATTTATGATTCAGTGTTAATGACTGCACCTACTTTTACAGATTTCAGTTCCACCTGCAAGCTGAAGGATAAGAAGGTGCCCCTTTGTAAAATACAGCTTCGGACTTCACCAACAGCACCAAGCCAAAATAAGCGAAAAACGGTGCAAAACATAGTCACTGGTTAAAAAGACCTGCTCCCAAAAGGAGCAGGAGGAAGCCAAGACTTGACTGCCAGTTTGTCCCAAAACATCAGATGCTCTTTCAGGACACAGCACCCTTTTCATCACACCACAGGGCAGTTGTGGTCCATAGGGAACAAGTAATAGAAAATGTACAATCAAAGCAGCAATTTCTCACCTGTGGGAGGGCAGTGATACTGTGTGTCAGGTCACAGCCCTGGCTCTGGAGGAGCTGTGCTGAACTTCCCTGCAAAGTTTCACGAAGGATGTGTTGGGTTTTTTGCTTGACTTATTCTAGGTAGAAGTGTCAAGGCTTCCTGCCGCATGACATTTCCGCTGAATGTATGTAAGCAGTATCCTCCTCTTTTGGTGAGCAGAGTACTTAAGTAGCATTTGCCAGCAAATGTGAAAACTCTTGGAGCCTTTTGCTTTGCAGGCATTGTTTTTTCAGTTCATTATCTATTTATAGTTCTTGCCTTTGATCGATGTTTGTATTTAACCTTGCATTCCTTAATTTGTAGGTCAGTCTGCATTTACCATGGTTAATTTATTAGGGCAGATTCTTCTTCTCAGTCAGCTTGCTGGGGGAGGAAAGTGTATTTAGGAGCTGTAAATCATTCCAAACAGATCTCATCCAGTAACCTTAGTAACCGAGTTATATACTGGAACAAGCAATATTTTTATGGTGATACTTTTTTCAATGTGAATAATAGGAGAATAATGATAAAACAACACATTTGGGGATGGACTTGCCAATAAAATTTGCTATATAAGCGGCAGCCTTGCTTCAGAGCAAAATTCTAGCCAATCGTCTTCCAGAACCTTTGTAAATTGTCCCAGAGCGAAGCTTTTCTCCTGTCTACACAGTAAGCTAATTCCTCTATTACTGGATCTTGTAATGCAGAATCCAAGCATATTTTAAAGAGCCTTGAGTCACAAGCTTCATTAAACAGTAATGCATGCTGCTTTGATCAAAAGGATCACTTGAGTTGTCACTTCCATCAAATATCACTTTCTATGACAAAGAGGTGAATGCTTTAAAAGACACCAGAACACTTCCTGCCATATCAAGAGAATCCTGAAGGTCTATATAAGCAACAGCTCTCTGCATGGCACCGCATCTAAAACTGCCATTAGAAAAATCCTCATCTGGCCAGGAGGCACCCAGACTGCTGACTTCAGAAGTGTAATTTCTTCCTCACACGAGTGTCACAGATGCCTAGAGTTGAGTTTTTTGCAAATACTCCTTCCTTGAGCTTAACACCTGGTCTATGCCCAAGTACAATCCCTATGGGGAAATAAGACCTTTAGCTATGATCCACAAGGTGGCTGATCTGAGAGGTTGTTTCAGGACATGCTTAACTCATGTTGCATGCTCAGACATCACTCTCTCTTCAAACCAGGTGATGAGAGGAAAATGGGACCTTCTCTTACAATAGCTATGTGGCCAAAGCCCCTCTTCCCTCCATCCCTGCCCTAGGAGGCAGGAGACCTCAGCTGAGAGGGAGGCAGACTCACACGTGCCACCTTTCACCTCCAGTCTACACCTCCTAATTTGGGTGGATTTGGTCCCTTCCAGACAAATGAGGGAATGAAACCTCACCTTCTTGCCTCTTGGGGAAACAGCTCTAGCCATTGCCCATGAACACCCCTAGTCCTGAGGGATGGAGGTGCCATCCCACTGCCCCACAAGTACACCCTTAGGGTCAGCTACCCTTTAGGTCAGTGTAGGCCATTTGCTCAGCATGCTGACCAGAGGCAGGGGACTTCCCTTGCATACAGTGTCTAACACAGGGCTCCAGGTCCTGGATTGCTCGTCTTAGCATTTTATGTTTCAGCCTCTGACTTTTAGACACATCGGTACCTTTTCGGGTCTAGCCTGATGGAACCTTTCTCGGCATACTGTGAGGCTTTAAATACAAACCACAGCCATGGTGACTCTTCACAGACACAAGCACTCTGTTAAATCAGCACTAAGTTAAGTTTCATCACAGGTCCTATCATACCACTACGTCTGGGCTGAAACAGTTTGCTATTCACTACCATGGCCTTCACAAGGACTGAACAATTATTTGGGCCAAGAACAGCAAAATGCCATGGAAACTGAAGTGGAACATAATGCGTTCACACAGGGCAAGAGTCATTGGCTTTCTCTGCACAGAAAGCGCCATCAGCTCTTGAATAACAACAGGCAGTCAGGACTTCATCTCCTGCCTCATCAGAAAAATAGACCCTCCAGCAGTGTCAGCCTCCTGATACCATGCTTATCCAGGCAGACTGAAAGGCTTGTCAAGAGAGCATGGGGAGAGCCTCTAATCTGCTTTTGATAGCACAGGTACTCTGCACAGAGTTCAAGATTACCCCCTGTGAGAAGATCGAGTCATCTGTGACTCGTGTAGCAAAATACATACCCATGCCTTCTCTGGGACACCGGCTTTTCCCTTTGAGCCCATTTCCGTGTCACCCCCAGCAGGCTGACCTGCTTCGGAGAGATTCTCAACCCCACTTACCTTCTCTGAGAGGAGATAACAAGTTTCACCAGGCACATCCTATACAAGTCACAACAGCAGCACAAGGTCTCTGCTAGCCGGTGAGGTTCAGCGGCTCGGCTGGAGGACTGAGCTTCCCTCTGAAAAGCCACCTCGTGCTCCTGTCACTTTCTGGTTTTCTATACCTGTCATCGTCGGCAGGAAAGCATTAATAGTGCTCTGGTCACCATCTCCAGCAAAAGATATCATCAACTCCTGCCAGGCGTTTTTTGCTGCTGCAGATTTACAGAATGGCCTTTTAATAATTTTTTATCATTTATTTCACTTTCTATCACTCTGCTCATCTACTCAATTGTCTTTGTGATCTCCTCTGGGTACGAGATGAGCATCATGTTTGAAATCTGAAGCAGGCAGCAGGCTCTGTGTCCTATCTCTGTAAACAGCAGGCAGCAGGTGAGGCTGCGGAAGGCGCTCAGCAAGAGACAAGGCAGAAGGAAGCAGGGGGAGTAAGAGCAGCCTTAGAGCTAACACAGCTTTTCTAGTTGGAACAGTGTGGCGTGCTCGGTGGCAGAAGTACGCAGAAGCACATCTACTATTTCTTAGGTGCCGGATGGTGGCAGACAGAAATCGCAGGAGCTGGGGGGCATTCAGCACCTGGAAAAATTTGATTCTTCGAGACTCAAAGCCAGCAATATGTATCTTTCTTTGCACAAAAGGGGAACCCAGGAACTTCTCTTGGAGACCCATAGAAGAAATGAGGGTGATCGGGGTAACTTTTAAATGTTAAAAAAAGCTTTCCTAAGAGGTTTTCTTTTTGTGTTTCCTTTTTTTGCCCCCTTTAAATATGGGACTGAATTGTATTTCACCATATAAATGTCAGAAAAGCCTTACATCAGACCACTTGAAGTATAGCTCTCCCATGATATCAAGACTGTGAATTAAAGTTTGCTTTTGGCAAGCTCACAGAGAGTCTTGGCCCCTATCTGCTAAATACATTAGTTTTCCAAAGACTTTCACAAGCTGTTCCAGATAAGCGCACAGTAAGTAGGTGAGGCAAATAGACTTATGACTTCTGTTTTTTCCCAGCTAAGTTTTTCATCTCAAAAGTTACAGCACAAAATCACTTGGACATTTCTGTTACCGGTGACTTCTAGGCTGTGCTGCTTTTCAGCAGCGTGCCAACAAATTACTGAAGAAGGACACGGCAGCGCTGATGCGGCCACAGCGCCACAGAAACCAGTAATTCCCTGGCACTATATGGGGCACAACTTTGGTGGATGGAGGATTGGAGACATTCAGGTTTTTATTGTTGTTTTTAAAGCTCACAAAGTCAGGCTGGCATATTCGTGGTTGTTTAGTTGCAACAGCTGGGGAGTTGGAGGAGGGGAGGTGGGAACCAAGGAGCGGGGATCATTTCTGAATGGGACCTGACCACGGGTGCTGGTGCTCTTGTTCAGCCTCTAGCAGAGGATGCTAACAACAGAGAAAGAGATTGCAGCGTGGAAATTTTAGTTCCTAAATTCACTCACTCGTGATCAGCCCTGAGAGCGCAGAGGTTACATTTATATTAGTTTAATATTTATGAGCCATGAAACAAGATGTTTCTGGTGAATAAAAGGTGAACTTCTACGTGAGCATGTAAAACTGAACTCTGTTTGGCCTTGATATTTTGAAGATAAAGTGTTGAACTTGAACCCAGAAGAGAAATTTGTGCAGACCCTCCTGACCAGAAAGGTGACAGATGCTTGCCCAAGTGAATTAAATTACCATCTTTAACCTCTCGGTGCTGCTACCAACACTGACATCACCACTTTGCTGCAAACGGTCCATCCCCTTCGTCAAGAAACTCCAGCTCATGTCATCAAGGGGTTCATTAGTTTGAAATGAGGAGCTCTGACCCGGTTTGGACTTCTTCATAAACCTGACCTCATCGTTCACTATGAAGCAATCCCATTATTTTAAGTGCTTCCCTCTTGTCAAACTGCCTCCCCCGTTACTCTGATGTGCCTGTTTTTGAACATGTCCTTCATGTAAGGAGCCAAATAGCCCCTGTAAATTTAAACAGATACTATGATCTCCCCCCACTTTTCCTTTCATATCTTCCAGGAAAATCCAAACCGAAGAACGGCAAAACCTGTTTTATCCGGCGCACAGGTGTGTCCCCCATTGCAAATCACACCGTCCCTCAGCGAGGGGGAGCAGGGCTTTTCCTGCTGGTTTTGGGCGAAAGCGGGGAAGCACAGTTCCTCTTACATGAAATCTCTCAGCACCGGTGCAGCCGTGGGCTCAGGCCACCCTGCGCAGTGCAGGGATGCCTGCCGGAGGGATGGCTGGGGCAGCTTGGGGGCATATTTCCAGCACGTCTGCGCTGACTTTGGCTTCTCGAGGGCAACCGGTGACAAAACGTAACATGTACATAAGCCCAGTCTTATTAAGAATAGCTTACTGATCCCTACCGGGCATGCAGCTAAGCTTAAGGCTGCCGTTTATTCCCCATGAACACGTGCTCAAATAGGTGTGGGTCTCCCACTAAGTGCATTGGCGTTGGCTGGCAATGACCGGCAGCCTGCACCTCTGCGCCCAGCTGGTGTGTCAGTGGCACAGAGTATGTGAACTCAGCGCTCCACACGTAATAATACTTCATCACCTCTTTAACTGCTTTATCCATTTTTACCCATTTGCAAGCCTCAGGCTCCTGACGATAAGTAGATGGTAAGTGGAGCTGGTAAATTAAAAACATACACGCCACAGGCTTTTAGCATTAAAAGACCCCAAAGTTCCCGTAGTTCATACCGTCTTCCATTAACATCAACTCCATTGTCAGCAGGTAAATCGGATGGTATTATTTGCCTCTTAAAAAGTCTATCACCGGATTCAATACACTAGCACTATCACTTTCCAATGTTAGAGAGCAAGTTCAGAGGACTGCAAATATCCGGAAGTGTTCAGCCCAAGGAAGATAAATGTCCATTTTTAAATCAATGTTTGATGACAGAGAACTAGAAAGGACTTAAAAGAAAGAAGAAATTAAATCTGTTTGTCCTGGGATAAACGGGTTGCTCTTAATGGGCTTTTCTGATAACACCAAAGAGGCAGTCGTGTTCAACTGCAGCCCTGGGAGGTAAGAGCTGTACTCTCATCTCCACTCAACTATTGATCCGCTGCGTGGCCTGGGGCTTGCTGACATGTCTTACTCCCTGTTCTCTCAGCTGATGACAGGACCAGGAACCAGAACAAAGCAAATGTTATTTGAACAGCAAGGACAGCAATCTAAGTGGCCACCTTTAAAACACAGATGAAAAACTTTCCTTTTTCCAGCTTCCTTCTGGCTTATATTTTTCTCTGGGAGGCTATTTTCATTGCAAGTCTTATACAAATAAGTTTATGATGGTGAATCAAATGGTGATGCTGTTCTCTTTCTGGTCTCAGTCATGTTTTTGAGAAAAATGGAGAGAACAATTGCAACAGTGTTGAAACAATGAAAAGCTGGCGTCAGGCTCAATGCACGATACGAAAACATTTNGTCAGGCTCAATGCACGATATGAAAACATTTTGAAGCTCTGCACTTTAAATCTTACATTTTCTTAACTGCTCCATGGAAATATTACATATCCCACCAGAATACTGTGAAGAGTAGCTAGGGTATCACTGGGACAATCATTTTTACAGGGGATGAAGTTGGGCCATGTTCTGTTAGGGACTTTGGAGATCTCAATTACCATGTGAGTACAAAGTGCTATTGAAATGTCAAACACGTGTGCCAAGCCTGGTAGGGTGGGCTGATTCAAAGGCACACGGCAGAATGCTTCTGGGGTGCCAGAGTAATATTTGGTGCTTTGGGGCATATAAAAAGCACAAAATAAACCCCAGTTCAAATAAATAAGATCATCTTTCTTATGAAAGAGAAAGTGATATTTAGTATTTCTCCCTCAAGGCTTATAAACAGCTGCCACTCAGACAGAATAGATAATACAAATTTCAGACTAATCCATGAAATCAAGAATTAGAATACAAACCTTTCGAAATGTTGGTTTTCTTTCTGGGTGCCTTCACTGCTCGATGTGATGGCTCCACCACAAAAGGGGGCTGTTGGCCCTCTGCCAGACGCATTCACAAATTGCAGAGGAAGAGTCTGCCTAAAGTGGAAGGTTGAAGGATATGTTAGATAGATAGAGATGTGCATGCAAAAGTCACTGAGGATTGGCTTATCAATATGTTCTAGTGTTATTAAAGTCTCCTCAGGCACTAATGGCATGCTACACTAAAAGTAGGTAGATTTTGTCTTTGTTGGCAGGGATCAAACTCAGTTACTGAGCAAATTTGGAGGCTTGGAAAGCCATGCAGGTCTCTTCCAACTACTGTCTTTTCTCAGTAACTTCATGAATGCACTAGAACTTGCCAGAAGGTTGTAGCTGTGATGAATGTGCACGCCTCATGCTCCTCCTAAGCTGGGTATGGGACCCTCACATCAGACCAGCAGCCTCTTCCAGTTCTGGCCTGATCCCCAGTTATCCTGCTCTCCTAACTGCTGCTGCCTTCCTGGCGTATGGATCAAACCCTGCGCCTGGCCAGGCCGGGAGCGTGAGAACCTCAACACCAGGCAACAGCAGGCATGGGCCTGAGGAGCTCCATGTTCCCCCGAACTGCCAATAATAATTTTCCAGGGTCTCCAGAAGCTTTTAAGGTTTGTGTAGGACCAAGGAGAGAAGATGGCAAAGCTTACATTTTCAGGGGCCAACCTGCTTACATGCGTGGAGAAGCATTGTGGCAGGGAGGGCTGGCAGCACTGTGATAGTCATGTTTTCACTCACACATCTGAATTCTGGCTGCTTCTCCATCCCAGGGAAAGGCACGAGCATAGAAAAGCAGAAAACAACTTTCTCAGTTGGCCAGGGAACCAAGCTGATGATAGGTTTTGGCGAGAATCGCAACCTTCAGGCAGATACTGTGGGTGAGAAGGATAAAAAGTGGTGAAGTAAGGTTTTCCATAAGAAAACTAACTTGCTGTGAAAAATTGATAATGAGTAGCATCATTGCAGCATTCAGCCGAACCACTTCCCAACAAGCTCTAGAGCAAGCAAGCAGAAAGGTGTTGAGCCTCCATTTTCACTGCTGACAGATGTAGACAGTTTCTTCCTAGGTCAAAAGCGGATAACTGGACTAGAGCAAGATGGGAGTGAACTCAGTGAATTCAGGAGCCTTCTTTTGGTGTCATCAGCAGCCATTTGCTTTCCTCAACTTTCTGCACCTTTCTGTCTACTTTGCAATAGCCCTTGACTGACTGAGCTTTGGTCATACGGATGTTTAGAGAGGTTTGAGCTGGTCTTTGCGAAGCCCGCATTTGTGTAGGAGCCAGAATACTTGTGCATGGGAAATACCATTCCTTACAGAGTCTTCCTTTACCTCATGATCAAAACCAGCCATCACCCATTCAGTGATCTGAGACCACATACTGAAATTTAGGTGACCAGTCACAGCCTGGGCAGCATGAAGAGTGAATTGGTGAAGCCTGCAGAAAATCCGCTGAGGAATATTTGGTTGGACTTTCCAGCAAGTATAGACTAGAGATGGCTAGAGACTACAAATTGCTTCATAAAAACAGGTCTGTGTATAACTTGTGAACAAGAAGACAAGTGAATAATTCATCATTATCTGCATCATAGTTTAAACAAACCTGATGCAGTCATGCAGGGAAAGGGAAACCTCTCCTCTTTTTCTTGCAAACTAAGCAAATTAAATCCATGAATTATGGAGATATTATAAATGCAGAAACCAGGGTGACATGGAAATATCTAAGATTAGCATTGTACTTTACATATAGAATTCCAGAACTTGAACATTTCTCTTTCATTTTTATAGAAAATTTGGCTCGGAACTTTTCATTATCTGCAGCTTTGTACTGGCAGACAGCAGTGAATCCCTGCAGCAAACTTCCAAGCACTTCCTCAGAATATGTTCCTCTAAATAAGTTGAGAATTTGCTTATAAATATGAATTAGCAAGGCATGAGTCCTACGGAGGTCTTTAAAAAAAAAAAGAAAAGAAAAAGTTAGTACACTAGGAAAGCATTTAATACATACTAGTTTCAGCTGACTTTAGGTGTTATCCTTTAACCTGTGCTTTAACGTGCAATGTGCATCGTCTTGACTACACACTGAGAGGTGTCCCTGAGCGCCAGGACTCCCACCTGTGCTCCCAGCACTGCTCTGGCCCAATGCAGTGGCACTGCTGGGGGTGGCAGCAGCCCCTTAAGGACTCCAAACAACGGGTGCCAGCCAAAAGAGAGTTGTGCTTACTTTTACTCTGGGGTTTACTGTAGTTGTTCTGAAAAGGGAAAGAAAAAGGGAATTTGTGGCCAATTAAGTTACCACTGGTCGGTCGTTATCTTCAGCGCTATGCTGTGCACCATCGGTGCAACAGTTTGCTGCATGCAGGTGCTGCACCCACCATTCCTGCAGGAGACCATGGCTTCAGGAGTGCATATTTTGGATACCCTGGAAACACAGTCAGCCAGGAGGAAGGGAAAGGTGTTTAGCATTTCTGGAGGAAGTCCTCAAGCAACGCTCACAGACAAATTTTGTTTGTTTGTTTGTTTGTTTTTAAATAAGCATCCTGAAGTAATTAGCTGTTAGATGAACAATCACGTATCTCAAAGAAAGGTTGTCTGGACCCAAAGGATGAACCCCCAACTTTCAGTCACCCTTGCTTGTCTACATTTCTAATTGTCACAGGAATGGAGACTAGATCAGACACATTTAAAAAGGAGGTGAGAGCATGCTAACTCAGTGAGATCGGTTTTGCTGGCTTAAACCAGACCTGGGACACCACTATACCATAGTTTGGCTTTCCTGTCTGATGAGCTCATTCTTCACGCTAAAGTTTTCTGGGGCACATTCCTTAGAAACGGAAAGTTTTAGAGACAAAGAGCTCTCTGCTGGGCCTATCTGAAACTGCTAAGCCTAGAAACAAAATAACTGGGACTTCTTATTTGTTGGGTTTGCTGGCAAACCCATGCTAGAAGTTGTGATGCTACTTAAACAAAATCACACAACTTGTTCCAGGCCTGGAAGACCGGGTTTCTGCTGAGTTGTGCATGTTTTAATTGTCTAGACAGGATCCCAAACATAGACAGCTGATTTTGGTAGATTAAAAAATATTAAAATTCAAGCACGTGAAGCTGTGCCTCTAATAGCTAGTGTTTCAAGCACCTAAAATTACATGCCAGCAGGTCCTCTGCTCTTGGTAACACTCTGATTCATTACTCTTCTGATGTGTCCAAATCCCACGATAAAATTATAAACTCAGTAACTGGTATTTAGAAAGGCCTAAATACCTAAACTCATTATGCAGGGAAGATTATCTCAGAACAGCATGTCATCTCAAAACTGGATTTTTATACAGCTTGAGATTCAGAACTGTATTAGACTTAAGATTATCTCACATTGGACCAACACATTGTCATAGAATCTATTTAAAACGTTCAGAAGTGTCATTATCACTCTTATTATTGCTCATTACCTACATTAATGGGAACTCCAAGCTTCTGCCAGGGTTATAGAGCCAGAAACAAAAGGAACTTTACAGTTATCATATAGCTATACAGTTCAAAACCTCCAAAATCTTTCAAAACTGTCTTTAAAAGAAGACAGTCCATTGTCTTCAAATTCAACTCCGAGGGTGTTTTGCTTTGTTTAAAAAGAACAAAAAAATCATATTTTAGAAGATTTGCAATCAGACAAAGACTGAAAATAAATGTAGCAGTATAACCTGCTGTGAGACAGCAGGTATAAGAAATTATTTTCTGAACAGCATTGCAACAGAAAACAATTTTGGATAAGATAAATAGGAACCTTCTCATTAAATAACAGGACTAGAGCAAAGTCTGAACCATCAGAGCTCACTTGCCTTTCTTCACTTTTATATGCTTTGCCTCAGCCTCAGCCTTGGCAAAACACCTGCGTTTGGTGTGGAGTTGTTATCTTTCAGGCAGCCTGTAGCTACAAGGAGACTTGGGAAGTCAGGCACAGGTTTGACAAAATAAAAAAAGACACACTACTATGTGTTATAGACAGAGGGTCAAACAGACCCAGCATCAGTGAGTAAATATTGCATGAATGCATCCCTCCTCAGCTGCAGGTTGATTGCGGAGGGACTCCCAAATGGGTGGTAATGTCTAAAGTGAAAACAGCCAGTAACCAGCTTGGCACTGGTGTGTCAAGCAGGCAAAACACATCCACCTCTTCGGCTGCCGTGACCTATAGTAAGGTACATCTTTCCATCAGGTGCAGTTTAACCACGAGCAATCTCCTTGGGGTCTTCAAAACCATATTGTGAAATAATCAGTCTAGCTAAGACTAGAAAAAGGCTTCAGTCCCACACTTCCCATGCTTGAGGGGACTGCTGAGCTCCTGTGCCACAACAAAGATGGGGACCAGGAGCTGTCTGCCCTGGACATTCACACCCAGAAGTACTGCCAGGTGGTTTAAACCTAAAAGCTGCTACGTAGGAAGAAAGCGTGGTGTCTGCACGAGGACCTGAAGGAAGCTCCTGGCAGATGGAGCACATCCTGGAGTGAGGGGGTGTCTCAGGAGCTGGAAAGGGAGGAAAAAATGTTTGGGAGTTGATACTATCAGGAAAAAGCATCAAAATGTCTTGCTTCCACATCACCTTCTTGGAAAATCAGAGCATAGAAATTCATTCACAAGGTCTGTACTAAACCCAGTAGTGCCAGAGGACACATTTTTAGAAAGGCAGTAATCTGGATTTAAAATGTGCGAGCAATAGGGAACTCACCACATAGGCAAAGATGTTCAAATGGTTAACTGTGCTCATTGCTAGAAATGTATTTCTTATCTCTGATCACTCACACTGCTTCACTGTCCCAATACTGGGTTATGCTTTTATGATTCTGTCTGCTGAATTTAAGAGCCCTCTACTACCAGCACTCTGCTCCTCAAATAGTTATCAACAGACCATGTTCAAGTCACCTCTTAACCTTCTCTTCAATAACTAAACTCTTGGAGGATGGTGTTTTTCACATTCATATTGTCCTTTTTTGCATTTGTTTTTTAAATTTCTTTGCAGCTTTTCATCATCCATTCAGCATCAAGGATACTAGAACTAGAAACAAATGTTGGGGCCATCTTCAGCAGCCCTGAACACAGAGGCAGGTCTCAGCCTCCACAACAGTGGTGTGCATCCTCCTAGGTATTTACCCAAAGCCAATGTTTGCTTGCGCTCTGAGCCCCATTAGCTTTTGGGGACCTTCCCTTCCCTTAGTCATCCTCCACGGCACCTCATACATTTAGTGGGAGTGCCTTATGAACGGGCAGCTTTTCAAACGTACCTGATGGCTGAGTATGAGGCAACATGGCAAATATTAATTGGGAGTCTATTCTTAAGCACACGAGACAGCAGGGAATAAAGAACAAAGACAGAGTTGGCGAATTGCCTGGAAGCAAAAGGTGCTGCCACTGACTACGGCAAGTCACCAACTGTGTTAACATGCTGGACTTTTATTAATTTTTTAGGGTTTAGTGGAAATTTCTTCCATACATAAAAATATTTTCAATCACGCAAGAAAGAAGAGTCCAAGTTCATCCACTTTTTGTAGGGCAATACGGATGCCCACCTAGTGCAAATGGAGTCCTGCTCACAAAAGAGCTGAAGAGCAGAGACCGGGCAGTATGACCAGGGACTGTCATTGCGACCCCTTTATCAGGGTCCTGAAACACTCAGCTTCCTCTTCTGAGTAGTGATGAAATTTAAACAACGTGAGATGAGACATCTGCGAGTATAGAAAGGTTTAACTGCGGATGTGGACTGCTTCTATGAGGGCAAGATGCACAACATCCATTAAACAGAAATATGATGAGGGAGGCACGAGGCTTCTGGAGCAGTACGGTGATGGGGGCTACCCAGAAAAATCAAGACAGNTTTTTTTTTTTTTTTTTTCTTTTTTTTTTTTTTTTTTTTTTTTTAAATTAAGCACCTTGTTTCCAACTACACCATCTGTGGTATCATGCTTGGTCTTTATAAGGTACTCTCAAAAGAAGGATAATTACGAATTTAGTAACAAGATAGTACTTTTAATATTTCCTGTAATACGTTTCTAAAGTCTTACCCATATGTTTTCAGAAGGCTGTATCAGAGATAATCAGTGGGAAGCCAGGAATGTGGTAATAAAGATGTATGGTAGAAAAGCTAATCAAAAGATCTTAAAGAGAAGGAGAAAGAAAATATCAGTCTTCCTCCCAGCCCCCTTTCCTTCACTCCCTCTAAGACAAGCAGCTGGCAATGTGTGTTCATGTCCAAGTATCTGGTCACAGGAGGAAAGAAAGAGTCTCCACCATGAGGAAAATGAGCAAAATAGAGCCATGTGAACATGAAACAACATCAAAGAAGGGAATAAACTATTTCCCTCCTTAAAATCATAATTTTAAGACAGCAGTGGCTCCAAATGAGAAGCTGGTTGTGTGAGCTGCCCGACACACTACATCACATCACAGTACTCTGAGGACAACACGACAACCCACTGTACAAGCTGCACAGACCAGTTTGAGAGCTGGTACCACAAGGAGCAGGACAGGAAAAAATCTGCCCTAAATCTGGAAAGAGTTTGTGACAATTATCTGTTCAGAAATACTTGAAGTACAACAAGAATAGCGGCCAAAGCACAGCTTGTAAACTGCCATCATTTATTAAAGCGAGGGCATTTTGAGAGCTGGGAAGTATAAAACTGAGCCTCTGGGAAAAAGAAAACGACCAAGAAATGAAGGACTCAGAGACAGCTGCTGTAAAAGGTAAACCATTTCAAAGAAGTTAAAGATGGAAAAGTCCTGCTAGGTCGTGTAAGTCAGTGCCCTTACGAGTGCATGAGAGAGAGACAACAACAAAAGAGCTCTGGGCTCAGACATCATACACCGGCCAAGGTCGAGGCGACGAATTTCAGAGAAAACGGGCAGCCACCTCCAGGGAGGATCTCTGCCCTGACCTCAGGGGACCTGGCACCACAGGGCTTGCTTAATCTTGGCACCTGCCTATTACGTCTCTATTGGAAAGAGAGAAATATCTTGGAAAGTCAGTCATAAATATCTGCCCTAGAGCTATTCCTTTTCCTTTGCTGATAAATAAAAGCAAGGGAAAAAGTCCAGGTGCGAAAGGACACCAGGTCAGCACAAGAGAGGTGGGGCAGAATTTGGTGATGGATTGGATCCTTCTGGCCCAGCTACGTTTCTAATTATTTGTAGGAATAGGTCAGTGCCAGCAGTGAAATCTGCTTCGCTTAGAGCTAACAGAGCCCAGAAATGAACAGCAGCAAACAGAAGAGAAATTACAGAAAACAGAAGAAAAGAGAAATGACAAGGACAGGAGAAACCTAGCTGAATTTATGCTAACCCAAGCAGTATTGGGTAATAGGAATGGCTTTCTCAAACGTATAATAGGGGAAAGGAAAGCCAGTCAGAAAGTAGTTTCATTAATAAGCGAGAGGAAGATGAAGCAACTAGTAATTCTTCAAAGGCCACATTACCCCCTTACTATTTTTATCTTGAATAAAAAAGAAAAAAAGGATTTAGCAATTGGGAAATAACAAAAATCCTATACAAATAGCCAGTCGTGCAAGTTAAAGGAATGGTTGGAAATTCTGAATATCCACCGTAGAGATCAATCAGCTGGTCTGGTTGCACTCATCCTAAGGTGATGAGGGAATTAGCCAGTTAATTTACTGAACCGTTGGCAATTATTTTTGAAAGTCATGGAGAACTATGGAAGTCCCAAAGGCTGGGAATAAAGCAAATATAGTATTGATTTACACAGAAGGAAGAATGATCTTGGCAATTACTGCCCAGCACTTTTATCTTCAATCTCCAGTAAAATAATGGACAAAGCAGTACAAAAAGAGCTATTAGGAAACTTCAAGAGGGCATTGGAAACACGAGCAGCAAGTGACATAGGATAAAGAGGGAATCCATTCTAGAGGGAGTTATTGATGTTTTATACATATAAGACTGGAATCAAAAGTAAGGGATAAAAGTAATGAAATCGAAACAGAAGCCTCCCTTCAGCAGAGCACTTAAGCGCGTGCTTAAATCCTTCCAAGTAAGTTTTGAGCAACCACTGGATGAAAGGACAAGCTTGTTTGCATTCTTAAAGTTTAGCAATGAGCATAAACGATTTGCTTAATCAAGACCTACATGAAGAGCAACAGCAGAAGGGAGACTGATAAAGAACCCTATGCAAAGCTGCAGGAGAGAGTGAGTGATGAGGAAGAAGGAGCAAAATGTTCACAGGGTTCCCTCCAGTTTTGACTCTGAGTAATACCTTCATTAGGGATGCAAAAGAGGTTGCAAAGTGCACGTTCAGGTACAGAGGAGAAAGGGCAAAATCACAGCAATACATATGTATCTAGAGAATTACAAGCGAGAAGTAACAGAAGGCAATTCACTGTAAAACAAAACCTGCCTTCTACTAACACATCCAGGGGGAAATAACCCGAAGTGGAGTCATCCAAGGAGAAGGAGGAACCCAGAATAAACAATGTCAGGCATTTAGGAAGAACAAAACTGGACAGCAAATTGTACATTGCTTGTAAATGATGGATAAAAAACACCGTAAAGCCAGCAGATCATACTGAAGGGAGGTGATGGACTTTGTTGCCTGCTCAGTGCTTGGGGGTGGGGGGGCCCACACTGAGAACCCTCATTAGGTACCAGACAACCTAATCAGAAAAACTGGAGCGGGTTCAAAGAACAAAAGGCAAAAATGATTAAGGTGCCAAGGAGAGATTCTGACAGTAAAGTTTCATTATACAGCTTGGCTGTGTTATGATAAGACTTCAATCCTGCCATCCACTGCATGTCCTACACAGCGAAAATTGCAGAACGGAGGCTGGGGGCCGGTCACATGCAATCACTTTTTCTGATGCCTGTAGCTCCATTACTGGCATAGAGACAACTCTCTGACAAAAATTATGAGTTTACAACAGCCCAAATACCTCCTTTGAAAATGGAAAAGGGCAAGGAGTGAGACTCTGTTGTGCTTCTTGCAAAAGCAAAGCGCAGATTTCGCAGCTTAGAGAAAAGAGGAGTGACGCAGATTTAAGCCATGCATTCATCCTTCTAAATCTGGATGACTCCAACGTTTTATATGCATAAGACAGAGCTACCTTTGAAATTGCCCCACGGACAACACAATCTCCACAGCCCTATCTGAGACAGACACTAACTGCACGTCGGATATATCCCTGGTACCGGGGCTCAGGGTCCCTCAAGAATACTGAGCATAACTTCTGCAATTATTTTCTTACTTCACTTTGCCTTACTGCTGGTAATAGAATTTTTTTCCCCTTAAATTATTTCCTTCATTTCTTGTCATCTTTCACTCAGAACATCCCAATTATTCATCATTACTCCTTGCTATTTTTAATGCTTAACATCTGTTTAAAGAATGGATACTCCAGCCTGGAAAACGAGCCACAAAGTAATTTTGCCAGTTTATTGAAGAAAATTGTAGGTAGATAAAGGTGAGAAAATAGTGACAGAATAACACAGAAATGAGGGAATGTATATGGTTGGAAAAATCTGATATATTAAATACTGATATAACTGCTCGGCAGGAGGTCATGGAGGTGGTCAGCTATCATTTCTAGGGCCCTGATTTAAATCAGACACAGGTCAGAGTTGACGGAAATCTTAATATCCATTAATGACCTCTGTGCTGCCAGCTCAGCTCCGATTATTAGCAGGTAACCATCCAAAAGAGGTGTGGGCTCACACACATGCACAGAGCAGCAGGCTGCCTGGCTGCCAACAACTAAACAGGTCAAGACGAGTATGAAATATCCTTTTGATGGCTAAACATCAGCTCCCAATTCAGGACCTGCACCTGAATGATGCGGAGAAAGAGCACTCTGGCTGCATTCACTCTCTGGCATTTCCCTTCGGAAGAGGATTTACCAGGGAGACTACAAAAGATACAAAAGCACCTCCTTTCGCCTGCCCGCTGCTGCATGGCCGTATCCCGACATGGAGTTGAAAAGCAGCTGTGCCTCTGCAGGGTCCCCCATCCTTATCACAGCTGCCAGCCCCATTTCAGTCTTTCAGTAGTCTATCAACCCCCCAGCTTTTCTAAATATCTAACTGCATCTTCCCACGTAATAATTAAAGCCACAATAGCGATGCGTAGTTATGGCTGCCACAGAATTTTGTTTCCAAGATCTTGTTTTCATTTTCTCACAAATATCAGTATCTTGAGCCAAAACTTCCCAAGATTGCTTTATGCCTGAGGGAGAATTTTGTTTTGTTTTTTTGAAAGCTTGATCAAATGCCGTACAGCCAGGTTTTTAGAAGAAGGAGACAAAAAGAAAAAGGATGTGGCTTTTTTTATAGCAAAAATAGTTGCAACTTTATTTGAGCTTTCTTTATAGTTTCAGCAGCAAAGGGATCAACTGCAAAAATGCTTGACAGGCTGGTAGCTTTTACAGAAGATATTATGAGGTTTTGAAAGTCATATTTAGTGACGCAGGGAATTTTGTGCACACACTCTCCTGTCTCAGCGCTAGCACCTCTAATGATACCATTCCCAAACAATGTTCTCCGAGAGGGCTCTTCACTGTCTCAATCTTTCTGACTTTGCCTTTTTTAATTTCGAAATGCTTCATTTTAGATTCAGACAGCTTTTGTGAGCAAAAGCAAAGCTCGTAAAACCTATCGGCATTCGAAACAAAGGAGTGAGATTGGGAGGAAGTCCAAAAACGCCATCTCACAAAATATATTCAAATCCTCCAACACTTCTAAGGTAACATTATCCCAGTGGGTTAGCTATTTACTTTTGACATCTTTTGGCTTATTCTCTGCCTAGATGAAACACTAGCTTGTGACCAGTTATGGTTCCGTCCTTTTTAGGAAAAAAAATAGTATCAGGCAATGGTTAATAAAAGCAAGCAATAGGTTATTTTCCATCAACTCAGCTGCAGTATTTCTTCAACCAAAATGCCTGACACAGCAGCCATCACATTTCTAAGAACCATCCAAAGATTTACAGCAGTTTATTCTCCAAAAAATTAAAATCTGAAGAAATGAAATCTGATTTTAGGAGCAAAGAGATGGGGGAAGTATTGCCTGAAGGATTAAAAGAAAAAAACCTCACTGAAAGTCTGGGTAATAAAGTCAGAGTCTTTCAGCTTTGGCCATTCATCAGTGGCATTTTTCAAATACACATATATTTTAATATTTTAATATTTCTACTGGTCTGTGAGGTATTACTGACTCCGCCACAGTCTGCCGCTCCTGAGGAAGCGGTCTCAGGTGCCAGCGACAGGCTTCAGCAGCTACAAAAGGAAAGCTTCCAAGTCACCAAGGTGAATTAGAAGCCCAGCAGCACTGGGTTTAATATCCCCCTTGGAAAGGTGCGTTTCCGTTAGCAATGTAACACTCAGGAACACCTTCAGAGTCCTAGCCTGGAAATCCCTAGAACGTCCTATTTCCTTGTGCCTTTCTGAGATGGCTGCTCATTTCCTTCAGACATCCTGAGGCAAACACGTCCTCTACCCGAAATAGCTCAGAGCTGACATCTCTACCTGCGATGCTTGCTCAGCTCGGTGGTCTCTGATGCACAAATGAGCCGGCAGTGCTGAAATGAAAGATGAGAATTTTTTAATTGCGTTCGATGAACTATTATGATTTTGAATCCTTTTTAGACCTTCAGCAATATTTTATTAGCGTTGCTGTGAGGAATGTTTGAAAAAAAAGTAGTTCATGGATTCTTTAGGGCTTCACTCTGTTTTTAGGGTTGAGCTAAATGTTAAATCACAAAGGACGAGAAATATTTCCTACCACAGTTTCTTTAAATTTAGGCTGGTGAATAACAATCTCATTTCATACCTCTTCACTTGTCAGGCTGCATGGCAAATGCTGTGTCCAATTTTGTGTCCCCAAACACAAGGATGTTGACCAACAGAGTGAGCTCAGCAAAGGGCCACCAAAATGTTTGAGGTGGCAACACTTGCTGCATGAGATGAGGCTGAGGGAACAAGGCTTGTTCAGCCTGGGGAAAAGAAAGGACAGCTTTGAGGACCTACCAGCAGCCTGTCAGTACTTATGAAGAGGTTGTTGAGGAGAAGATGGAGCCAGGCTCTTCACTGAGGTGCATGGTCATATAACAGGACAGTGGTCATAAACTGAAATAGGGGGATGTCCAGACAGGATATAAGGAAAAACCTTTCCACCATGAGGGGTGTCAGACTTTGGTGCAGATTACCCAAAAAGGTTATGCAGGCTCCATCCTTGGAGGTTTCCTTTGCCTGACTGGATAAAGCCCTGAGAAGCCAGGTATGAATTCAGGACTGACTTTGCTTGGAGCCAGAGGTAGGACCTCCCTAGAGCTCTTACCTTCCAGACTACATGGTTCTGCAGTTATCGTAGGCACTGCGCACTAATTGATAGACATTGTGGCCACTGCATTTGGTCACTATATATAGTGGTTATCTTGGTGGAGCATAATGACTGGGGAGAGGCAGGGAAGTCTTCCCTCCTCTTTTGTATGCTGTACACCTGGGGTTTTCAAGAAACACTGCATTCGAGCCCTAGTGCTCCTGTAGATATCCTGGGTGAGTCTGAATCACTTTGGTCCTCAGATTCTGTTTTGTAAAGCAGGAACACCCAGTGAAAGAGGCAGAAAACTTTCAGGGATTTTTTTAATCCAGTGCCTCGCTACAGAAAGCTGCTTTGTCCTCCTTTCCATTTACACAGCCTGTTTTAGCTGGCACACTCTTAGAGGCATGGTGTCCCATGGGGATGTGCAGCTGGGGCTCATAGGTATGCCTGTTTCCCTAAATATTTGTTGATGTGCTTTATCGCTCTGTTTGGGACCATGAACCATTTAAAAATAATATTATTGCAAGGAGCTGCTTATGCAGTGATCCAGTTCTGCAAAAGGTGCTACTCCAGCCATAACAATTCTACATCGAAATGGCTAATGATGCACACAAATCATTTCTGTGGTAACTAAGCAGACACGCACAGCACTACACCTGCCTGAAACGATTTGTTGAAAAGCCAGAGATTTCCTCTCGGTTGACTCATACCTCTCATGCCTGCTTTTGCAGAGGAAGGGGAAACATCAGAGACTTCTCTGTTTAGATTGGGAAAGTTATTTTCAGCACGACTACTCTGTGCCGTACCAGGTAGTGGAGGTGGTGGTGTTCAGGGCTTGGGGACTGAGCTCCTCCATATTCCCCCCACAGAATGGGGACTTAAGCTTTTTATCATCCTGGCCTCCTTATCCACCCAAGCATCTGTTTCTCCAGCACACAGCTCTCTGCTATGAAATTAATGAAAGTCCCAGGGCTGTGGAGGCAGTCCTGGGGACTTCAAAAGTTGCCCTGAGTTGTAGGCAGATCCATGCGTATACCAGCAGGTTTGAAATGGGCACTCTCCCCCACCCCATATTTTACCAGCAGCACCAAGTTCACAATTCCATTTCATTTGCATGAGGAGCCGCCGGCTGACTGCCCGAACAGCCCAGGACAGCAGTGCTGAGAAGCACACTGAGGTCCTCCAACCAAACCCACCCATCGGGCAGAGGGCAACAGCAAGGGGGCCTCTCGTGCCGGCTCTAGAACAAGTTCCCGGCATTTGCTGCTGAAGCAGACTGCCTGCCTGGGATCTGGTGCAGAGGTTGGTTTGGGTTATCTTACTACAAGGTTCCAGGCCAGAGGGGACCATGATATGATTTGACGATGATTTGAACCTCCCAAGTATCAAAATTACATCTTTTATGCAAAATACAGAGTGGATCTGGATTTCGTTAAACATACCTCTTAAAAGGTACTTGTGGCACAGAAACCTCTGCCCGGAGCCCGGACTTTGGCACCAGGAGCTGCTCTGCTGCCTGCCTGGGACAGACAACCATCTGCAGTATCTGAAGGAGGAGGAAATAATAGCAGCCTTTTCTTTCCCTCTGCTGGCAGAAAGGAGAGAAGCATCATAGCCTTGTGCTCATCCTGAGCCTGCAGAGCTGGATGTCTCATGCTACCTTCACTAAAGGGCATGTAGCTAAAAACAGGCATATGGATTTTGTCTCTTCCCCCCCCCTCCTTTTTTTTTTTTAAATTTACCACCTTTAGCAGACTCTTTCTGTGCAATTGTTTAGATTAGAACGAATGTTTACAGCCCAGTTATATACTCTTGACAACAGGGTTTTATAATGAATAGACTTGACAGACCTCTAACTATCGACTCTCACATTAACAAAAATGGATTGAGATTTCCAGCAGAATAATTATACACATGTACAATCAGTGATTAATGAGCTTTTTGAGGAGAGCTAAAACCACTGAATCATAGCATGCGACTTTCATATCAAGGGCAACAATCACAGCATTGGGAATTTGTAGCCTTGCATAAAAACAAAAGGCCAAAATCTGTACTCTTTTTACAATCCATGCAAGCCATCAATTTCTCTGAAGTGGCATGGGGTGTATGTCAGGGGGAATTTATCCCACACAGTTTTATATTACTTTTACCCTTATATCACCTCCGCATTATGAGGCTGCCAGTCGGCCCAGCTACACCCATACAAATAAGCCTGCTCACGTAAAATAATTATTCACCTTCTGTGCACTTCCTCTCCCAAACTCCAAAAACGCCCAAAATGTTCTTGTATGGCTGAAAAAGGACACTTCAGCTGGCTGGGATTTTTGCCATTTGCTGGCTGGGCCCCTCAATGTGTTGATGAGAACAGACAAAGGATGGAGGATGGGGGAGCGGGGAGCCTGCCCCCACATACTGAAACCACAGCGTGCTTCTGCCACTTCTCTTTGGTGGTGGACAGGAAGGTGAAATACGGAAACAGTGCAGGAAAGGTCACTCTCAAGTTACTTCAAACTCAGCTGAAACTCTGATCTGCCAGATGTCTTACGAGCGAGTGGAGTTTTTTTCATAAGACTCCATCTCAATTTCCACACCAAAGAGGTTCAGATAAGCTTACATGTCTGCCTGAACCTCTGAACCTTTTGAAGTTTGCCATCACTGTCATTTTCCCTGTGTACTGCTGGTTTGTCTCACGCTGACTAAGCTCTTGCAGAACTACCCAGCCCTGATAACCGTGAAGGAAATGATAGGAAAGTCAACTCAAAAATAGAAGCAAAAGTAGTATTTTGACAAATTACAGGCTGGCGCATGGAGAAGTATGGCCAGCAATTCCAGGGAAATCCTAACGTAAGATATCTGGTAAGTATGACTTTGAGCACACATCATTAAACCCATGCCACGACAGCGCTAACCCAACACAGGCATTCGCTTGTGTTATTTTA
The DNA here is from genome assembly GCA_003993805.1 of Himantopus leucocephalus. Lineage (NCBI taxonomy): Eukaryota > Metazoa > Chordata > Aves > Charadriiformes > Recurvirostridae > Himantopus > Himantopus leucocephalus. The sequence goes on from RSEF01000002.1 coordinate 94,201,017, forward strand.
TACCTCCACTCATGCTGAGCCGTCGTGTTCAACCATTTAATCTGAGATGACAGAAGGAAGACCTGGAAGCAGAAAGTTGTGGGCGTGGAGGTCAGGCAGAGGCTTTCTATTTCTGGTCCTGTCATCAGCTGCCTACTGCCCTGGGCAGGTCACCTCACCTCTTGCTGTCCTACCTGTACACAGAGGAGTCAGAGGACCTCTCTCCTTCACAGGTCATGGTGAGGCTTCACTCGTCAATATATGTAAAGCATCTGAGACCTTCTTGTCCTGAAGATGTTACCTCTGTGAATGGCTGCCAGCATCCCTTTCGAAAGACATGAAGGTTGGTTAGTTTTTGGTGCTCTTACCCATCTTGGAAATTGTGAAGCCCCATTTTACCCCCTGCAAATCTGGGACCATTTGATGGGTAGGATCACCACCTTTTTCTTTGGGATTGTAGATGGCAGAGTAAACTGAGAGGGCATCGGTGAAGTTTTAAATATTGAAAATAAATTAGGAAGTTGGACTGCTGCCTGCAAACTGGAGCCACATTTCCCTACGGTGCCTTTTTCTGGGGCCAGGAGCACAATGGCTATTTGTTATCAGCGCTGGTGTGCTGCTGCCACAGTAATTGAAACAGACTGCTCCCTCCAGGAAACACCAAGCAGCAGTGCTTTTACCGGGATGGAGGGCTAGACAAGTAGGGGAACAGAGAGAAAGCATGCAAAATACAGATAAATACAGGTAAAAGTACCCACCTATAGCTGAAAGCACGAACTCATTGCATTCAGCATCACAACAAACACAGCAATGCTACAGGTGGCAGATCAGCGATGCCGATTTACCTGCAGGCAGGCGGCGGTTTTCCTTCCCGGAGAGCGGTGCTTGCCTTGTCACTCACAGAGCTCTCCCTCAGGCTGACAAGCTCGGCAATTGCAGCTCAATCGCTGTTGTATTTTCCCCAACAGGTATCTCCCGCGGGGATGTGGTGACGCAGCCTTGGCCTCTCCTGGGTTTCTCCGGCTCTTCCGTGCCCAGCTACAGCCCAGAGCATGGTAAAGAGTTAGCTGTGGATTGTGATCAAAACTTATGGCTGGAAGACAAGAGATGGATTTGCTTATGACCTCTCTATGGCCAGGACAAAGATGTACAGTGTTGTGGTGGTAATAGTGTTTTGTTTTATGTCCTTTTACTGTATTCCCCAGATTGGTCCTCTGTAATTTCTCACTTTGTAGAAAAAGAGCTGTGGGTTTCCTTCAACTCTCTGCCAATAACTACATAAAACCTCTGGATACATAAACCAATGTGGACCAAGCACCAAAATATACACTCTTGACACTTTCCTTCGTTGTTACTAATTGGGAGCATCGTTACTGCTCAGTGTCACAGAGGCATCAAAAACTTGCTGGGTGCTGGAGATCAAAGTAAGCAAGAGCACAGTTCTGGCCCCAGGTGAGCACAGTCTGGGATGCCTGAGCCAGCGAAGAGATTCAGAACTGGGCTTTGATGAATGGGTATCTCTGGGCCCTACAACTGAAGCTTAGAGTCAGATGTAGACTTCATGACTCAAGCTGTACCTCTCAAAAAATAATCTTCCTGGTCATGTCTGGACCAAAGAAACAGCAGCTAATAGTTACAATTCCGCAATCCTTTTTCTTAATGCCCACAATATTTCATGAGATCTCAGAAGGGGCCTTGGATGCTAAATTCCCAACAAAGGCTGTTGTAGGAACTCATCCGTGGGGTGACGATGAAAGCAATCATTTCGTTTCATCATTTTGAATTCCAGAGTGGCAATAACAAAGCTCTGGGCTTCTGTTTCATGGCTTTTCCAAATGAACAGCACTTGTTTTGCAGCCACTAAACTGGCGATTTGCTGTCTCATGCTGTTCTGGAAACTCACCAAAAGGTTGAGAACCACTCTGGATTTTTTTCTTCCCCTCACGTCTTCACTAGTAATAAATGTTTTACAGGCCAGATTCTGGAGTGACACTTCTTTGCAACCACCCCACATGTTAGTCATATGCAAGCCCCCTTCTTCCCTAATAGAAGCATGGGACCTGTGATACTAAGAGGAATGGGCAGCAGCAAGTTATTTTAATTACCAAAGGTAATACCAAAGGCACACTTGGAGGACAGATCCAAAGTCTACTGATCTCAGCAGAATTCTTCTCCCACTGACCTAACCAGGCTTTTGAGCAGATCGCCAGTTAAGGAAAATGATGTTGCTGCTGTTTAGCTACTTTTTTGCTGTAGGCTGATCGACCGCTGCATTTCTCACTTGTCTCAGAGTTGGCCCACTGACCAGCCTGGACAGAAACGTTGGCTCCTTGCCTACTTTGGTCATGCTGCCTTTTACATCCGCTCTCAATTTTCCCTGCTGTTGTTCCTGGTTGCCCTACGCTGTTTTTGCCAACTCCCAGGAGAAGAGACAGAGGTTTTACAGGGGAGCGATGAAGCTGAATGGCTGCTACTGAAAAAGAAATCCCTGGATCTCACAGCCCTGCAGAGCCACTGAATGTACAATCAAGATGAGAGCGGTGAAGAATATATAAAAATGGAAATAGCTTTAAAGGGCCCACCAGACTGAAATTGCCCACGAATCATGAGGGACCACCTCTGCAAGCGGCAGGGCTAGTTTCTCCACTCTGTAAGAGATCCCCATCCTCCCCAGGAGGTCTGCAGGAGACCATTTCCGTAAATTGCGATTCGAAAGCCTGTCACCTGATGTGACTCTGGGGGGCAAAACCAGCATTACTTCAATGCAATCCCAGCATTAAAAAGTTAATAAAATATATGTCACTGAGAAACCAATTGTACCTGCAGGGTAAGAAAAGGTCACACATGAATGCATGAAAACTGGGCATGCTGCATAAACTGTTGATTGAAATCTCCTTTCCACTCATATGTGAACACATTAAGTATAAACATGATCGGCACACAAAGAGAAATAAGACTGACGATTTTTCAGATTAATAAACTTTGGCTGTATTTTCTTTCATTTTCCTGCAGTACACTGGCTACTTAGGCATTAGGTGGCTCAGACGCTCTTTCTCCTTCCTCAGTGAATTAAAATACTCAGACCAATATTTTTCAGGAGAAATAAAATAGCGTTGTCTACTGGATTCTTGTTTTGTGATGTAAAATCCTGGAACAATTTGATGGCCTCTCCTCTGAATTTCAAAACAAATGTGACTTGGTGCCAGCAGTTGGATCAGTCTGTTGCGTAAATGTAAATGCCCATGAGCGTAGTGACAGTGCTGTTGATTTCATTAGGGGAGCTCCTATAGAACTGTATCATTCACTTTATGGTCTTACAAATGACAATTGTTTAAGCACAACCTGCAGTGCCTGCTGTTATATTATCTCCGGGACAAAGAAAGATGCATATGGACTTAATGGAGAGAAAGCAAAGCATTTGTTAGGACCGTAAATGAAATAGGAAATTATTCCATCTAGAGCAGCATATTGGGTGCTGTTGCTTTGTTATCTGATTTCCTGTAGCACTGGTAGAGAAAGTGTGTTTTAATTAAGGTTTTATATAGATTTTGTTGAAAAATGTTTTATGGAACCAGAATCTGTTTGTGCAGTCTTATCAAAAACAAGGGATTGTGTGGAATTGCCTAAAATTTTCCAGAATTACCTTTTAAAAGCAAGCAGTGGAAAAGCTATGCTTAAAATATGTAGACATCCCATTTCCATATTTTCAAATTACACTTCAGTCATTCTGTCATCCTGTTTTGAAATAATTTGTTGTCTGACTTTTTAACAAATTTCATGTTGTATAATGTAGTAGATTACACATAGTCAGAAGCATAGTCATAGCACTCCAATTTGCCCTTTTTATGTTTTGCACATTATATAGTGCAATATAATGCAAAATGAGAAGTCAAATTTGTAAGGAAACGGATATAACTGCTTTAAAAACACTTGTTTCTGGGGGGAATTTAAAAATCTTTTAATATAGCTTCTTATTCACAAGAGTGATGTTCTTCAGCAGGTCAGAGGTTCATCTTCTTCGCAGCTTAGATTCAAATCGGATGAAAAATGAAGAACGGAAAGTCAGGAAAGCCATTTAAGAAGACAGGAAATATAGAGAAAGCATTTTTACCTCGACATTGACAGAGCTAGAAAGGGAGAGAAAAGGTTACTGGCGTGACAGTGTGCACGTGCACATGGATATATATACACACACACGTACCCATGCAGTACAGTATAACTTGTACTCTGTCTGTCTCTGTATATTTGGTCCCTAGCTCCATTTTGGTAGCTGGTGAAATGACACACACTAAGAGAAAGTGCCTTTTTATCCAAAGCTTGCAACTGCAATACACAGGATTTGAAAGAAGCATCATCTTCTGCTGGAAACCAGACCCAGAAAGACGAGGCCCGCATAGTGAAGTCCCTTTAATCCCACTGGAAGCTGCGTACCCGAATGTCTTTGAATAGTTGCCCCTAAACAACACCTCCAAGGACACACAGAAAGCATATAGCTGGGGAGCATACCTAAACCAGATTTTGTAAATGTCTTAACTGAATGATTTACCCACCAAAATCATTGTTTCCTCCTTGCCTGTACAAGACTTTGCTGCTCGTGTGGCATTCACTGCCTTATGTTCCCGTGCGATAACGGGTCATAACTGCATGCACACTAGTCTAAGCTGCTCTCAAATAACAAAATTATCAAAAACCAAATAATGTTCACTACCACAGTTTGCTTCAATAGCTATCATTGTAGGAACAAAAGAAATCCTCTTTCATTTCTTATTAAATGCTTTGACAGTATTAGAAGAATGTCCTGATTTTCTTTATTTATTCTGTTACATTAATAAAGCAGAGAATTTTAGGGAACTGAAAAGCTTTGAAGAAATGCCTTTCAATCCCAGACCAGGAAAGACTACTGAGAGTAAGCCTAAACTCTTTACAAAAAAATGTAATTTAAAATGACCAGAGTAGAGTCAATGTCCGCTCTTAGGGGCTGCATCATTCATACGGCACAAGGCTGAATAACCCAAAGCTGTTAAGGACCAGATTTTGCTCAGAGTAAGGTCTTTATCAGAACTGGCAGAAGAGAAATGTGCAAATACCTGCAAAGCACATAGAGATGGTATGATACCAACAGGCCCTGAAATATTTCTCCTCCTAAGGTACGTGTTATGTTATTTGAAGGTCAGCCCACTTTCAGCTAACAGCAAAAACGGTAATTCCTTTAACAGAGGAATTAATTAAGCTCCAAGTGAGAGGTGAGTTTTCATTAATCACTCTGAAACCACTAACTTTTTCTGAACCGTCCTACTGGTATGTGAAAAGGGTGTTAGATGTTTCTTAAGTCAAAATTGTTTAAATTGGCTTCACAGCATTGACAGGACCATCTTGGAGTCTCCTTTTACTAAAGCACACTGTTCTTTCTCATTGAATTAGTGCCAAGGGTGCATGGAGTCCTGTCCAGACAAATTAAACAGGGAAAGGGGAGAAGTCCTGGCCCTTTCAAAATCAATTGAAGCACCTGTGCAGGCATCAGTGTGTCCAGGACAGTCTTTGCCCAAGAAAGCTACAGCTGAAAGTTACATTTATCCTCTATCAAACTTAATGGGAAAAGAGAGCCTTTCCGAAGGCAATTATTTTGCTCCTAAAGGCATTATTAAATACAAAGCTGAGTTTCCCCAGGACTTCAGCCCTGGAGGACAGATGCAAAGCTGCTTCTCCAGCATGGTGTCACCCAGTTGTATCTTACGTTTGGAAATCTCAGTGTTCCTGAGGAAGAAATGTTATTGCGGCAACAGTTACACGGGTGAACTCCTCACACTTTGCCCTCAAGACGCTCTGTGAAGGCGTGTTCCTGGCATTACGCTGGCTCTGGCCCTTGCCCCAACCCTGCCCGGGGACACCTCCTGCCCTTCCCGAGGCACAGAGCCTTCTCCGGACACAATCCCATGGCTGTTGCAGGGAAACTTTGGTTGCAAACCTGACCAAGTTGTCTTCTCTGGGAAAGCATTTCTGTTTCAGAGAGTAGAGTCAAGCTGCACAGAAGGAGAATAACAAGTGACACAAAAGTATTCTAGGCATAGGAGTGGCAGAAAGGTGTTCAGGAGGGACACTGCAGCTTATCCCTGTTTGCTGGTGATTCATGCTCACTTTTTCAGCTCTGTGGGAACAGGCTACAGCAATGTACAAAGGAGTTTCAACACACATCAGCATTGACGGGCAAAGAAGAGAGAGAAATTATTATAGCTTCTAGCAAAGCCCCAATTAAAATTAGATTTTAAGGTAATGCTAAGTTAGCCATTTAATCAAAATTCTGTGTACACAGTTAAAATGCAATCTTGTTTCATACAACCAGACTTAGGAAGCAAGATAAATCCTTAGAAACCTTCATATTTAGGGTCAGCATTTTCATCTATTAATGAAAACATCACGAAACTACAAGGAGGGGGACAGCATTTTCAAAACATCTCAGATCAGTCTCTGAGATGCATAGACTCCTCCATTCCCAGCCAGTTTTCAGTGGTGCCAATTATGTTTTTCTATGAACATGTGTTGAAATCTGCATACGTTCAGCAAATTATTCATGCATATGATGAGTTTTCAGACACAGGAGTTACAGGCCTGGTTTCATCAATAGCACATACCTGCAAGGAGAGCCTCTGTGGTGCTCACAAGAGACATGAAACAAGCATTTAAGAATCAGTATTGGTGTACCTGTCAATCACAGCTTTAATACAGGAAGCACAGCAAACCGTCTTTTATGTCTCACCCACTCATTATAAAGCTTTCAGCTCTTAGGTCAGCAGCACGGTGCCACCACACATCTGCCACGCAGCGATGTGCAGGATGCTACTGACCCCCTTGCAGAAAGCTGGTTCCTCACTGCTGCTGCCTTCACTGTCACCCCTCCACCACCTGCTAATCCCCCCCAAGCCCCAGCAAGCAAAGTGCCACACCACCGGTTCACTGCTGAGATATAGAGGAAGCGAGTTTTCTTTCTTCTTCCTAGTTATTTGCCACTATATCTTTTTTTAATTTAAGATACACCTCCCACCTCAGTGGGACATAACCCCGTGGTGCTGGTGTGAACTGGAGGATGAAGACCAAGGGTGCTCCCTACCACCACAGCTGTTGGCACAGCAGCACTCACCCCTGCTGCAGGTGACTTCTCCAGTGCTGGGAGGGGACAGGCTTGAAAGAGGTTTTCCAGTGCAATGAAGGAAGTGAGCAAGGAGAGTCTGGCTCTAAAAAAAACACCTCATACTTCAAAACAAAACAAAAAAAGTCTCCTTCTTTAGAGGACAGTCATGCAGAAGATGATTGGTGAAGATTGGCTTGGCTGAAGTCAGTTTAAACATTGAAAATTACTAGTGTGTGCCTTTCCGAAATCAACACCCTCAGGAATTACAGAAAGCAAAACAGACATATAAAATCTTTCCAAACTTGATATATTAAAAGAAAAGAAAAAATTATCCATTTTTACTTACAGTAAAAACACATCTGAGTGACTTTAGGGCAGAAGTTTTCCTTGAAACTTTGACTTCGAGGATGCTGTTGGAAGTTGGGACTTAAAATATAATTTGGTAGTCGCATAAGAGAATAATTTGGAAGGCTGAGATCATCCAATCAGAGAATAAACACATGTATCTTATGAATGCAAATAAAATTCAAGGAAATTTGAATATCAAATGCATCCCATGACTTGTTTTTGAACACCCACCTATAGCTTGAGACTCTCTTACATGTTATTTTCCTTATATACGAAAATAGCAATGAAAGCAACAAACATAGAAATAGAAATTATTTCAAGCACCTGTGGGCTTCAGATAATATTTTCCTTTTGCTGAAAGCAGTTCAAGAAAATCTACATCCTATGGTACTACAAAATTCCCTTTTAAATTCCGTATGGTGATTACACATTCTGTTAAATTTGATAAAATTTTTCCTGATCAGATAATTTACAGAAATTAGTAGTAAAATATCTCAAACAACAACTAAATTAGTCACAATCTATTAGTAGACAAACTGGTAAACAGAAAATGAAGAGAAATTAATCGAATAAATTATTCATTACAATTTATTCAGTCAGCTTTGATTTAAATGCTTGTTAATCCTTTGACGGTTCATGTAGTACAATCTCATAGTACCCCTGGTTAGGAATTCCAATATCTGAAGTGTGATATTTCTTCTGAAAAGCTGCACTCTCAGATTTGCCATACAATACCAAAGCAGAAAAAAAATGGTTTGGATCCCTGCGAACATTTTGTTTCGCTAGTTGGTTTCTCTAGTAAGAAAATAGCACTTTGGTAATATAACACAATAATATAATGCAGTATCATAGAAAACAGACGTGTAATAAATTTGTTAGATTGTCTAAAATACGAAGTTTTACCAAAACTGGTAGCTGTTCTGTGCAAGATTTGGACAGGCCAAACTGTCTCTTGACCTTTCTGGACCGTGCCAAACGCTCATGCTCTCTTTCAACGTCCATACCATATGCCAAGGAGCCGCTAATACAACACTAATGAGTGATGACCTCCTAGACACCACAAATTATCATTTCTAAAATTGTAACTATGAAGCTTTGTCAAGAAAGCTCTCCAGTTCCACAGAGACCCTAGAAAATGGTTTGGCTGGAGAGCCATAGGAACAGAAAAATAATCTTGTTTGTGTAAGGGCTACCTCACACCTAGACACGGAGCTCTTAGTTGTGGGTCCATTACCATGACAACATCTTACAGAAAAAAACCAAGAGTTAAGGTAGAAATAAAGGAAGATTCATGGTACACAGATTTAAATACAGATCACGCGTTTTAAATCCCCAAAACAGGTGTAAGAAAGTGCACAAAACTAAGTATACGTATCCACCTGGGGTTTTAATGAGCTGTAAAAGGGCTTGCTCGCTCTGTGTTTCCTGCTGTTAACAAGCTGTCCAAACACCTGTAAAGCCTCACCGCAAGAATTCAGCTCCTAAGAACAGCATCTTTCCCCAAGGGTGCTCCTGATCTGGGAATATATGTTGCCTGTCCACATAACCTTTCCCTTGGCTGTAGTCACAGTCAAACCTCCTGCCTCTGATTTTCTCTAGTCTATAACTTGAGCAAGACATAAGTTTTAAGTCTCCTTCCAGAGGCTTATTGACTGCCTTCACCTAAAAATGAGCAAAGCTCTTGCCTTTTGGGTCTGCCTGTGTGGAATCACCTCCTGTCAAAATGACGAAGGGCTCAATGAACTACAGACACACCAGCAGCTTGCAGGGAGGTTAACCACCACCATTGACCTGTGGAGGCCCAGCTCAGCTCCTTCAAACCAGCACGTTAAATAGACATGGAGAAGTGAGGTTTGCAGGAGTCCATACAGGAAAGTAATGTGTGACGTTCACAACCAGGCTGTGGATGCTGAACACGGTGTGGGCGAACACCTGGGGTGGGCTGGGTGGCACAGGTCCAGACTGGAGACTTACAGGAAACTCTGGGAGAAAATTGCCCTGTCCCTTCCAGAAGAAGAACAAGGGCTCCCGGCTACCTGAACCCTATAGAAAGGGCCAGCAGGCAAACCTCAGCGGCAGCCAAGATTTCTCTCCGAAGCTGTACAGGCTGAGAAATAACACTCCTTTTCCAAGGAAATGGCATTTCTCCCTCCTCCTCCCCTTCTGGGTCTGCTCATGGGGTCCAACGAGGATGGTGTGGGACGGCGATAAAAAATGGTTAGCGTGGGTGAGCTCTCACCTTCTGCATTCATGGCCTGGCACCAGCTGGGACTGTGGCATGAAGTGCTGCCTGCTGGGCTGAGATCTGGACGGAGGCAGTGCCCAGTCCTCGGCACAGACAGAAGGGCAGAGATGCTTAAGCTCTCGTGTGCGTATTGTATAATTAGGGCCTAACAGAGTCCGGTATTTGAAAGCTCACTCATGCCATTCAGTTAATTATAATAGCTAATTTATATCTTTTATTGTTCTATGAACTTGAAATTTCTATTTCAGTGAGAACGGAGCGACAGCTGATGCAAAATGTGCTCCTGTAAATAAACATGGGTTGCAGCAAATGGAGAAAGGATGTTCAACAGTCACAATCATTCTTAGTTAGGATATTGGGGGAAAAATTGTAGCACATTAAGAAAGCAATAACGCTCAACAGGGTGTGCATTCATCAGTCAATATGTATGCACAGGGAGCATGCAGAAGCATGGAGAGCAGGCAGCCATGCAGGCTTAGGTAACAATTACTCTGGTGCAGAGCGTTGGGCCCTGCTGATGGATCACACAAACCGGTGGCAAGAAGAAATACCCAGGAGCTCGGCTCTCGCAGGTGCCAAGTGCTGCTGTGGATTCACCACACCAGCTTGGGCAAGTCACGCGCCGCCTCCAGGGTCCTATTTTCCTTAAGGACAAAATGGATTATACTGGCTGACTTTCCCAGGGGAGTCACTTGTTCTGTACCAGGAGAGAGCGGCAGTACTTCTGTTGCTGCTCAGTATAAAATAAGGATAATATGTCCCTGAAGAGGATGGTAGCAGAACTCCTTGTTAGCACAAGTGAGTCACTGTGCAGGGCTGGCGGGAAGGGGAAGCAGGACCCTCTGTTTAGTAAGACTGGTATTAATGCCCAGAAGGGACCTTGCAAAGATCAGATGACAGAGCAAGCCATTGATATGTACCCAAGGCTCCCGCTGGGGCTGAACTCTCCTGTAGTTGCCCAGCATCGTGTCTCTCTTGCTTGTCCCCAAAGGCTGGCTCCACAACCATGTGGTACCCACGGTGTGGATTGCTCTGCACCCCACTGAAGAACCACCCTGCAACTGTAAGGAAGACCTCTGAGACACAGCCAGCCCTCTCCACAGTCCATTCCTTGCCCAACATAGTCATCCCTGACATCAGAACTCACATTCAAAAACAGTATCAGAATTGAAAACAATTCATTTTGAGGTTCTACCCCTATGACATTTGCAATTGTGCTTGTTAAAAAAAGCAGTTGTTTCTAAGGTGCTGTGTTTTCTTTTTTTTTAAGCAACAAAAAAAAAATTGTTCTTCCTAAAGGGAGAATAAAATTAACAGGGCACACCTCAGGGAATTGGGCAGGCGATCCACAAACAGCCTGCAAATGCTCCAGTTGGTTATTTCTTACGCTCGTGATGTGCACATGGTATGCACAGATCCACTTACCTCATAGAGAGGAAACAAAAAAGGAGCAAGTTCATGAACTGCTTTTCATTCATTTACCATACACAAGTTCCATTACTGACCGTATGTATGCACAGCACATACACAAAGAACAGCAACAGTTACATATGGTGCCTACTGCTGTTAAGAGCCTGTCACACTGCACTTCCCAGTGTTTGAACCAGGGTAGGCTCATTTGAAAAGATTTGCAAACCACTCAGACTTTCATTTTGGAGAAGATGGATAGGAGAGGGTTATGGGACAGCTTTAAGGTTATTTTTACGCACAATCATGAAGCTAAGTTCCCTTCCTTTCATTTCTCTCTCTCTACCCTCCATTTGACACCTCAGCAGCTACTTGAGCGCACAAATTGACCAGGAGTCTGCATCTGCCAAATAACTCTCCTTCTTAAACTGTATTCATTAGTCATACCTTTCCCCTCCCTCCCCCTGCCCTTCAGGAATTAATTCAATATATTCCTTTCAATATATTCCTTTCCACAAACCACATTTCTTTAAGCTAAAAGTAGGCAAACATCTTAAACCAAGGAGAAGAAATTCCTCCTTCTGCTGTCTTACCAACAGCCTGGCACAAGTAGATCCAATACACAACACTGGGTGTGAATACAGATACAGGTATTGTAATTAGTGGAGCGCCAGGTCAGAGTTTTAGAGTGCAATCGCCATGTGCACGTCCACCATTTCAACGCTCTATTCATTCTCCCTCCAACCTAGGTTCCTAGTCTGGTTTAACCCTGTTTTTTCCACTGGCCAACTTTCCGTCCGCTCTTTTCTGAGGTTGGACACAACCTCAGAAAGTCTTCCTCCAGCTCATGACAAGGTGAAGTGACCTGCGATACAGAGGGGTCCACGCATCACTAAAGGGGGAATCCCAACAGAGAGTGAGCTGGCTGCTCCCCAGCCCTCATGTACCCCCACAGAAACAGCACCGATGCGCTACAGCATGCGTCAGGATTGACCCTAAAGTGCTTGTCCCATTCTTACTTCTAAATGGCAAGTAGGTAGATTCCCACCCACTCCATCAGGAAAATGGCACAAAATTGAGGTAGAATATGAATACAGCAATTTTTCTTGATTTTTAAACAGATGTAGCGATTGCCTTTTTATTAAAATAAATAAATAAATGCGAGCAGCATGAATTAGAAGCCTCTGCAGAGTCAGCACATATTATACAGGGAAGCTAATCTCACCACAGTTAAGTAGAAAATATCCTGTCATTATAAGCCTGATCTTGTCTCCCTGTCACTATTTAGCTTTGTGAAAGCTAAGCTGGCCTCCTTGAATTTTCACGGGCCAGATTTGATGAGAATATGTAATTTTGTTGGAAAGTTTGGAGGCAAATGGGACAAGACATCTAGGAAAGGTGAGCATTTGTACTTCTTCTACTCTTTTCTTTGGCCATCTTTAGATGCATTAACGTGCTGTGAAGAGCCACCATTCTCCCTTTTCCTGGGACACACAGTGCCTCTCCAAAACGAAGGAAAAGACATTGATCCCATGCTCTGCAAGAGATTTTTGACTTGGCCAACACTTAGGAGCTTCTGTTCAGGGAAAGACAAGCACCAGTTTGCTTCTGTGAGTGCTATGGACATCTTTGCATGTTTAAAACGCACTTCTGCTGTATGCATTATGGGGACATTGCCCCATTGTAGACTTTAGAAAGATCTCACAGAAGCAGACCAGTACATAACAAGGAGCTGGCAACAAAGGATGCTACTGAAGGTGTATCTAGGCAGGAGGGTTTGATCAGAGGAGTGACTGGTCCGCAACTGGCAAGCACTTCTGTTTGGTGAGCTGTCATGACCTACTCCCATAGTGGATGTTGGTGGTTTGGTTTAGGCTGAATTCAAGACGAAACAGAAACATTATTTTGATGCAGGGACAGGCACTTAAAGTTACGTTCGTCAAGAGGTCAGCAACCTCTCAAAATCTGAATAACCCCAATCCATGCACAGCTTCAGAGGATGGGGCTGGTGTGGGTGGACCAGGAGAGGGAAAGCCAAGATGAAGAGAAGAAGCAGACCCATGCAGTGGTGCAGCTTAGGCTCCTTTCCTGCCCGCACAGAGCAACAGGATACCTTTGTCTCCTTCAGCTTGGGTAAGGTTGAGCTCAGACTTCTATTGCTGCCTGTTAGGCTCTTGCTTTCTGCTTCTGAACGCGATCAGGCGCAATGTTCTATGACTCCATAAGCATTTTAAATTACTTCACATATGTTTTTTAATACTTGACAGATTTATATTAAATATAAATGCATTTTATGAAATAACTATGTGAAAGTGTTTCTTTGCAAATCACTGTGTCTGCTGTGAGCAAAACTTAAATGCAGGGTTTGAATATACCAATCATAGCTTCAATTTTGAGTAAGGCTATCTGAAAAGCCTCTGGGGGGAAAAAAAAACCATAAACATTTTGGCTTATGATCCACCAAGGGGTTAAGCTGAAGGACAAGAACAGAAGTGTAATTTTAATTGTGCATATTTTTCCTAGCTATTCCAGTAGGTTCTGCCTCATAAATTCTCATGACAATTGCATAATGCTGAACCTATCTGCTGGGAATCCCAAAGGGAAGGCTTAACCCTTTTTCTTTCTTGAAGTTTGATAATTAATTCTATTTCTTTCAGCGAGAGGAGACAGCTTACCCAAATGGCCAGTCCCGAAACAAACACTGACGTAGGTACTGTACCATACTGTACGTGCTCTGTACTTTCAATTTCCCTGCCTGGGTCACAGAGGAATAGGCAAACTGGTTCAGGTAAAATTAGAATTGACCCAAACCTTGCCACTTAAATAGGTTTTTGAGACATTAGGTCCTATTAACCATTGCTTTGCAGCGCAAATTCAGGGGCTTGCATTTAAGCTAATATCCCACTGAAGTCACTATGGGAAGGGTAGAATTAGACCCTGGGTTGTTTGTTTTCCCCAGCAGTGGCTGCCTGCTAATTGCAACTGTTGAATGTATGCATATTCATTACACCACAGAGCTTGGAAAGCTGCACAGTCTGCAGCTAATGTGCTGAATCAGATAGTAAATCAGACTGATTAAGATACAACGTTTAGGCTTAAAAGACACACTAATCACACAACCTTGTCATTGGAGCTGACTTTCAAACCATAACAGGGATTCTGTAGAGAAGATGGGGATCTGAACAGGGGTCTAAGGGCCACCTGCAGCAGCAGGAGGGGGGAGGCTGGGTGTCTCCTGTAGGACTGACAACCAGCACAGCCACCTCAGCAGGAGGACTGAGAGTGCTCCTTGTGGGGAGAGCCAGCGTCCTCAGATTTCCCACAGCCCCTCCTGGCTGCTGTCATGCTCCAGCCACCGCACAGATCCCCCCAACCCATAAGCAGAAACTCTTGTGACGCTCCTGCAGAGTAGACTTCGCCACCTAGGAGCTAACCCAGCCCAGTGCTTGCCAGCTCTGTTATTTTTAACATTATTCATCAGGGTTCTGGATGTGACAAAGCCTTGCTTTGCAGTAAGCTAGAGGGAGCCAGCTGGAGAAGGCTTAACCCTACCACAGAATAGCTACACCAGAAAACATATATGTACCTGACACTGCAAGCCATGTCTAGTGCATGGAAGTCCTGGGGATCTTGTGGTATGAAATTTTGGGGAGCGTGTGCAGTCACAGGTATGCTGGGACCTGTTTCTGCTCCTCTCGTCCTCATTCTGTGCTGCAGCAGACAACAGTCATGAAGCTGCTCTGCTGTATGCCAGCACAATGGGGCTTCTTCTCACCTTAATACACTGTCATGGTTTCAGCTGGGATGGAGTTAACTTTTTTGCTAACAGCTGGTGTAGTGCTGTTCCTGATTTGGGATGGGAATAGTGTGATAGCACACTGATGTTTTTAATTGTTGCTAAGCAGTCAAGGCCTTTTCTTCTCCTCACACTGCCCACCAGCGAGCAGGCTGTGAGTGCACAAGAGCGTGGGAGGAGACGCAGCCTGGACAGCTGACCCCAACTGACCAAAGGGATATTCCATACTGTAAGATGTCATGTTCAGTATATAAAGCTGGGGGAAGAAGGAGGAAGGGGGGAATGTTTGGAGTTACAACATTTATCTTCCCAAGTAACCATTATGCATAATAGAGCCCTGCTTTCCTGGAGATGGCTGAACACCTGCCTGCCGATGGGAAGCAGTGAATGAATTCCTTGTTTTGCTTTGATTGTGTGAGTGGCTTTTGCTCTACCTATTAAGCTGTCTTTATCTCAACCCATGAGTTTTGTCTCACTTTTACTCTTCTGATTCTCTCCCTCGTTGCAACTGAGGAGAGTGAGCGAGCGGCTGTGTGGTTCTAGTTGCCGGCTGGGGTCAAACTGTGACATGTGCCTTTCTTTATTTTGCCCTCAGGTACACTGTGGGAGTAAACGCACTCTCAGGACATGACTGTGGAGAATACTTGTGGTTTCATTATAGAGCACCTCTGGAATACTACCTGCATTTGTTGTTAGCCATTTCATGTCTCTTGGTCCTGTAGCAAAGGAGCCCTTCCTTATACAGTAGTTCTGAATCTGCCTGGAAGACAAGCATGGGAGAACGAGACCTCTATAAATGCGTTCAGTGAGTTAAGTTGTTTGTTTTGTGATAAATAGCATGCTATGCTGATACCTTCAAGTGTTTGACATTCACAGTTTAAAAACCTGAAGCAAGTAGTGTTGTTTGCTTCCAGATTTAACCTTCTGAAACCACCTTTGCTTGTGCTCCAGATTCGTTTAGTTTGACAGCTATGTGAATTCCAGCCATTGGGCCAAAATTGCCATCTTGGTTTGCATGAGCAATACTTCCAATGACCTCTGAAAAGGTGCATGCACATAGAAAAGGCACAGTCTGGTTTCAAAGTCTGCCAAGTGTTTGCAAGCACATCTCATTTTTGTCTGGTTTGCGCTCAGCATTCTCTGTACTGAAGTGAAAGAAGCAGAAGGAAACATTCCTCCTCACTTCATCTCTCTGGCTACGTCACTGTCACCAATAACTCACACAAAGGCACGGTAGTGTGCAAGGTGGGATTTGAAGGAGACAGGGGGACTTCCCCCTGTTGCAATAAGTTTCATGTCACCAGACAGCTTTGCTTTACCTGGCTCTGGCTCTCCTGCTACGCAAATATCCAACACAGGAGTGCATTTGCTGTGTTTGTGCAGAACAGAGACACGCTAGTGCAAACGTGGTGGCAAAGCTCATTTCCAGAAGAGATCTCCGAGGTACCACCAAAAACACAACAAACACTACGAATTAAGCCCTAGATAAAGAGAATCTGCATTTGAGACGCACTTGGATCTCATTCTGAGTGTTAAGTATTTTCTTCATCCTAGTTACCTGGCAGCAAACTCTAGTCTTCACCGTCCTTAAAGCCTGCAACAGTTCAGAGCTGTAGGAAAGCACCTCAAGCCTGTGTCTAGCAGGTACTAATGCTCTTGGAATACATCATCTTCAATCTCGAAATAGCCACCATGCTTGTGTCTTACTCACTTTCACTCAAACTACCCATAGTGTCAGGCTGAGAAGACGGCAGAGATGCAAGTAAATGAAAAAGAAAAAAGGCAAGTCCACTAAACATTGGGACACATTACAGTTTACAGCTAATTCACTTTGGTTTCTGAAGCAAAGGCAATGAAAGCACAAGCTCAGACTTTTCAGGCAGTGTCAGTTTAGCAATCAGCTCCAAATGGAGAGTGGGCTGCCCTGCAAGAAGGCGCCCAGACGATATCCTCAAGGGTGTGCAGAGGGTCAAAAGCTAAAGCAAGAGAGGTAGCAGAGACTACAGTCTCCCTCCTAGTCTTAATGGCACCAAAGGCAATTTCACACCAAATTCATTATCTCTTTGTCACATGCTTTTGAAGAAACTCTTTGGAGCTGCTTTGTATAGTTAAATACAACTATTGTATACACACATAAACACTACTTTCACCAAGATTGCTAACTGCATCAACATATTGAAACAGATGCAACATATTAGTCATCCCAATAGTAATAACCAAAGGTAAAAGGAGTGAATTTGGAAGGAGAAATGGGGAAATCTGTTTCAGCTGAAGTTTGAACCCACAGGGTACAGCATGGCAAGGGTTTGAGAGAAGACAGACCTCTCACCAGCTAAAGTCAAGTTATGTGGCAGGTCAGAGATGGCCAGAAGCAAAGCAAGACAGCAGAGTTAGCCCACAGCAATCCAGAGAGAGTTTTGAAAAGGAGAAGACTGACTTAAAAGTAAAACACAGTGTGAGTGGGCAAGCAGTGCTGTTGTGGTGAATCCCAAATTAACAGAGAACTCAGTATGGAAAAGTGTGAGCATGCTTTGAAATAATACTGGCAAAACTGGCAAATAATGGCAAACAGCAGCATTTGGCACATATTTCAGTGGCTGCAGGGCAAGCAGCAGGGATAATCAGAAAGGAAAGATGACAGGAAATAATGCCCGTGTGATGGGGTGGCGGAGTTGCACACGGGAAGGAAAGGAAATCTGCAGCTCTGGTTTTCTGTCATCCTGCTTGTGCCACCAAGCAAGTAAAAACCCATGACTGGGGAGGGAGGGAGGGAGGACGGAATGGGACAGTGGTCCCATACAAAGGATGACTGAGAGTTTCAGTTACCTCTTGACAACTACGTTGCTACAGAGACTCCTCGTAGCAACCAGAAGGTGCCACTACAGATGCCCAAGCTGCCATCTCCAGAGAGGATGGCCCTCTTTATTAACTTTCCTGCGCCTGTGGTTTCATCAACTGTTTCTTCTTTAAACGGCATCTCGAAACTGATGNTGACTGAGCGTTTCAGTTACCTCTTGACAACTACGTTGCTACAGAGACTCTTCGTAGCAACCAGAAGGTGCCACTACAGATGCCCAAGCTGCCATCTCCACCACCTACCACCAGAGAGGATGACCCTCTTTATTAACTTTCCTGCACCTGTGGTTTCATCAACTGTTTCTTCTTTAAACAGCATCTCGAAGCTGATATCCTGAACAGTCCCGCTCTGCCCCAGTGCTCACACCTTGAACTGCAGTCAGAGCAGCAGGGAGAGAAAGCACCACAGGAGGAGCATTTGAGAGAGAGAAAACAGATAAAGGACATCCTTTGTGCCTTTAAAGCCTCTCCCTTAAAGTTCTGCAGGTTTGTAAGAGCCAGTGCCAGCGATACCTCACACCGCAGAGAAACTCTCCCCATCTCTTGCTCGGCAACAGGCTCTGCCTCCAAAGCAGATTCTAGCACTTGCTGGAGTGTCTTCCCTTTGCAAACCAATATTGCTGTTTGATGGATCACATCTAGGATACCACTGTATTAAATCTTGCAACCTCACTGCCACATGCAAAGCATGTTAGATATCTGTAGGAGGGAAAGATATCTCTTTAAGGAACCTAAAGAGCACAGTATCAAACAGGCAAAGGCCACTTCCTTTTTAAGATGAAAACAAACAAGTGCTTCAGAGGAATTGGCTTTCAGTGTTTTATTTTCAACAGCAGATTTTGTAGGCTGATGTAGTGAGCCTGTGTTAGTCAGATGATACCATCTTAAGCCTGGGGCAAGGGAAGAGGAAGAAGGAGCATGCTGCATAGGCAGACCCCTTGACAACAGCAGAGATTAACTAGCATGCAGATATACTTTATAAGGGTCCAAATGGATGTTGAGACACCAAGAGAGACTGCAGTTAAGTGGGAATAAGCTTTGCTGAATACATGAAATGCCAGAGGATCTGCAGAGGAACTCTTGGCAGAAAGAGCCATTAATCACTGTAGCCAGCTGCATCCCATATACAGTGCTCACCTTGTGAACCTGAAAAATATTACTGTAATAAGAAAAAAGACGCCCTTCAAAAGCTTCTTCAGGTGCCCTATGCAGAGACTGCAGTAACTCTTTGGGACAGATTATTTTCTGGCTGTATTTCTTAGTAGGCAGATTCCTCAGCTCCATTTCCAACAGCAGCTGACATAACTAACACCACTTTCATCTGTCGCAGTCACCTTCCCCTATCTTTTCCCTATAAAAAAGCTCAGACAAGTGTGGGAATGGTGGGGTGGGCAGGGGGAGCAGGCAGGGAGAACAATGAATTGACTCGTCTAGTTGTAAACATCACCATCTCCCCCCTGCCATAGGTAAAGCTAAAATTCCCAAAGGCCTTTCATGAAGGGCAAATATCGTACCTTCTTTTTTCTACAATGCTTTTGATGTGCCCATGATCCTAATCAAACAATGAAAAATAAAACCCCATGCATGGAAACAAGATCACCTCTGGCTTCAATCTGGCTTACATTTCCATCCCCTGGAGTTGAGTCAGCATCAGTCGCATCAGCTGCTTAAAGAAGAAAAAGGTGAGCTGCAAATATTAGTCAGAGGCGGAGGCTGGAGCAGGCAGGGACAAGTGACTCAATTCCCAGTTGGCTCCAAGAGTTCCCATCATCCTCTCTACATCAGCACATTTTTAAGTAGGTTCAGCATGACCTTGTAAATTCCCCCCTACGTCACCACAGGGGCTCTGAGGACCTCCTCCTTCTTTACAATTCAGCTTTCATCTCTCACCCTTTCTCATGCATTTTGCATTTTATGAGACGCTTGCTCTCAAAAAGCAACAAAAAGTTGTCTGTGTATGTCAAGATGCCTATAGAGAGGGGACTTTTCTAAGCAAGGGTTCTCTAGCTGGGACTATTCACATTAAATCAGAAGTTAACTCCTGAGGACACCAGGACTGCTGCCTGGAACATGCACTTAATTTTCTAACAATAAATTGCCATTATTGCAAGACTGACTTCCAAGTGAGGTGTGCCTGGTACACTGGTTCTGAGAGACAGCACAGGGCAGGGCTCAGCTGGTTGTGCTACTGCCTTGGGATAATCGCATTCACTGAGACGTCTCTTGTAAAATGCCTGAGGCATTGGAAAAGGAGAAAAGCTGGGCTACTTCAGCCACCTCACGTCCAGACTAGCCAAAGCAGGTGTGGGTCAGGGTTGCCAGTGCTCCCGTCTATTCCACAACCACACAGCCCTTGCAGGAAGAGGTGGTGATTACTGACAGTTGTTACTCTTTCCCTGCAAGGTACTGTGAGCTTGTCTTCTTTAAAAACACAGATCCTCAGCTGTCGCAAATTGCTTGAGACCCTCTGGCTTTCACAGCACAACTCCAGTTTACAGGAAGTGAAAACTGAGATGAGTTTCCACACTTTTCACAAAAGAAAAATAAAATTGAGATCAACAGCTTGTCAAGTGGCAGACACTTAAAAAATGAGAAAGCTTAGGATGTCTCTCTGTAAATATATTTATCCATCTGTTTTTATGGCTTATGTCTTACCTCTCAAACTATACATCTAGTGTTGTCCACTGTCTAAGGCAGTCCTTGAAATGTCTTCTCCTTCTTGTCATGTCTCTCAGATTTTGCCCTAAATGTGCTCTACAGCTGTACAAGCTCCGTAACACAGGAGACCTAGACCCCATCTTACTCACACACGTATTGGCAAAGTTGCTTATAGATTCAGAAATGGGATCATCTAGTGAATGTAGACACCTGGGTCTTGTTTCCCTTATTGACAGGTTCCTTGACAGTTCATTAACCAGTTGCTAATTTCCCTCCCTCCTATTTATAGTGCCAGTCCTTAAGGGTATATGCCATCTTGTGTTGTGAGTTTGTTGGTCCTCCTATGCACTTCTTTATAACAAGCAGTAACATGTCAGAAAGATCAACCTGTGTCCGCTGAGTTTACGGTGATGACTTTGGTAGTAGCACCCAAAGGAAAGCAACAAATGTTTTATACACAAGAATTATTTCACACCTACCAGTAATGGGTTGCAACCACCACATTGCTGTATGTTTCCCCTAGGTGAATGCTCCCTAGTGACTTAATAACCAAGGTGATTGCCTTGAGGAATTAAAAACTCCAGGATCTATTGCAAACTCATTTTGTTGCCAAGTTAACAATACAGTAGCAAAAGTAATTTAGAAGCATTAAGTGTTCTTCACTTACCATTTTCCTTTGACTTTCCATTTCACAGCACTCTGAGGACACCTTGTCCTGACGTGGGAGCTAAGGCAACCAGCTGAAGGAAGGGGTGGAAGAGCTCTTCCCTGGTGGAGGCACCGAGGAGCACCTGATGCAGGTGGGGAACGGCAGCTCGCTTCCCTCTGACACAGTGGACACCTTCCTCCCTTGACATCCTTCTGCCCTTTAGGGGTGCCATTTTCTGACTTCACATTGCAAGACTAAAACTAACATAGCCTGATCCAGCCTCTGACATTCAATTGGCCTTTTTGTCTCATGCACACACACATGCATGCTTTTTAGGGAAAAATATTGTTATCTAAAGTGATCCATAGGTCTAAAGAAGGAAAATCTTCACCCCAGATGGGGAAAGTCTATGTTATCCTGCAAAGCTGGAGCTGCTGACCAACACACAGAACCATGGCTTCTGACGTGTTTTCCTACAGCCTTTCAAGTAAAGCTGACTTGCAAATAAAAAACATGCCTTTTCATACAAAAATTCAAAAGAAACTTTTGAAATGGGGTGCAATAAGAACGTTTTTGTTGAAACTTGCAAGTTTTGAGGGGAGGTTAATCAAAAACTGGGGAAATTTTCAGTCCTGAGAAATTTCCGTCTTGTTTTGAAATAAGACATTCGCTGGGAAAACTTAAAAAAAAAAATTCAAGTAGGTCTGCATTTAAACACTTGAAAAAGTCACTTTAGTCCAGCAAGTTAACATGGAGACCTGCAAGCTGATTATGAAGGTAAGAATTAGAGGTATTCAGACTTGAAATTTTTCAATTAAATTTCCACATCACATGGACAAAAGGAGGATGTTAATTCTTTACATAAACATTATGCCACCTTCAGCCAGCTGTGGAATAGGCTGAAAAAATTCTCAAGCTTTTACAAAAATGTTATAAAAAATATCGTACTTAATAAGGAAAAAGGATGCACTCTTCTGTAACTCCAAACTTTCCAAGCTTTGTTGAGAAAAAAACATGTTCTGAAAGGCCAAATGCACAGCTTTGTCAAATCAGGGAAATAAAAAAAATATCTCTGAAATGTTTGCCACATCTATAAGTTAATTACATTTTTAACACTACCATGGCCTCCAGCCCTCACCCTTTTCCATCCATCTCACCTTCAACAGGTTTTAAAGGTGGTAAACATCTAGCTGGTCTGATTTAAGCTCAGTACTGTGGCATAGTATTTCCAGCAAAAATAATGACACAGCTAGGCAGCTCTGCTCACTTTTGCAAAGCACAGTGCTATTTATTTTAGGGCAATAGTAACACAAAGCAGACATGGGACATATAAATACAGACACAGGTTCACTTGTTTCTGTGTATTTACCCCTTGCTCTCAGTTTCATTTACTTTTTAAGTCACTATATGGCTTTGTTCTTTAGGCTGTTTCAACCATAGCAAACAAACACATATATTTTCCACCAGTGGGGCAAGATATTTGGACTATGCTATAGGAAGATAGGGAATAGGGTATTAATTGCCATCCCTGACTCCCCTCCAAGTCATTTAAAAAACACAAGCTGTCTATTACACTCCTATAATTGAGATGAGTCTTTACTAAATGTTTCATGCACCAATCTAACACACCACAGTGTAATAGTCTTTGATGTCTTCTTGCTTCTGTGGCTTTATGAAGGCTAGATTTACACTAATTTGCAATTAAAGGAAGGCAAACTTTATGCCAAATGTACACTTTTGAACCCCAGTCATGTCAGTTCTACAGCTGTTCAGATAAAGTTAAATATCCCTAATAATTGAAAAAGTGCTTTAAAAATATTCTAATGGTGAAATGTCTTCACTTTAGGCTTGGGACTAGTTAGGTTATAAATGAGTTAATTAGTAAAAATCCTTGCAACAGAGAAATGAAGCTGTGCAGTTGATTGCATAGATCATACATGTGAAGCAAGACGTGAAGAGTATCGACGCTGACGGGTTGAGTACTCCAGGGTAGGAGTCAGTGCTAATGGGATACCTGGATTTCCACAAGTTCAGCCAGCCCTCCACTTTTCCAGAAAACAGGGAGAATAGCTTGGTGAAGGGGAACCTACAATAGAGGAATGATTTGTGTTTGCTGAATGGATGAACAAACCCTGTGTCCAAAAGCAAATATAAATGCAAACATATATTGTATACAGTGCAGGGCCGGGGGGGGGNGGGGGGGGGGGCGGAGAGCCAAAGTATTCGCCAGTCGACTGCTATCGCTGCTTGTAATAGGGTCCAGCAGCAGTCTAGTGCTATGTCACTTGTAATACAGCTCTCACAAAAAGAAGTCCCGGAGTACTTCTGATATAAAGCTCAGCTTGTAGCTGAAGGAATCAAGGTCCTTATCAGTGAGAGGGGCTTGCTCTGGATGGAGAGCCAGCATTTGCTGTCACTGCTCAAACCTTCCAGAAATAAGTCAATGTTTCCTCCCATGCAGAGTCCAGCCGAGGTACCCATTTTTTATGAAGTCTCGTGATTTGGAGTACAGCTGTTCTTTGCCTGAAATAGCTTAAAGGTACCTTTTCAGAGTATATATGCTCAATATTTTTCTGCAGATACCTGTGCCAAAAATCATTAGGTGTGTTTTAATGTCAGGCTAGACATATTGACTCTTTCAGACCAAAAACTGAAGTCCTCAGAAATTTATATCCGCATATAAACATGGAGTAGTATGATACCATGCACCTATAAACTCACAGCTGAGGACCTGGATGAAGGGCAGTTGTCCACAGTAGCCAGAGGACACAAATGAGGCTTTCAGTTGTTCAGCCTCCTGGAATCATAGAATCATTAAGGTTGGAAGGGACCTTTCAGATCAT
>RSEF01000002.1:94225023-94254295 GCA_003993805.1 Himantopus leucocephalus
GATGCCATTGGCCTTTTCGGCCACCTGGGCAAAAACGGGAGAAATAAATAGCCTGGAGAAATAAATGGCCTGGAGAAATAAATGGCCTTGTGCCAGTGTCCCATATGGTTGTTAGATAAACATCAGCCAAAATTTAACTTGGGACAGCTTAGACGTAGAGGAGCTTAGCATTGCATAAGCATGCTAAGAGGAGGAAAAAATAACAATAAAAAAAAAAGAAAAATCCTGAGGCAGCCCACTCAATGCTTCTTTCCTGAGGGTTAAGTTTGTCCCACAGCTGCTCCTTAAAGGAGTTCATCTTTCTGCCAAATGTTTCTGAAAACCTAAAGACTGCAGGTCATGAGTGTGTCTGATCTTTCAGAAGAAAGACATGAAAACACTGCTGGCAGCAGAGAGAGGTAGGTAAGGACTAAAAGAAAAAGCCAGTTTACAGGCTTTCCAATCAGTCTCTCATACTTCATCAATCGTCTGCTGAGAAGGCATTTGAGAGAGGGAGAGAGTCTTTACGTGCCCTTTGCCCTCTAATCCACTACTCAAATCCGATATTGACATGAGCTGCTACCAAGGTAAGCGTGCACAATAGTTCATTTAAGAAGAAATCAACCTGTATGGCTTCCTCCTGGCACCAGCGCCCTGCACAGGAGCGCCCGCAAGGCACCTTCTGTGAGCTAGAAAGATGAAAATGACAAATAATCCTGGTTTCAGGCAAATACTATGGAGACCTACACCGTGAGCACTGTGTGACCAATTCTGCACAGCGCAGAGCCTTGCCTGCCAGGTGTAAGCACCTCCTTTCCCACCAGAGCAAGAGCAATACGCAACAATAGCTGATGGCAATCGATGCATTTGCTCCATCTACTGAGCTCATGTCTGGAGTAAGCTCTTGCTCAGACTCTTATGGAAAGGAATATAATGGATTAAATTCATTTCCAGCACAACTGTATTGACACCTGTCAAGTTACACCAGGATACGCCACTCTGTGTATTCATTTTTCCACAAAAGATCCAAGTCCAATGGTACCTTGTACATAGACAAAAAGCGATGTAAGGGAACACAAAGAAAATGTCATTTCCAATACTGGTTCATTTGTCCTGAAGCAGAAAAGAATGGCATAGTTGTGCCTATGCTCTGAGAAGGCAAGAAACAGCTTTGACAACCAGTCTGAGCAGCAGTTCATAATAATACAAATAGGTTCTCAAACAATTTAATATTTTCTTTGGTGCCTCAAATGTGTCTATAGTTTAGGAATGAGCTACTTGTAAGCTTAAAAAACCCCAAAGCTAAACATAGAAGTCTAAAAGGGTAAATTCATGTAGCTTTGCAAAACAGAGTCTGAAGGTCAAGAAATTAAGGTGCTGCTGCAACTTCTGAAAGTGAATAAGATTCCTACATAACACACAAATTAAATGGGAACATTTAAGCAGATGAATTTAACATTTCTAAGCCAAGTGTGTTACCAGGACAGAACCTAGCAAAGTTGCCATTTTGTTCTGTTGATGGCTTTCAAATCTGTACCGCAAAGGTGTGATAAAAATACAGGCAATGTTTTTTGACACCAGGACAAAGGCCTCCATCAGCAGTCATCAAGGAAAACCCCTGACAAGGTGCACGCTGCAGGATGCGGCAGGTTTTATGCTGTGGAACTGTTCCCGAAAGGTTAAATCTTCTCAACCTGTAATGCGCACAGAGGAGCACGATCTCTAGAGGTAATTTACATCATAACACAACTTCAGGTAGATTGCTCACCCACAGAAAACTGTACACAGGTTCAAAAGCCTTCAGAGATCAGGACCCAGTTCAGAGGTTTGATTGCTCGCTGAAATGCTAATGCTTGTAAAGAGAGTCTTACTCCAGTGTAACCATGCACTCTTCCCCTCCTACTTCTCTGCCCCTCGCTCCCACCACCTTTCCACAATTTACAATAATTCTGATAACAGCAACAGCTAATTTTGTCACTAGTAATTAGCCCTTGCAGAACAGACAGAGAAGGCTGACCCTAAAATTATAATCACACTTTTCTAGTTTTCTTTTTAAATGCGTGCTGTGTTCAGAGCGTAAGCATAGATTTTCCCCTCACTCATTTCTTTAATGCTTTAGCCTCATAATGCTTTTTAAATGCTGATGTATGTGAGGCGTCTTCATCACAGAACTCTTTACTGCCGTTCAATTCAAATGAGACATTTATTTAACTATGCCTATGCAGCAAAATGGTTCCTGCTACCATTCAGTCAGTTCCGCAACCCAAAACCTGGAATAGTAAGAGTAGACTGTACCTTTATATTTTAATTCTGTCTGCATAAGGTGCATGAATGCCATGCTCTAGCATCACTTGAATGGGCCTGAGACACAGAGGCTATTTGTCAAATATCTTGAAATCGCGAGGGCTACAGTGAGAGAAACACTTAGAAAGGTGTCAGAGGTATTTATCGTAAGAGCCAAGGAGTGTTTCTGTGTTCCTAAACTTGATAGGTAAAATCAGCCTTCAAAAAAGTTCCATAAGAATGGTTGACCCTATTTTGGGCACTGCCATTTTATTTAAGAACAGAAGTTTTTGAAACTGACTACATCAGAGGAAAGAGATTTCATGCAATTTTCATGCAATTTAGTATGCGTTCTTCAGGTTTTCCAGCTCTAGCAGGCTTAAATACCTTTACCAATAAGAAGGGAAGGAAAGTAGGGGCAAGACTCTTCAGGACCAGTGAGTCCTGCAGCACCACCCTAAGGTTCAGCCAGTCCCCCTCTCCTTTAGGTGATCCACATATACAACAGAAGGAACCACTC
This sequence comes from Himantopus leucocephalus, assembly GCA_003993805.1. Lineage (NCBI taxonomy): Eukaryota > Metazoa > Chordata > Aves > Charadriiformes > Recurvirostridae > Himantopus > Himantopus leucocephalus. The sequence continues at coordinate 94,227,806 of RSEF01000002.1, forward strand.
AGGCCTCGAAGGGAGGGACCTGACTGGTGCTTGGAGCTAGCAGGGGACCACTGAAGGCCAAAAGCCATCTCTGTGAACATCTCAGCAGGGAATGTCTCATACATAGATGTGTATTTTGCTGTGCTAACACAGTTTTGCTAGAGGAGGGGAAGGCCTCAGCACTCGCCCGCCCTCCCTAACCCTACTCCCCTTCTGTACTCAGAGCAGGGCTGCGTCCACCCCAGTGCAAGCGGCCCATCTTCTGCTCAACGAGATTCAGCTGAACTATCCACATCTTAAGAGTAAAGGCAGCTGCAGTAGGTCAGATGAAAAGTCCATTTAGCCCAGTACTTTATCTCCTACACTGGCCAAAAGCAGTCACCTAGAGAATGCTGTGGGTACTGGCNCAGATCAAAAGTCCATTTAGCCCAGTACTTTATCTCCAACACTGGCCAAAAGCAGTCACCTAGAGAATGCTGTAGGTACTGGGCACAAGACTTTCCCTGAGCGCTTTCTCATGCACCATAAGTGGTTCAGGAATTTCCTGAGCCAGGCATGTTTCTAGGTGTTTAAGTCTTCATTGTGTCTTACGGACATCTGTGTGCCTTGTTGGCATTGCTCCTCCTTCTCTGTGAAAGAGGAGGTCTCCCCCAAGGCAGGTTAGCATAGCTGTGCTGACTGACTTCACTTATTCTCCAGAGGCTGAAATGAGAAAGCAGAACAAGTGCCTTGCTTATCAAATACCGCTCTGGGTTTGCTCCCATTCAAACAAGAGCTTCCAGGTGTCTCTAAAATGGTGGAAAACCTCCTCTACTTCAANAAGAGCTTCCAGGTGTCTCTAAAATGGTGAAAAACCTCCTCTACTTCAAAAGAAGAACTCAAGTGAAGGATAAGGAGTTCCCACGTGAAATGCCTTGTCTTCATCCTACCTGGCACTGCGTCTACCTTTCAAGACAACCACGGTAGGGTGGGGGTTGTAGAAAGGGAAGCACTGNTGAGGGTTGTAGAAAGGGAAGCACTGGTGTGAGTGGGAATGGCTGCTAGCCTTGAGATGGCAAGCAGTTCTGGGAAGAAATATGTTTGAAGTTCAGCTATTCCTTGCTTACCACACGAAGCACTGAAAGGCCGTGTTATGATGAAACAGAGGAGGAGGCATGATATATGGAGTAGAGCTTTTCAACTTGGAAATAAACTAGCTCGGGGTCTTAATGAGCAGTCTGGTGAAGGTGAACAAGGGTCGGTTATTCAATTTCATAATATATTGCAATGAAAGAAGTGGGAGGAAACCAGGGAAATTATCAGGTGGCAGGTTTAAAAAGAGGCACAAGGAATTGCTCTTTCACACATGTATACATAAGCTGTGAAACCCACTGATCTGAGACATTGCTGATGCCAAAAATAAAACAGGGTTAAAAATAAAATGGTTAGACAAATAAAAAATAGGTTCAACAAGGGCTCTTAGACACATGACTAAAACACATGAAGTCCATGAACCACAGACTGCTAGAAGGTAGGACAAGATCAAGGAAAATATCACCCTGTGCTCCCTTACTTCTCATAAGTTTTCCTTAAACCTCTGCCGCTAGCCATTATTGTGAGAAGATTCTGAGTGAGATGAAGTTTCAGAGCGACCCTGAATTGCTGTTCTTCTTCCCCAAATTCAATAGAGTTTTTCAGCAACCACTTGTAACAGCATTTGCTTCTGCTGTCACTGTTCTAATGGAGTGTGCCAAGATGTATGGAAATTAATTATCCTTTTTTATTTCTGGAATGTAGGCTGTGGGGATCTGACATTTAATGCATCAAATGCTCTGCATACATTCTATATCTGGTAAGTGCACTTCTCACAACTTCATCAACAAGTTATGGTTCACAGTCCTGATATGATTATAACATTAATTCCTACTGTCAGAGTGTGTTTACTGCACCAGCTTCATGAAGATGGCTCAGAGCCACTGAGTGCAGAGAAGTTCTGGTTCCTCTAATCAGTGACAAACCACAATCTAAACTCGGAGGAGAAAGTCCTACTTTTTCACTATCTCACACGTCAAGGAAAAAAATAACACATTCCTCTGAAGCGACTGTGTTTAAGAAATCCTCCATCAGGATTTAATAATGGAAGATGATAATATCTTTATCTTTCTGTTGTGCTCTGGTCCCAAATCATTTGACAAATGTTATCTGGCAGGATGGGGGAAAGTCATATTTTTCTGTAGGCCAAGCTTTTTGCAAGCCAAAGTGCATTCGTTCTTCTTAGGGCATGCTTTCATTTTTTCCTTGTCCCCAGCCACTTCAATGCCCCTCAGCCACTGATCATTGTGACCTCCAGGCCCTGCATCACACATGTTCCTTTCTGCCCTGGTCCTCACCTCTTCTCTTACTATCTGCTCATTAACATGGCCCTACCACCCTGCCCCTCGCTGGGTTGCCTTTCCCCCTGCCCCATGCAAGCGTGCTTGGGCCACCCCTTCCACACAAGGCCAGCAGGAGAACTGGGACAGAGCAGACGTCAGGATACTTGGGCCAGGAGGTCCAGGACATCATCCAGCACTAGTCACTGCCTCAGTTAAGTCAACTGCAGTGTGTTACATGGTTTTGGGCGCCAGAGAGGACCAGACACATTGCAAGACATCTCTCCCTCTGTCAGCTGTGGAAAATGCCTACAATAACCACACCAGCCCAGTGTGCCCCCTAAGCCTAGGTTGGACACTTGAATTTGACCACATACCAGAGGTTTTCTATTTTTCCTCCTCCCTCCCTATTCCATGAGCTTTGCATATCATTGCCCTGCCTCCCCCTTCTATTGGGGCATCCTCCTATTCTCTTCCTTTCTCTGCTGATGGCTCTGTAGACCCCACTTTCCCCAAGGAAAATTTTTTTTCTTTTCCACACTGAAAGGGCACACTAGGCACATTATGATATATTATTCAATGGACCTTCCAAAAGGGTTGTCAAGCATTGAAACAGGTTGCCCAGGGAAGTGGTTGAGTCACCATCTCTAGAGGTATGTAAAAGATGTGTAGACATGGTGCTTAGGGACATGGTTTAGTGGTAGACTTGGCAGTGTTATGTTAACAGCTGGACTTGATGATCTTAAAGGTTTTTTCCAACCTAAACTATTCTATGATTCTGTTCTACAAGATGGGAGAAGCAGTCTGAGAGAGTTAATTGGGGTAACTTCATGCCTCCCCCTTGTTTTTTAAACTCTGGAAAAAACTCACTAGAGGCTTGAAGCAGTGTGTGTGCTAAGACATTTAACCTCTTTCCTTTTATTCACTTAGTGGTTTATCACCCCCAAAAATTCTAGTTGTGCCCCTGAACAGCCAGACTGTCCCTGGAAATCCTGGAGTTAATCAGGTACAACATTTACAGCGTATCACCACCACCGTGCCTCACAGGCTGGGCCACTTCACCCTAACAAGTCCTCACTGGGGTGCTCCTAGAAGCAAGGTGCAATGAAAATAAGTCCAATGAAAATAAGTCAGTGCTCTATCGGGGCCCCCACTGAAGATGGGAACACAACCTAAAATGCCTTTTCTTCCAGGCCTGTGTTCAGCTAACACCACCTGCTCTGCCTACTTTCAAAAGCTGAGCCATTTGCTGATGAAATAGCTACAGACATTTTGTGCACATTTCATATTTATCAGCAGGTTGCGAACAATGCAGAAATGAGCAGAACAGCAATTTGTAGCTGTGCTCTGATACTGCAGCCCTCCTCCTTTTGATTTATGATCTTTTTTCTCTATGGATCTGTCTTAATGACACTCATTTATTGACAAAAATCTGCCTTTTATAGACTTGGAATTATTTAGAGGTCAGAAGAATAATTCTTTTAATAATACAGTTTCTGCTCCCTCAGCAATCGTATTTATGAAACCATCTTTCTTTTGCTAGGTTATTTCCCTATCTTTAGAATAGCCCATTTCCCTTTTGCTCTGTTGGGCATATTTTAGCAGCAGCAAATGGATTAGTCCCTCGTCAGACCTGATCATTCCTCTTGACCTGATCTCTGAAAATAACAAAGTGATGAGCAAGAAGCCACTTAGAGTTTAACTGATAGTCCTTGCTGGAATGTCATTTTTACCTGCTTGGGAGCTGGAATAGCTTAAAATGCTCCACAAGCCCTTGAAGACATACGGAGTGTGCCCATACTGCAGTAAAGTGTTCCCATCTCAGCACAGAGACCTGGGCTGGATCTCCCCAGAGCTTCGTGTTACCAGGACTGGTTGCACCCACACTTGAAGAAAGCTCATTTCAGGCTAACTCACACGATTATCCTCCAACATACAATACAGACACAACCCAGAAGCATCGAGGTGAATGCTATCACATACATGGCAGTAGCAGATATTTTATGTTAAAATATATATTTTGTAATATATGGATTTATCTTGGAGAAAAGGAGGCTCAGGAGAGACCTTCTCGCTTTCTACAACTACCTGAAAGGAGGTTGTAGTGAGGTGGGTGTTGGTCTCTTTTTCCAAGTAATAGGCGATAGGACAAGCAGAAATGGCCTCAGGTTGTGCCAGGGTAGGTTTAAGATGGATATTAGGAAAAATTTCGTCACTGAAAGGGTGGTCAAGCATTGGAACAGGCTGCAGAGGGAAGTGATTGAGTCACCATCCCTGGAGGTACTTAAAAGACACGTAGGTGTGGTGCTGAGGGACATGGTTTAGTAGTAACTGGCAGTGCTAGGTTAACGATTGGACTTGATAATCTTAAATGTCTCTTCCAACGATAACAATTCTATGGTACTATGAACTCCGTATGGAAAACTACTTTTCCTTCATTTCAGTCAGTTCCAGTTTCATCTAGTCACTGGGCAATCCTGGCTGTGGGGCAAGGCTGACGGGATGATAAGTGCTGCGTTCAAACAGCATGGCTCTGTGGCAAGTTCAGCTGCTGATGCGGGCTCACTGCACTGTCTCTGACCAAGGGCTTCACCTCTCCAGGCTGCCCCTTCCCCTCTCCTGCCTCTCCAGGTCAGGAGCTTTTTGCACAAGCGCCCCATCCTCTATGTGTTCACACTTGCAGGAGCTTGAGCAAGGAGGTCTCAGCCCTAAATTTTATGGCAGCTAATGCCATACAAATAATATTGTCATATAAATAATAATATGGCTGACTAATAACAAACACAACATCACACTAAAAAGAATAGGTCTATTGCTAGCAGAATAAAAGGAGGAGGTATTCCAAGGAAAACGAAAGTCTAAAAAAAATGCAAAGAGCCTCCATAAAGTCCGATAACCCAAAAAGACAGAACTGGCCATGCAGCAAACAAACCACCCTTGAAAATAACAGTTTTATTCCTAGCTTTGGACTAACAACAACTCTCTCAAGCTATGGGGTAGAATAGCTAAATTCTTAATATTTTCTAGGATCCTGGTGGCTTCTACACAGAGAACATTACTCCATCTGGAAGATTTTAATTTATCAAATGGTAATACCTCTTTTCACCCATATTTCAAGCCTATCATACCAGACGATAGGCTTATACCAGCAGAATCCATCTTTCAATAAATGAGCTGCTTAAAATTAAAGCTTTTGCAAAATGTACATTTTACAATAATCTGGATTGCATTTTGGGCAGGTGTAGGGGGTGGATGTTTTTCAGAAAAAAAATACATAGAAAAGATACAGCAAAACCATAGTCGTAGTTGTGCTCTCCCACTGCCTTCCAAACCCAAACCAGGTTTCTTTTCGTCATAATTTCCTCTTTCCTTGTTAGCTTCTCTCCCCCCTCCTGCCCCCACCAAGGAGAATGAAACAAGCAAATCAGGAAAAAGTTGTAGCTGAAGTTTCCAGTTGAAAACTTGTGATAAATATACTTGTGAAACAGTGGTATAATCAAACTATCTTTTTGAACTTGAAGAATGAATGACCTCCATAAACAAAATCACAGCTTTTTTTGTTTCTATTTTTTACTATTTCTAACAACAGATTTCACGATAATTTTTAACTACCAGAGAGCCCAAAAGAAGTCTGATGCACGATCAAAATAGACTGTAACCTCTCCAGTTAGTCAGTTTTATGTTCACAGCACTATTCATACCTGCTTCTTTTTACTTTTGTTCCAGGGCATGTTGCCAGTGGTGCCACTCCAGGAGGTGGGCTGAGCCGGGGTGACCCACTGCGGGCCATGCCCTTGCTGATGGGGTGCCATCCCCTGGGGTCTGAGCTGGGCAGGCAAAGCTGGGGGCAGGTGACAGGCTCCAGTGCCAGCCCTGACACGGCCCGGGCTGAGCCAGGTCCAGGGTCTGGCCAGGGTCCAACTGGGAGCAGCAGGAGACAGGGTTGGAGTTGAACCCTCCAGTAGTGTGTGTCCAAGGTCCATCCAGAAAGGGCCCAAGGCCAGGCTGGAGACAAGGTGCCCGCAGAGCGGGTCTGACGTAGGGCAGGGCTGGATGGTGCCACCTGACCTGAGCTGAGCGGGAGCACCAAGGCCCATGGCAAGGGGTGGGTGGGGGTCCCCAGACAGGTTGCCCAGGGCCACCATGACCTATTAGTGCCCTCAGGGAGCCTGGCATCTCACCCAAAATAGCGATGTTATGATCCAGCTTATTAGCACGACTCATAGTGGTGCTTTTGCTGTAGAAAACTGGGGGAAAAAAACCCCAAACGGGCTCCACCCCAGCCATGAAATGCAAAGTTTGGGCACAGAGCAAAATCTAGACTCCCCAGAGTTGCAGTAAATTAAGACCAGGATTTAGATTTAGGCCTATTTCTCTTTTATCTGTTGACTTTTCTTCAAGGGCTGTCCTTAGTTACAGAAAAAAAAAAACCCACAAAAAAACCCAAGAAACTCTCTGAAGTTACCTAACCTCGATCTGAATTCAGATCTAGTCACACTGCTCTCTAATTTTTCTTCTCCATTCTCTGAAAACCCCTTCCTTCCCTCTTAACGTGAAATAGTCTAATAAACGCATTGTTCACTGATTCTTTTTTTTTTTCCGCTGTTAAACTCCACCACTTCACACCTGCCACCTTCTGACTGAATGGCCCTTCTTAGCCTAAAAGTTAGAAAATGAATCAGAGGAAGAAAAGGATGAGAGGGGGGATGGATCTCAAGCGTTGCAGTCATGCTAATGCAGCATGGAGCACAATCAGGAGCTGCCAGGGAAGAGCTGATTAATAATGAGAGGAATATAAGTCTTAATTTTGTAGACGCACATTATTTCTTGCACAGATTTAAAATTTAGGGCTCCAGGGCTGTAGAGCAGCAGTTAAGGGAGCAGAACAGCCCGTAAAGCAGGCAGAGGTTATAGCTAGTTATTGACACCACAATCATCATACACCATTATAAAGCAACTGAACACAGTCATAAAAACTCATCCGTCACGTATCCAAGGCCACAGACCCTGGGTTAGGATTATATTGAAGGTGAGATATGATGATGCCACAGTGTTTCCAATTTTTATTGACATCCTGGCCTTGAGGATTAGGAGGTGTCAGAATGCATCTGTGTATTCAGAGGAAGACAATATCCCCTGCTCTGTCTCAGTTGTACTTAACAGCTTACTTGGACCACGGTGCAGGTGAAAATGAGAAAAGCAAAGGAATGCCACATCAGAGTATTGGCAGCCCAAATAGGACCGGGCGCTCCAGAGTCATCTGCCAGAGCATGGACCAGAAAAGCAATTATCAACTACATGATAGTACAGTATGACCTCGATTCACAGTAGTAGGTACCGCACATGGGCATAACACAAGCCGGCTTTGACCCACAGGGTTTGCAATACAAATATTAGAGGACAAACTACAGGTGAACATAAAAAAGATGGCGGAGTGCAATACAGCAGTAAGACAGCGTGGACCTAAACACTAAGTAGCATCAGCACATTTGAGGCTTGTGGGATTCCTGAGGATCACAAGCATCAAAGCAATTTTTAAGGAAGTTCTGATAAGGGTCTGAGGAGGAAAGCAGTTGCTCTGAAAAAAGTTACTCTGGTCAAGGCAATGTATCTCTTTAATAAATATTATCTCCAAGTATTGGCTAAACCCATTTAATTTTTAGTATTTTTCACTTCTAGGTTCCATCCAGAATTATTTGCAATACTCAAAGGCGCATCATTTGCTGTCATTCACTGGAGTGTACCTCCAATAAGCCAAGAGCATCAGAATCCACATTTATACAGTACCTATTCTCTCCAGAAACCACAACTGTCACGTACCCTTCGCAGAGAAATCAAAATACAGATTTAAATTACTTGCCCACAGCAGGACCAAGCGCTGATCTATGAGTCCTGCCCACAAGTTCAGGGTTGACCACACTCCCTCGTGAAGGCTGGGGCTCGGTAATTATTTTCTGCTTGTAATTACTCAAGGCCTTGTGCTTCTTTACACATTACCATGGTCCACGTGGGCAGAGTGAGCTGCGACACTTTTCTCAGGGCTCTCATTGCTGAATAGTCTCAGGTAACCCAACTCATTAGTTTTTGTCTGATGTCAGAGCTGATGAATGCCTTTTTCTCTTGAAAAATTGTAATGAGCAGAGAAAGCACAACAACATAAATCTACAGCAGTGACAGTGACTGTGGCCAGAATCAGGAACAGCTCACGCTTAACCAAAGTCTGGGTGAGCGTTTGGGATTCCTCCTCTTCGAAACTCACAGCCCTGTGCCCCGGTGCCGGTGGAAATCCTTGCATTTCCCAGCTCCCATCACCATCCTCTGGCTATCCAACGAGATGAAAAATAACCTTATTGACGCCAAAGACCTCTCAGTGTCAGAAAAAAAAAAAAAAAGGCAGCAAGTTTAACTGTGCATTGGGACATTAATTTTAAAAAGACTACTTCAAAGGCATGCAAGCACACTGCATGACCCAGAGCAGTCAGTTTTCTTCTGTTCTTTGAGGAAATTGCTAACCCAATTTCAATCCCACAGATAAAAGTATTTTATGGCTCCAAAAAGTCTCTCTTTCAAGTGGGGTTTAAGCACAATCATGGGAAAGTCTGCATCTTATGTTTGTGACCACTGAATTCACTCAGTGCCTGTTTCATTTCTGAGATTAAAAAAAAATAAATTATTATTTAATCTTGTCAGTAACTTTCTTGTTAATCTCAAAATGGAGGCTGAATAAAGTTAATCCCCAATGAAACAAGTTCCTGAGATTTGGATGGAAAAGTCTAGCACAGGGACCAGGAAGGCAGTCGTTTCTGGCTCGAAAGCTGACTGCTGAGGCAACATTTCTGTAACTCTTCTAATATGAAACAGCCCTCTCACAATAATTGTCTAGTGTGCAGTACATGAAACGCTGTGTTACGCATTGGCAGTTTTTGAGGCCAGGTTGCTGCTGTAAGAAATCCACAGGCAGATCTGGGGTAGAACCGAGAATATAAACTAATTTATTTTTTTTTTCCTGAGGTTTTTGGAGCATTGCCCAGCCCCTGAGCTGGGACAGGGTCTGCCACATTGCAGGGACACGGGCATCCGTCCTTCTCCTCGGAACTCTTGGTTCCATGAGGGAAGGTGAATTTTAGAGCCACAGGGACAAGTGCATTCCTGCATAGATGATTGCCCCCTCCTTTTTTGGTCCACAACTGGCTTCAGCCACTCAGCAGAACTGTTTGTGAGCTGGGGCATATCCTGTGAACTGTGAAAGGGCACAATTGCTGGGAAAAACTCGATGCAGAGCAGCCCTAGAGGGCAGCAAGGGGTTATTAGAGCCTTGGGCCACGCTCCCAGCCCAGATTATTTTCTCCTCTGCTCTTGGATAAAGTAAAGCCAAAACTATTCATCCACTTATGAAAAAGAAGTCCCTAAGAAGAGCTTCCTGGGGAACTGGGGAGCAGAGGACAGTGCTGTATAAGCTGCCTTAGCAATTCCAGAGCTTTGCTTGTGTTTGCCACCTCCTTGGTGCAAGAAGTGAGAGCCTCTTGGGAGAGCCACACAGCGCCCGTCAAGTCATTAGGGATTCCCGTTACTTGCACAATGGTGTGTAGGATTTTAATGTAACCTATTCACTGAGCATCCTGACAGATGATATGGGATTGTAGCAGAAACTTAAAGAAGAGGTGAAAGCCAAGCAGCTGTCCTTGCTGCCAACGCATCAGTATTTCTATGACAGGTTAGTGGAGGACTGAGAAGGAACTGCTTTGCCTTTAAACCCTTTCCCTTCGAACAAGTGCCAGCTCCGTTTACAAAATTACACTCCACTGCCTAAAGCAGTCCATACAATTCTGCCGCAATCCCGTTATTAACTGGTGCCTCTCATTAGCCACTGCTGATTCATGGCTTTGTGCTGACAAAATAAAATGATCCCTGCGATGTTGATCATCATATTCGGAGTTTTGCTGAGATGGCCACATCGGAGATATTGGCTCCCATCAATACCTTCCTTTGCCTCTAAATTTCAATAGCACAGACTGCAAAGCAGCTCCCTGAAAACAGACTGTTGTCACTATAGATTACCATCTGAAATTAATACCAGTTTTGCCTGGCAGTCAAACTCACAATGCTTCCTAGGAACTCTCACGTACACATTTGTATATCTGACACAATTACACCAGCCTTACTGGTTTTTAATATTTTTCTGAAGCTTTGTGAGCAACTCAGCCCATGCCAGCTTGAAGCTCTCCTTCCAACTTGTCTCGCCTCTGAAATGGCTGAAATACCTTTTAGAGCCAAAGGAAGTGCATCCCAGGCTCCAGCCTGCCCAGAGCAAACAACTGGGATGCTCTTTTTGAATCCACAGTTCAGAGCTCATCTGCTCCTATGGAGGGATTTCGCTTTTTCAATTTCCCTTTTACAACAGGCTGAGTGTTTGCCAAATGGGGAGCTTTATTTCCCATGGGGAATTCACAAACAAACCAACCACTTGCAAGCGAGTGACTTCCCCCCAGGGCTACTGGTGAGCAGCCACCACTGCTGCGGTACCCAGCCAGGGCAGCCTGGGGGGGAGCACATGCCACCCTCCCTGGCTCCAAATGGCCATGTGGCAGAGGGACCCAGCCTGAGCTCTGCTAGTTCGCTTTTTCTGATGCTTTTTCTCCTTCGTGGACACCCATTAAAAATATACCAACAGGTAGGTGTATCTATAGCCCTACTTTTCATATCATGTTTCCAGAACCACCAGCACACAACTAACTTGAAAACTTCTAGTCCCCTTGCCCTTGGGACGGTGCCACCGCACACCACACACCTTATTCCTCAGCCAGGTAATTTCTTTCACTCAAAACAGGTCTCCACCGGAATCTCCCCCTCTGAGAAGTGCTTTCTGCCTTGTTTTCCTGCCATGGCTTGCAGGTGAGAGCAGTTATTCACTTCACTTCACTTCACTTCCCCCCATTTACCTCAATTCCCTCATCTGTAAAACACAGATAACATTCCTCTAGCTCACAGAAGACGACGATCATATTATTTATATCTGGATTCACATTCAGGCTACGCAGCTATAAACACCTAGTGATATTACATAAATGTCATTATTGTAACTACTCACGAGAACGTGGGAGGATTTGTGTAAGGGCACAAACAGGGACTTTCGGCGGAGGAGGAACGCATTTCTATTCTGCATGGATCTGAACACAATGTATATGGCAAAAATTAATCTTGGCATGCCTTTTTTAGGTCCCTCCTGCCAACTATTGCAAGAAATTATTCCTGTTGGAAAGTTTAACATTTGCGTTAGTCTTTGATTTGAATGAGAGACAGAAACAAGGTAGTGAGGAAGGCAAACGTTTCTCTGGTATTTGCCACATCTCGTTCCTAAAGTCTGCTCTAACTTACAATAGACAAATAGGCAGATTTTCCCTCCTTCAGAAATCCCCTTCTATCCCTGGAAAACAGCAGTGGTGACTGGCGAAGGTTTGAATCACGGACCGACACCTGTCCTCAGTTTCAGGGCTTTCAGAGCTGCTCAGCCAGAGCCGGGTCAATAGACACACCAGGTCGTGCCCAATTGATTCCAAAGGTTTTCTACAGAGATTCCAGAAGACAGGAGTTGCTCTATTGGATCAAACCAATGGGGCATGTAGTCCAGGATCCTGTTTCCAACGGTGGACAATACCAGATACTTCAGAGGTTAAATGCCATTTAAGCCCCAGCGACTTCTTTGTACAATAAATTTGAATGGTGTGGAATTATATTACAACATGCTGAGAAGAAAATTGAAGATATGGAAATAGCATTTTGTGGCTGAAATGCAATTCAGACCAAAGATATTACAAACTAGAAGGCTGTGAGGAATAGTTTGAAGGTCTGGAAAAGCAGAGTTGTGAAATCCTGTGCGGTAGTGTAGCCATCTAGTGATCATTTTAAGAAGTCTTTTATTTTTTTCTTGGAGAAATGTGATGCAGCACATTGACAGGGAAGATGATGCTGTTTGAAATGAAGAAGTAACGATGAAGATCTGAGAGTAACAAGAAGCTGTAAGTGCGGAGGTAGCATTTACAAAGCTGTAAAACAAGATTACAAGAGGTTGGTGATTCTAAAGGATCAAAAGGTTTATCTGCAGCATGTCTGCCACCTGCAAGAATATTTGCACAATACAAGGAATCAAACAAACATCTTCCAGAGAAGGGAGAGCTCACATGCCAGAAGATACTCAGAAGTGCTTGCAAGTTGCAAGTGAGCACCTGAAGTGTGAGATTTGCTCAGCAGGACCAAAATTCTCCACCTGGTTGCTCACAGGGTACCTATTCAATCTATCTCAGCTGAAAACAAACAAACAAACAAAAAAACCCCAACAAAACCAATGAGAAGCAAACATCTTTTCCCTCAGTCTCAGGTAGAAGATTTTTTTTTTTTTTTTAGGTGGAAAAAAATGAGACATTTCCCTAAACGCAAGCTCTCCCAGGGTATTGGGAAAAGGGACTAATATGTTTGACTGACGGACCAGGGATAATCCCCATATTGATGCATTTATGACTAGGCAAAGCATGACGTAGATCAGTAGCATGCTGCTGAAACCAAAAGCACTGTGCCTTTTACACCACATGAAGAAGGAAAAACCCGCAAGGCAAGTCCAGAACTAAAAACTGAGGACACTAAACCAGAACCAAGGCGAAATAGTCCCGTGCCTTGGCTCCGCCCGTGGCCTGCACCTTACCACACTGCAGCTTTCCTCTGAATCGTGTTCTGCCCCCAACAGATCCCCGGTAGCTGAAAATTAGTTTAAGCCCTGAAGTGTGAAGCTTAAGAGATCTGTCCATCCCTCAACGTTTTTAACAACAGTTGTTATGGCTGCTCTGGGTATCCTTGGCAGGCAGACGTAAGGATATCAAGAGAATGCGGCTTGAGCTACAGTCATTAGCATAATGTAATTCAAACACACAGGCTTAATAAAGTATTTCAGTATCAACCTGTGGCAATCTGCTCCATAGTTTAATTAAAAGCAGGCAGAGAAAGAAAGTATTTTACTTTTTCAGTACTGAATTCCACCTCCTTAGTCTTATCATTCTTACTTCATGAAACAGGGAAAACAGAAGTGCTACCCTGTCTTACATCTGGGCTATTCTTTATTATATTATACTTTTAATAAATACCCTCTTATTCATCTTCTTCCTAAGGGACACACAGACCCTGTCCCATTTGTGCCGTTTCCCCCATGCCTTTAGGTCATCGTAATTGCCATTCCTTCTCTTGCTTTGCACTTTAGCATAATATACAGACCAAACTTATCTGGGGCTTAATATTATGAGTTATACTAGCACTATACTGGGTACATTGCTGCTATACGAGACCTCTCCCTCTTGAGACAGCATCACAAGTCATCTGTGGGTTATGAGGACGCTCAGGTCTAAGCTGTAGCTCTGATTTTTCCTGGCTTATTCCTGAACTACTCTGGGTTCAGGCCATATGTAACAAAAGCACCAAAGTGACAATAATTGCATAGGTTCCACGGCACAGTCACAACATTCAGAAGATGGCTACACCCATGGAAGTCTCTGCTACTCAGCTGGTGGTGGCATCCTTTCTCTTTCTGTCCTGTGTCTTGTTTTTATGATCTAGTAGAGACTTTGTGAAGAAAACCCCCTCAGCAGGTTGTGACAGGCGTTGAAACTCCTGCCAGTTAGTCAGGAGGGTTTGGACTTTGAGCTAGTCTGTAGCAGCTAGAAACATCTGGGCCCAGTCTTAGAAAAAAGGAGGAAAGTAGGTATTACAGACAGAGTCTGGAGATAAAAAGAATAATTGTGTGTACAGTCATGCAGGCTTACTTAGAGATAGGGATTGTATTTATCCACTACTGAGCAATAAAGCAGCTAGCAGTGTTAAACCTGAGATTAATTTCCATCCTCCTCCTCTGCCCAAGAGTTATATTAAACACATGGAGCAAAAATATGAACTAATGAAAGAAAGACGATAACTGGGTATAATTCAAGTTTTAAGCCAATACTTTACTTTTTCTTTGTAAATGCCTCCTGCTTCCTCTGAATTTTCCTGGAAATGTTGTTGTTTGCAGAATTCCACAAACTGTCTCACTGGTCCTGCACGTGGAGCTAGAAGTAGGGAACAGGGCTCTTAATTTTTTCACTACGTATTCAAAGGCAGCTTTCAGTGAGAAGATCCCAACAGGGGCCAGTGGTTTATCTACCATGTGTCTTCTTCACAGTTGCTATCTATCAAGAATCAGCACCTAATCCTGTTAGCGTGACCTAAATTCTCCACTTCTGGATGCATGACCTTGAATCTGGCTGTGTCAAAAAGGATTTAGCTCAGAAAAGTCCAGCCTTATCAAGTCATTCAGTTCGGTCTGTAGAACTAAACTGTCCTTATTACTTTTCACCTTTACGTCATCCACAAACTTTATTAGCAATGATTTTATACATTCTTCCAAAAGACTGGGGGAAGATGAAAGGAACTGAGCCAAGAAGAGATCCCTGGGGGTCCCCTGTGGGATACACTTCTTTTGCAAGATGATTTAAAAAAAAAAATTTTTAAAAAAAAGGTATAATCTTATGCAATCCCAATGCATATATGTGTGCACACGCACCCTCCTCTGATGTGTCCTTCAGAGTTTGCTCACAACCAATGTGTGCTCATCTTGCTTAATTTTTTTCTGAACTCCTGGATGTGAGCTATTTGGTCATGTAAACGTTAAGATGCTCAGTGATAGCAATGACTCTCTAGCACTTCCATTACCTGCTTTCAAAACAGAATTTCAGTATCACTGTGACTTCCAAATGTATGATAAAGCACCTTTCTTTATCCGTAATGAATATTCATTTAACAGTTCATTTTTACTGCAGTATTACCAATTGTACCAAGTAATGAACCTATGTTTTCTTAAGGAATGGCTTTCATTTCAGTATCTGAATTCTTATTGTCCTCAACCTCCTTGGCATATGCACATGGAAATGTTAATTACTCTGCACCAGTTTTGATTGAGGTGGCTTTACATAAACCAGACAATTCCAAAACTGAAGTAAAAATCAAAATCAAAACATACATTTCTCTTTTCAGCCTTCACAGTCCTTTTTGCATTGCACTCAAAGTACCTTATATTCTAGTTACTTTCATTTCACAGTGCTGTATGCACTCGAGATATTTTGCTAACATCTCTACAGAAATAATGTCATCCTAGCAGGAAAATTAACTGTACCTTTGCTATTTTATGGTGAACAGAAAATTTATTTATTTGATTTGACTCACTCATGGGAAATATTTTTCATTGAGACTATCCTCTAAGCATTAATTCTACTAAAATAACCATAAAGAACATCTAACACATGGCCCTATAAATAGTTGGAAGTAAATATTCATAGGATCATATCATTACTCTTGCCATCCTGACAGCTGAGCTTGACTGTCATGCCATCGCCAGACCTTTCTCTTCCCTTCCCTTCCCAGTGAAATTCCAACTTTACTCCCTGGACGCACCTGCCTCAGAGCCAGCAGCTCTCCTGAGCTGACAGGAACACAGTCAGCTCTAGATCCCACTAGTGCCACTTTGTGCAGGGCAGCTGGAACCATGTACTGGCTGACATAGTTGGAGCCATGAGCTTCCCCAGCAGCAAGCCCTCCATTCGCTGCTGCCATCCTTCTACCCCTTTGCATCATCATTTTACCACCCACAGAAGCAGGTAAGGCAGGGTAAGTGCCAGAGGGGCCTCAGTTCATGTGCTTCATGGTGGCAGAGGACACTATTAAGACTGACCTTAAACAATGACATGTATAACCCCAAGTTATAAGATGATATGTATGAGTATCCAACATCCCAGAGCAGAGAAGTGAAAGCACAAGAAGGTGCAGGAGCGCACTGTGAGCTGAAGCCACCAAACCCACATTGAATCAACATGGCACAGCCACAGGGAGATCTGATGAGCAGTGCAGCATAACTGGTAAAATGCACTGATACTACATTTTGGATTAACACTTTGGCTATGGGGAGCACTTTTGCTCCTCAGAGCGTGCTAGTGTATGAAAAGGCAACTGAGATCATGTAGGAGGCATGTTATTGCCAACAACAAACTCAGGTTATGCTAATAATAAATAACCACTTCTAGTGAGGATCACTTCTCTTCCACTACTTTCTGCACTCTCTAAGGGACATTTTACAGGCTGGGGAACTGAAGGTTGTGTTCCTGTGTTTCCCAGATCCCACTGCCTTGAAAGGTAACTCAGGGAAATTTAGGTAACAAACTCCTGGTCACCAGTTTCCTGACTGAGCCACACTTACTGGGTGAGGAATGACGCACTCTGGTCAGCAATCCCATTTACCAGTGGTGAGTGACTCAAGGTAATGTTTGTCACAGGCACAAGTGTCCCTTTTCATCTCCAGCTTCTGGGCAGAAATATTAATCTCTTCTCTCTTCCCTTGACTGCTTCAAGCCCTTTTCTCAGCTGTTCACCTTTAATATCTCTGTCTTGCCAGAGTAGGGTATGAAAACCCAAACGGTGCTGAACAGAAAACATTACTTCTGTACTCCTACTCCAAAAACAATCAGATCTGTTACCTTGACCATGGTCACATCAATCACTGATTTTATCAATTTATGATGTTCCTTGGTTTGAGCTGTGATATATACAGTCCTGGGGAGGCAATATTCAACTTTTTATTCTTGTATTAGGTACTGGAAATGGTCCTGAAAGGTAAATTCAGATGCAGATGCCCAGCTCCTCTGAAGTTGAAGGTGTTTGGTTTCCAAGTTCTGGTTCAGGCGTGTCTCCTATACAGTGGGAGACTAAACCCAGCAGGTCTTTACAGCTGCACGGTTTTCTATATAATACACAGAAACCTTCCCCATTGCCCCCCCAAAAAGTGAGAAAGAAAAATCAATGTGATAATTTATCTGCACTGCCAGAAAACTCACTACAAACACATACCACAAATAACCAAGTGCAGTAAAGACAGAGAGAGAACTTAACAGTGATAGAGAAACCCATGTGTAGTTTATTTAGCACAGTCTACGTTCCCATTTCCTTCTGCAGCACAAACCAACACACCAACACCTTCGTCTGGCCATATTTCCTCATGAAGAGTGCTTTCTTTTAAAAAAACCAAACCTTTCTCCTCTCTTCCTCCTCTTTCCCATTTGCCTTTCTCCTGATTTTCTGCACACTCTTCTGCATTCATTTCTTTCCCTGATTTGCCTTTCTTAAAAAAAAAGTCAACCTCTGAGCCTATGCATATCTGTTAATCTAACCCATCTATCAACAGTTTCTGAGCCATCTCTTCAACCTATGCAGCCAGGGATTTTAGCCAGGCTTTTATCATTTTTATGTGCACTGCTGCCGCCCGCTGTCACAAGGTCACCCTTGGAAATGATACTATGCCTCAGTGGGTACTTTTTCACCTAATAAAATATACAGAACATTGTATATCAATCATATCGTCTAGGGACCAAATACTGAACAGTCAAAGAGGGGTAAATGTTTCCCTCTGGATCAATTTTTGACTTCATAGCAAGGGTAACCTCTTTGCCAACGAGAGAGATGGAAAGTCCAGCATTAGACTATGGGGAGCCTCTCAAGTCATTTTGGAAGCATAGTCCCTCTTTGTTCTCACACGTTCAAGGAATCAAACTCAAAGAGGTTATGAACAAGGTGTGTGACAGACCCAACCGTCTGAGCAAATTTTGCCACCGTCACTCAGGGGCTATTTGGTCCATCAGCACCCCTTGCACATGGGGCAGCATTCAGACAGACCCCTGCAGGGTTTGGAGCTGATGCTCACTGAGCTCAGGAGAGAAAATTCCCCGAGTAGCACGTACCCGGCGAGACAGCCAACCCCGGGGAATTGCTTGGCATTTTTAAGCTCCCATCACACAACTCTGGCCTCAGCCCCTGCTTTTCATAAGCAAACAAGCAGCAGTTATGGGCAAACCTGCTTTAGCCACTCTGTTGGCTGCAGAAACTCCCTGGACACAGAAAAGGCGCCTGGTAGATGCACAGTTAGGTTTTCTGGTGACCTCCTCTTCCCCAAATTAACACCTGTCTCTCCTTTCCTTTCTTTTTGGCTGTAATACGGCTCTAAAAGCCATTAAGACAGAAAAGAAAGAACGCCAGGAAGCTGTACCTCACAATTTGTATAAATCACAGTGACATAAAATCTTTTACAGTGACAGAATTTTTTAAAAAAGTAAATGTCCAAATCTATGTGGTACTTTTGGTTCAAACTCAAGTCAAGGGCCACACCAGGAAGAGAAGACAAGAATGGAGCTTTTGCTGCCACCGCTCGCAGCATCACGTTACGGCTTACATCAGCATCAGGACCGGGCAAGCCTGGTAATGTGGTGCATCGGGTGAGCAGGCACAAGCCCAGCCCTGGAGATCCCACAGTGCTCACCCACACCTGGGCAACTATTTGTGCTAACTGAGCAAACGCTGGACTTGAGACGTCTTTCCAGCTTCAGGTCTGGACATGTAGCCCAGACACTGGCCATGGTGACAGCGGCTCTGCTGGCCTGTGTGTGTCCAGCCCCGTTCAGCACCTACCCCCTCCCTCCCATCCCTGCATCCACACCGCTAAGCCAAGAGCAGCTAGGGGTCCATATACAAGACTTTTCTCTCCCTCTCTCTGGCTGCCACCTCACCTCCCCTATTACTTCCCTACTCCGGGAAAGTAATGAGCTCCCTGCCTCCCAAAGCCAGCAGAATTCATTTACCCCCTTCCCAGCAGGACCAGCGCTGGCTAACAGCAGGAGATGTTTCTCATGAGCATTGCCAGCCAGATCCATGCTGCTTTAAATGAAACACTTCCATTAATGCTACAGGTGGGCTCCAGTTACGAAGTCAGCCTCTGGATCCAAACGTGACTCAAATTTGGAAGCAGCTTGTTACAAAGATGGGCCAAGCTAATATGCCTTTCACCTAACTGGACACAAATCTCTTCCTCTCTATTTAAAGGAGGGGAAAGGCCTTTACAAGCAGGAAAGCCGAGTCCAGGTTCCTTACAGCTTGACTGCTCTGCAAGCAGACCCGGGAGTCTCAAGAGCTTGATGTTGCTGAGGACTTTAGTGTTCAATAAAGGTCTCTAAAGAGTACATACAGACCCTTCCCCGGGCATAACCCAAGCAGGAGGCAGCCTAGGGCAGCAGCCTGACAAAGTCTGAAAAATCACTGCCTTAAGCTCAGTCAGTGCCAGGTCTTTGCTTTTCTGGGTCCTTGAGGATGGCAAAATTCAGTCCTGCATGAGTACATCATCTGCCACATCCCCTCCTCCCTGCTTGGCCCCAGAAATGGTTTGTCACAGTACTTAGCCAAAACATACCTACCTCCAGCACCACTGGTTTATCAGGGAGGAGGGAGGATGATGATGAGCCTTTCCTTGCAGCTGTCAGGAGAGGCCACACAGCAGAGCAGTGTGTGGGAGGGCAGGGGATGAGGGCTAGAGGCTGGATGCGTTCCCGCTTACCACACTTCCCGTCCAGCAGCCTCCGCATCCCAAGGGATATGCAGCCAGGACTGCCATGGGGGAAAGCCAAGGCACTCCTTACCTCCCTGGCTTTCCCTCCACAAGCAGAAGCCACAGGCAGACTACACCCATGGGCTGGGCACATGGAGGTGTTGGAGATGTTTCTCTTCCTCAGGTTGCTCTTAGTCTGGATCAGGACAAGGAGGAGGTACAGGCCTAAGAGGGAAACTGAGCAAGCAGCAGATGTTTCTCTCAGATGAGGTACTAATAACAAGGATGATGCAGACACACACACACACACACAAATGGCATTTCTATGCGTTGAAAAGAAATGAATAACGCGGCCTACTGGTCGCACACAGCAGGAGTCAGCTCCAGAAAACAGCACCATTTTGCACGTTTCTGGCACAAAACACAAATCATGACAAAAGAAAGCAAGCAAACAAAAAAGTCAGCTTTTTAGCCAGGCACTCAAGCAAATAAGTCAGCACAATGCTTCAAATTCACCTCACGCAAGCATAAATTCACTTCTAAGGTCAGGGTTAGATGATTCCCATCTCACCACTGTTCCCCTCCAAATAGTTAATTGAGTTTATGCAGTGGAATTTCTATGAAAGGTAGAGGTATAAACTCTTTGGGGTAAGGAACACAGCTAAGTTTGCAAAGCAGCGTGTAAATCCACAGTGCTATAATAAGCTTTTATTAATTCAAACAAATCATTTGTTCCTCTCCCCCCAGATCTCACAAGACACAAACTAAAGAAATGGCACAGGACAAGGCAAGTCACCTCCCTGGAATTTTATCGGTGTGTACCGAGCACTGCTGACTGATAACTTCAGCCCTTTACACCAGTCATTAGCCATCAGTCTCGTTTCAGTGAACAGCTCTCCTATAACAGCAGGACCACGGCTCTGTGTCCCCGAGCTGCAGCTCTCCTCTCCACTGTCTCTCCTGTGACCTGAAACGAGAGGGGACGGGACCTTAAATCAGCATCTCCCTTTTTGTCCTCTCTGGCACCAAATCTTATTCTATCATCCTCTTCATCATGTCACTTAAAATGACTGCAGCGATTGGCTTACCCAGGCATTAGCCAATGCAAAAACATAGATGGAAAGAGGCTAGGACTGGTAGACCACAGTGAGAGTTGCACTGTGTCTCCAAGGGCAGGAGAAGCCACTGTGGACTGCATGTAGATCAAACACTTGCTAGTATTACAACTGCAATTTAAACCTCCTTCTCCCTTAAAAAAATTGGGGACCCCTTTGCCCCCCTCCCATACTGGCCCCTAGGAGCACTTATAAAGTGAAATTGAAGATGCCTGGATGACACCAAGCCTTGGTTCATGTCTTCCAGACTAGAGGAGGGGACCTGGACCAGGATTCATGGCTTTTCAGGAGAGCGACATTACCAGCACGCTTCTGGGCACTCAGGGGTAAATTTTCCTCGTTTTCTCCTGCTGGAATTGATATAATTTCCACAAAGACTAAAACATTCAATGAGCCAGATCACTTGTCATCTGGTGAGGGCACTCAGCTCGGAGGAGAAACCCTTATGTTCCAGACTTCGTTCCAATAAACATTAAACTGCTTTATAGATACTGGAAACCATTAACAGGAGAGATGGCATTTCTCCATCCCAGGATATTGCCCGATTCATGGTGCTTGCTAGGGGAGTCCCCAGGGACATGAGGGTACAAATGACCTCCCACAAAAAATGCGGTGAAACTGGGTTCTCCAAGTGCTCCAAACACCAGAGGAGGTGATTTCACGTTGAGTTACCTCGGCGAAGAGGCAACCATAATCCACAAGCACCTGTGAGATGTGCCTAAACCCAGCATTTGCTGCATTTGCCTGGCTTTTGCCAAGGGATGATCAGCATAGAAATAAAATTAAATTATTTGAGTAGAGTGAACCTATTCTTCCAATCTATAATCAACACGTTTCAGCTCAACAGGAGTGCAACAAAACATTGGCATTCTGGAGTGAATCAAACTAGTTTTTACTTTCTCCCCACCCCACCCTGTATAAAAGCTCCATGATTCACTCAGGAGAGGGAATGCCTCCTGCAGAGGCAGCATCCTCACCAGCTTTTGTAAAGACGCAATGTAGAATGTGGTGTACTGTGGATGCTTAAGCAAACACACAAGGTTTCTCAACAAAACAGATGGAAAAATGTATTTTGGTGAAGATATTTTCGGAGGAACATGTTAACTTCAAATAAGTTTGGCAGAGAGGAAATGGGGAGAGGGGGGTCCAACTGCCTCAGTTTGTTTAGGTAATATTTAAATAAATCATTTTGGCTTCATCATATTATTGGGTTACATTCTGCCTGCTGTCATATTTTAAAATTGTACATACCCACTTTATAAAATATTATGCTATTTAATATATTGACATGACCAAAAAAAGAAGAAAAAAAAAATGAAACAACCTGATATGATCAGAACTCATGAGTATTTCCAAACTGGTTTTTCTTTAATTTGCATTCCACAGAAACAGCCACAGCTTTCTACTTTTCTCTCCAATTTGAAACAGAAGAAATTTTGAACTATTTCCAAAGGGATAGGATTGCTATAATCCATAATGCTTTAATAGAAATGTGGCACTAATGCTCTTCATCTCATGGATTATGACATGCTCTGACTGCCAGAGTGACAGGGAACACTCTTGGGGCAGACTGATGGCCAGGAGCGATGCTTGCAGACAAGGCAGAGCTCTGTGCAAGTGCAGTTCCATGTCCTCTAACAAGAAGGATGTGCCTCTGGGTGGTTGGAAATCATCTCCGTGACCTCCTGTGCCAGCTGCCAGGCCCATGGCAAAGCGCAGCCACACAGTCCAGCAGCTTCCTGCACCCCACGGGAGCGACACCTCCAAGCAGCTCTCACCACTGCTGGCCCTCCCATGCAAGTGGAAGCCCACGTCATTCATGTGAAAGAGGAAGCCTCACTGTAAGGTATATTTTAAAAAGGAGCCATATGATGGGGTGATCTTCTGGTTGCTATTTTATCATCCCCCAATAAACACCAAAATCCAGCAGGTTTCAATAAATTCAACAGCAGCTTCGGCTCCAGACCTTTCCACCAAGCCTTGCTGTGCAGTTACGCTTTCTTCCTCCCCAAAAACTAGGACCATGTTATGCCATGTTATGGCATCACTGAATGCAGCCTAAATGCTTTCCAAGGGCTTGCTTTTTAAAGCACATTAGCTGCTTGCCCAGTCCTTGGCTTCCAGCAGAAGTTCCTCCTGGAGGCCAGCCTGGGATCTTCAGTCACCAGGAGCTCCCTGGTCCCATTAAAAAACAAACAAAAACAAAAAAAATTCCGCTGCTACATTGACATGTACTCTCTCTGTGGCAGGAGCATCCCCAATTTGACACGATTTTCAGCTAAGGCGAGTATTTGTGCAGATGAGGGAAACCCAGCTCCAGGGCCATCTAATCCCCAGAGGGGACCCACAGTTTACAGGGAGGCTCTGGAGCCTCTGTCTCCTCTCAGCTGTCTGCATCCAGTGCCAAACCTGCCCAGCCACTCCTCGATTTGAAGGCAGATGTTATTTTAATACAAAATCCACCATAATTGACTTTGCATCACAACTGGAGGTATAGCAGGAGGGTGGGGTGTTCTGCTTTGGTTTTTTTTCTAAGAACAGACTCAGTCTCTCAAATGATCTGCAAATGGCAATGATAATGATGAGGTACCTAGGGAATAGCAATATATACTGTTTTCTATGCCCAGGGCTGAGATGAACTGAGAATGCAGCTGTATTTGCCTTGAATTTCTATATTTTCAACTTCCCTCTTGCCTGCTACTCTGACAATGCTTGTGAAAACACATAACCAAGCACATGAGTTGATGCCCAAAAGTTTGGCATAGGAGCTGGGTAAGGTGATAAGGTGCAGCTGAGAGATCTTGCAGAGTAAGAAGAGGTCGAAAAGGAGATGGGGGTGGGAGCAGGGGGGAGGGGAAAAGGGTTAAGTGTGGAAAATGGAAATGGCTAGGAAAGAAAACCTCATAATTGTAAGTAGCCACCAAACACAGCAAGGGGAAAACAAACCAACATGAGAGGGAATTTGTGGGCTTCCAGTTTCGTCTAAAAATGAATTTTATGCCCCATTTATATTTTCATTATTTATGGAGTTTTTCTGATAATCCCTCCTGCTGGAAAGGAGATGACCACAGTCCCACATCTGTTTACCTTTGTTTACAGCTGGGAACACAGCCATGGATTTGTTCTGCTTCAGCGAGAAGGCAGACTGATTTGATTATTGCTTTCTAACATACAAAAACGTTGTTGCTAAGACTCTCACTTAAGAAAGAAGTGGCGGAAAGCTGGTCTTAGCAAGTTGTGGGAAAGTGGAGATGAGAAAGCTAAGGGCCAAGATGACACTTTCACCCTCTGGTCCCCAGGGTGGCACCACTGAGCTCGGTCAGCCGAGGTGAGACAGGGCTGGCCCAGTTGTTCTGAGCAAGAGTCCAGGTCCCACCACTGCAAGAAAGTCTGCCCTGATTTCAGCAGAGATGATACCTGCACACATCACCCGACTCTGCCTGTGGTGTCGTGCTGCCTGTGGGGATGCTCCAGAGGTGCGGAGGCAGGTAAGGCTCTTGCTTATCTCTTCTCTAAATTATTCAGTCAGTCACATGCTGTCCTCACTCAGCCACGCCTGTTTCTGTCATCCCCATTTGTGTGGGGTGGTTTCCGTTCCTGAAGGAAGCCCAGTGGCACACCCAGGAGTGACCTCAAACTGGAGCTGAGAAACTGCACTGGAATTTCTTTACCTTTAAGAAAAGCATATGGGCTTTCCTAAGATGCCTGGGAAGCAATGCAGACTTTCCAGCGAAGGCTTCGTCGAATAATCACGGTAGAGAAGAGAGAGATTTTAAGCACTCCCAGTTCAGCTATCATTGGTTATACTCTTGCCAGGACAAGCGGTAGATCAAAACCTGCTAGAGGGTTTGAGACAAACTGACAGGACTTTTCGTAAAAGCTCCTGCTTACACTGAGAGGCAGAGGCACTGATCCACATCCCGCTGGCGGGGTTGACCGATTCTCCTCTGGTCTCCCTCCTCCTTGCCCTACCCAGCTTCCACTCAGCCATGAGCAGACCCCTGTGAAGGTCACGCATGTAATAGCAATTTACCTGAGGATGAAACACTGCACCTGGAAAGGGCAGGTACCACCAGACCAGAGCAATTTAGAAACATCGAAGCTTGGTACAGCTGTAATGGCAATTTTTCTGGTGACCAGGTAGCTATGGCTAGTTTGCTTTACTTTTGTTTATCTTTGTATGGTACAAGACTAACTTTATATAGATCACAGTAACAAGAATTTTTTCTATAAAGAATGGGATATTTACAACTAACATAATGATGCACAAGAGAGGACAGAGGCCTTGAGAGGTGAAGACACAAGAGGTGGTGTAGAGGAGCGCAGGCATGGGGTGATAGTGCAAGGGGCACAGGCTGGCCCTGGAGACCCCATGGTTATAAACAACTCACCGATCATCGGTTAATGAAGTGCAGACCTGGAGCTGGAGAAAACTGGTTCTAGGGGTAAGGAAGAGAAAAAAGACAAGGTATCCAACATTCATGAAGGGCAGCGTAAATAGTTAATTCCCATGTAATGAGGAGCTGCAGTCAATGCAAAAAACCCAAGGTCTAAAAGGACGTTAGAATGACAAATCAAATGTGGGGAGAGAGAAAGAAGGAAGGAAAGAGGAGGGAGGAAGAAAAAACCATAGGCACCATGTTTCTCCCATTGAAGGACTCCAGATGCCAATGAGTCGCCCTGACACCCCCCTCCACCCTGACCAAACTGGAGCTTGGGCCCAGAGGACAGTAGAAGAGTAAGCATAACACCAAGAAAAAGGCGTAGAAACTAAGAAGGTGGGTAAACAGCAACTTCAACTGGATTATTGTTATTACTGAGACTTTCTCTGTATGGAAGTATTCCTTCTTTTTCTGTAAACAGAGAAGCACTAATAATACTTCTTGCATGACACTGTTCAGATTTCAATTACACTAACAATAAAATCTTGTCTTTATCTACAAGGTGTGTTTGCTTTTCATCCACAAAAATGATTCGAGCGTAACAAGAGGAAGCCAGAATCACATCTTTGGCTTGATCCTCACAGGAAGGGAAGGTAGCTGAGAAAGACAGCCCCAGCCAAGCCAATGCACCCAAAACATCCTGCACAGCCCTTTACTGGCAGCTTGAGCTTTAGAAAGCTATGGTGCAAGGAGGGAAAGAGAAACAAGCAAAAAGAAGTCTTGAGTTCAGAGTAACAGCTGCAGCAATTACAGTACAAGGATACCTGCGGGCATGCCTTGGCACCACGTAACTAGCGCTGGGCACACAAATGTTTTGTTTCTCTCATGATTTACATCATCAAAACTTGGTGTCCAAATGCTATGCAAGCTAAAAACATTTAAACTTTTCTGGAAAAAATATGAACATCTTTAGACTCTTGAAAAACTCTCAAATTTTGCCAAATCTGACCCAAATAATTCACAAAGCAGCTGTGGCTGAACTGAACCAAAAGGTTGAAGAGAAATGCTCACTGAAAAAAACTCAAATTTTAGTCAAAGCCAAGGATAAGACAACTGGAGGGATACTAAGCAAGAGTTTAAAAGTCTACAGGGCTTTGTCTGGGGTTTGGGAGGGGAGTTGTTGGGGTTTTTTTGTTTGTTTAGAGAAAGCAGATTTTTTTTAAAAAAAA
>RSEF01000002.1:94254395-94274496 GCA_003993805.1 Himantopus leucocephalus
AAAGAAAAAAAAAAAAAGAAAAAAAATCAATGCCATCGCTCAGTGCTGACTCGATAGGTTTCATGCTCAGCAAACACACTCCTGTGAAATCCCTGGGTATCTCAAAGGCTTCCAAAGCTGGGGAGAGAGCAGGGCTGGCAACCAAAGCATCAGCTATGAAACCGGCAGCTGTCGTTTACACTGCAGCCCACTCCAGGAGCTGTGCAGGTCCAAAGGCACAGGACGGGGGGGCCTCAAGTGCCAGGTCGCTGGTGTCAGACGAACCTGGGGCAAACCCATGGCACTGGCCCACGAGTGTTCTTCCAGAGAGCACAGAGGTGACAAAAAGAGAAATGGGGATTGAGAGGGGGTGTGTGTTGGAAGAGAATGGGTAAGAGAGAGGGTATGATTTTGTCTAGCAAGCTGCGTCTGTTTTAAAGTAAGATGTGTGCTTTTAATGTGATGTTAAGCTTATGTTATGGAAGTTATTACCATGCCATTACATACAAAACTACATCTGAAAAGCCACCTATTAAAGCAGAAACTCAGTGACTAAGAAATATCAGAGCTAAAACCACCCACACAGCTTCCTTACTTCAGCTTCAAGTTAAAATACAGCCTTTAATTACATGATTGGAGACTATATTTTTATACAAAGCCCCTGTCTTCCTCAGTGAGTGGCTAAATATTTCTATTTATTTTTACCCCGCTACTATAATATGCATCCCTTAGCCTTATTTACTTCACATCAAATCCTGCCTCAAAAAAAAAAAAAATTGGTGTTTTCCTCGCAGCTGTTCCCACTATAACATCTTATACTCCACAAATACTAAGGATTCCTTACAGTTTGGTTAGGACTTTTGGTTAGGACACCTCGGAATTACTTTCCTCATTTTACAAACAGAGGACTAAGAGATGGGGAAGCTTAAGTATAGGCCTATCAGAAGCTTCTGCAAATTTTCAATAATGAGGCTGAGACCCTCATTTTCCAGAGTACTGAGCTTTGTTATAGCTCATCTTCTAGACAAAGCTCCCACCAACTGCCTCTGCAGTTAGCTCCTCTCTAAAAAAAAAAAAACAGACCTCCATCTGCCTTACCTCGGACATGCAGAAAACGAGAAGCGTGCACTTTGTGGTCAACTTCTCAGTTTAAGGGATAGAAATCAAGTTTGCGGCTGAGCAAGATAGAGAACCTCGTTCTCCACAAAGGCGTCGAGCCTCCCCTCCGAGGCCGTTTTATGACTTTCTGCAGTATCCTGCCTCATTCATTATGCATTTCCAGACTTCTCCAGCAAGCAAAGCGAGAGTCCTCCAGACAACAAACGCCTTCGCTACACAGTCCTGCTCCATTTCATTAGTTTCTTCTGCTGTTCTCTTGGGCACCCACTGAGGCAGCCATCTGCAGAAAAAAATATCAGAACATGATATTTTAATTAAAGTCTACATTACTGTGCATACAATGGACCAAGTTACAGTTATATTATATTGCTCTGTCCTAACTCCCGAGAGTTAGTATTTGAGCCCAAAATATTCTCCCCATCCTGGTTTGTGCACAGGTAGGAGATCCTCAGGTTTTTAAGAAGACATAAAACCAGGAGTGTGGCTGTGCAGGAGCGTATTAGCGTGTGCATGGCCCCTTGGCCTGCGTGAGGCTGCTCTGCACAGAAAGGATTTTTTACCGGAGCTAAAGGGTTAACCTCTGCCTCTTGACAGTGAATGCATTACATGGTGTATAACTGGAAGGAAATCACCCATACACAGAAGCTGACAGTGGGTTTGAGATGCGTTTGCTGTCAAGCACGAGCCCAGGCAATAAATACCTCCTGTGCTCAGGAAAAGGCATACGCTTATGTGCATGTGTAAATACATGTAAATATATGCAATGATGATTTTCAAGTGCATTTAAAAACTGCAGTGGTGGGCAGCACGGCTGCAACTTAAATTACTAGATGATCAACCACACAGCCCTGGTGCTGCTGTGACCTTCTCCTCAGATTCAGCACCATTATAACTCTCGCTACTCTTCACATACGTGGCTCCCATCCCTGCAGGAGACCTCTTCCTCAGCCATCAACCTGTTGGTTTGCTTTCCCTATCATGAATACTTCACAGGATAGGGGACCTATCTGGAATATGTAGAGGGGGAAACTGGTGAAAGTAATTCTCCTGCTTTCCTTGACTTTCTAACAAATCTTAACCCTGAATAAATTAACCAGAAAACAAATAAACAAACAGAACAATTCAGATTTTTATTTTTTTTAAAGAAAAAAGCAACTAAATCCCCAAGCTGTTCTGTGAGCAGCAGAACTAATGAAACTTTCTTCCCCTTGGATTTGTGGCATGTCCCATAAAATTTCTTCTCCTCCTAGGTGCAATAACTCCTACTGCCTACTCTCATTTGCCTTTGATAGCATGAAGAAAGGGAAACATCTGTGGCGGCCAGTTTGAAAACACACGTAAGCAGGTCAGCCAGCAAACACACACACTGAGGCACTGCCAATTTCTGGCAAAGAGATTCAGTAGATCTGAGACTTCCTTGTCTTTTTCTCATTGGCTCCCCCTAGACTGTCAACAGGGACTTCGCTTTTTGAGGACTTCAATGTCCCTTTCAAATGAGATTGAAACCAGCCAACAGAATGGAAAGTCAGTCAGGGACATGTATCACATAAGGCCTGGGAGAACTAGCCGGCCAAGTTGCCGGAACCACTCCTTCAGTTTAAGACGCTATGTGAGTATCCACATGGTTTAGTTGGGGAGATACTGATATTGAAACTATTAGTGTCATATAAAATTAATAAACCTGGGTTAATTCCCTTGTCTTCTTGCCTATAAGCTTAGCTCCGCACCACATACTTGAAAACCCGTAATTCTGGATTTGTGCTGTAATTGGAACTCATATTTAAGATAACAGACCTTTTTCAGCAAGGCAGTCCCCAAATATTTTGGATGGACTTGGCACAGCCCCTTTTATGGTGACACATTCAAATATGCACAAAGGACATAGCATCACCGTCTAGTATGACTGCTTTTGCGTCTCTCCTAGGCATCAGGATTTGCTTCTTTGCTTAATGGACCTCATGCTTTTTATCCCATCCCTAAGTCTTGGGCTTTCCAGGGGGAGAGACTAAAACGGTCTCCCTGCGCATTGCAGGACCTTGGCAGCCATGCCAGAACCACAATCAGAGCTTGTCTGCTGGTGCAATCAATACCCCAAAAGCACACATTAGAGACAGATTCAAATCAGAGGGAAAATAACTTGTCAACCAAAGCAAACTCTGTGAAAGCTACTGCTTTCGAAAACACAGAGGAACTACTGCTGTGCTTCCCATCTGGTAGAAACGATGAATCAATAGATATTCAATTTGCCCTGAAAAAGGAAAGAGAAAGGTTTCCAGCATGAACATGTCTATTATTTCATCAGCTATTCTGTTTGCACATTTCAGACGGAAACTTGGCCAGAGCAGTCTGGGAGCTCTGAGTACTGTCAGTTTTGCTAAAGTGCATTTAGGCACACACAAAAAAAAAAAATAAAAAAAATCAACAACCCCACCAACAAAACAACAACCAAAAAACCCCACTGGCAAAGCAGGATCATAGTCAGCTAATAAAATCAGGTTGCCATGTTTAGAATAGCCGCAGCCCTCAAAATGAGCAAAACCTCATTCAGAAAGACAGAGGCTCTAGACCAAATGTTGTTTTTCTTTCCCATCTGTTAAAAATAAAACCTGCAGAATAGCATGCCAGTTTATCAAAGTCCATCCCACTAGAATATTAATCAGTGCATTGTATTTGATATTTATCTGCCTACAAACATTGCTTAACGTTTTCCCCGCCTTCGTGCATTTTCTCCTCTTAGAAGAACTGTTTCTGCCGTTTCATCACCTTCTTGCAAAAATTATCTTTGCTACTACTAAACGAACGCAGAGCTTTATAGCTTTTAAGCAATATGGTCTCTGCTGCTAGATAGAATAAAGTTGAGGTTTCACGATGTGGTTAAACTGACCATGAAGAGAGGGAAAGAATGGTAAAAGCAAAAGAAAATAAACCACATCATACTGTGGAGAGGAGCTAAACAGCTTTGTCTACATACTCACTGGGAGAAAAGGGGAGAAAAATCAGAGCAGGGTGCACCCCGCTGGACGACAAAAGAAATGGGAATTCAGGAATGATGTGGAGAAAGAAAATACAGAGCATTTAGGGAAAGGGACTTTACTCATGAAGCAGCAGCAGAAGAAAGATGAGGAGCAAAGCCAGGGACAGTAAAGTGGCAGCACACAGAGGCAGAAGTGAGCTTGAATTTTCGGTAGCAGCAGGGGTCTTTGATGGTGCCAGAGGTGGCCAAAGCAAAGAGCAAAAAGCGGTGTTTTGGGCCACAAATGCCAGCTGAGCAAGAAACACAGAGGTTAGATCAATCCAAGCTGGAACAAGTGGTGGTGTGAGCAGCAGAGGGGACAGAGAGAGAGACAGACTGCAGAAACTTGGGAGGAAAAGCAAACTGTCTCACTGAGGTTCAGTGA
Source organism: Himantopus leucocephalus (assembly GCA_003993805.1). Classification (NCBI taxonomy): domain Eukaryota; kingdom Metazoa; phylum Chordata; class Aves; order Charadriiformes; family Recurvirostridae; genus Himantopus; species Himantopus leucocephalus. The sequence continues at coordinate 94,258,892 of RSEF01000002.1, forward strand.
TGGGTGTAAAATGAGGAAACATATATGTCCAGCATGACTGAAACCTCAGCAATGGGGAGAGCAGTAGATTTACCAGTGTCCACAAGGAGAGATGTCAGAGAAATGTGGAGACATCACACTATTCCATGTTCAGTTTACTCCATGGAGTCCTGCCGCAGATGAAAAGAAATCGTGGGAGAGGACAGAGTAGAGAGGGATCCCGGCCAGAGAGATGTCAATACTTGGGCAGTACAGCCCAGATGGGGTTTGCGCAGGATCCCCCACCAGATCATCACTAACCCACAGAAGGCTGCTTTCCTTCGAAACCTAACACCTCCATCTGGGGGAGTCTGGCTAAATTCCCAGTTTTCCCATCACATGGTCACGTCCTCTAATGTCCTTTTAATCAATGTCCTAACACTTGTATCAAGAGAGCAAATTACGGTTACGATAAGGACCAAACAGCCCATTTGCCCGCTTTGCACACATCCAAAACCCATGCACTAGTAATTCATATTTGCACTAACATATCATTCTGGGTCATATGCCGCCCATAGAAAATTCACAAGGTAAAAGCCAAATAATGACTTTCATTGAATTTTAATGAGTCAGTCATCTTACCTGAGCTCTTATTTCCTCAGTCAGGCATGGGCTGCCAAACACTCAAAGCTGGCTTGAAGCCTGTATTATGCCTGTAAATATTCAATCACAAGCATAAGATTTCCCACACTTCCTCATCACACTCCTAAAACATTCATCGTATAAATTAGTTTAAAGAGAACACTGGGTCAGAATTTTGATTTGAAGGAATAAAGAGTCAATGGCAAAAAAAAAAAAAAAAGCAGCCTAGCAGCGATGCAACAGGAAAGGAAAAGGAAAGTCGTGGCATCAAACTTTCAGAAGTGTCTATGGTTCCTAAGTAACTGACAAATTTAAGAGGCCGAGTTTCATTGTAAATCCATGGGAGCTGGTCCCACTAGATCACAGTCTTCCCTCAGTGATACCATTTTCCCTGCCCAGAGCAATGCCCATGCACTGAAATCCACAGTGACTGGCAAGGGGCCACTCTTATGGAGAGACCTCATCAGCAAGGACGCGTGTTGTGGGCACCTACCACCAGCCTGGCTGCTGCAGGTGTGTAAGCCTCCAGAGGTGACTTCTGAGGGGAGCTGTGAAAGTACCTAAGGAAAGGCACTATGTTTAAACAGAAGCCTGCACCCAACGTGCAAAATGCGTGGACTCTGCAAACTGAGGAAGGTGGTGATGCACTGCCACAAGTGACCAGATTGGTGCTTTTGACCTTGCCCAGTTAGGGGTAAAGTCATCCTGTGTGACTGGAGCGGGTGGGAGACCAGCATCCAAAGGGCAAGTGGGGCAGCCAAGCCAGGCCCCATGCTGAGCCTCTCCCGTCCCCACCCACGTAGGGACAAAAGGAGAGCTGATGCACTACAGGGACTGTGCTAGTGCCTCACTGCCCAGGGGTGCTCACCTCCCTTCCCCACCTCCCCAAGGAGGCATTGGGGTGCTACCACTGTTGGCACAGCGTGCTACCACACAGGAAAACCTGGGCCCAGCACACTGTCCTAAGGAGGAAGATCCAGCTTAGGCCAACATGTCCTCCCTGGGGGAGCGTTCTTTTAATATAAGTGCTGCACTAGAGGTGCATGCAGACAGACTAGCTTCCCCAGGGCCCAGCAGCCATGGGCGCTGGTGGAGCTCATGTCCAATCCCCCAGCCCTGGGGGCTCCCCAACTGCCTAGATCCATGCATGTGCATGGGGCATCTGTCCGGGTCGAGTGGGTCTGCAGGTCTACCTCAGCCTCTGAACGCTTCCTCCCATGAGACCAGCCAACCTAGGGCTGAACCATCTCAGACCGTCCCCGGGACAACTCGGGGAAACTCACTGTGTTTCATCTGGAGTTTCAAATGCCGATAACCATGTGCTCTCAAAACAACTGATACCCTCAACCTCCATTGTGGGCTGCATGGTTCTGAAGGCTCACCAGTTTTAATCGTATTTGGAAAAACATGGCTGGGATTTTGCAAATTATATGAGGCTAGGAACAGGGCCAGTTTCACCTGGTTCCCTCACAAATGATTTTTTGTCACTATTTTTTATTAGGGTTTAAAAACACTGAGCAGGCATCACTGAACATCAATAAAAAAAAAGATGTATTTCATATAGCAGCCTTCCATTCCCATCAATAGCAGCAAGAAGGTATTTAAGAAGCCCACTTCAANCACTGAGCAGGCATCACTGAACATCAATAAAAAAAAAAGATGTATTTCATATAGCAGCCTTCCCATTCCCATCAATAGCAGCAAGAAGGTATTTAAGAAGCCCACTTCAAACAAGCATAGCTGTCAAGTTTCCTCTGACAAGAAAATCATCATGAAAGAAGTGTCTCGTCCACGAGAGACAGGAGCAAAAATCTGCAGGGATTTCCCTCCTTCCTGCACATCCACTGTCCCCAGGAGGAGGGAGGGACAAAGAGATGGGGGGTTTCATAGCCAGATGGAAATAAATTTGGTGAACTCCAGGGTTAGAGACAAGGTGGTGTTTGCCCAGCCCAGTCCTGTGTCAGAAGCAGAGCACCAGCAGTTTTAATAAAAAGCACTAGATGGGAGTAAAACATCGAGCAAAATCTGCTTGAGGAGCAGCAGGAAGGTTTTTCCAGACAGGGCAAGTGAGCAGAAGGTGCTGCTGTGAAGATGTGTCTTATTCTGATGCAGCTCCAGAGTAGTCTAAATTAACTTAAAATAAATGTGTCTGGAAGTGCTGTAATAAAGCTCAGTGCACAGACAAATAAGCAGAACTTCCCTGACGTGATGCAGAGACTTGGCCATCTGTCCAACATAGAGTTGTTGTAATTAGAGGGAAATAGAGTAGGGACTTCGTAGACTAAACATTTTCCTTCCGTAGGTAAGCGTCTAGGTGATGGTGGGTGGTGCTGGTTCCCAAATGCAGGTGGCGTCTATCATTTAACCGGCAGTGGAAATTGCTGACCAGAAGTGACACACCTGGGCCAGGAGGCTACAAACTCAGCAATATGGGATTTTTGCAGGTTTTGCTTTAATGGAAGAAACAGCATTTACAGAGCAGGGAGATGTTTACACTCTTACAGAATATTAGCAATGCAGCCTTCTCCTCTTCTTCCTCTATGCCCATTACCAGGAGAGAGCAGTGCTTTCTCCACCTTTCAGAAATGACTAAACGAATTATTCTTTTAATGAATCTTCTCAATTCCCATTTGCACAGAAGAGAATGAGCTCATCCCCCAGATATGTAAATGGTGTTTGCAACACTCCCCCTCTCTTTGCTCCTTCCTTTCTGCCAGCGTTCGGGAGGAAGCTGTTTTCCCAGTGCACACAGCAATTCTGAGGATACGAGAGCATGTCACATACCATAGGCATCACTACATTCAAAATCATGCACCCGGGCTGAACACAGCAAGTGCTGGCAGGGAGACGTTATTTCTGCTTTGTTTCCTCCCCCACCTCCCTTAAAAAAAACCCCACAATAACTTTAGGGCTCTTGATGTGACTTTAGAGTTGATGAGAAATACCCAGGACACAGATATTTGAAAAATAACCCCCCCAAATTGTAGTCGCTTGGCACCTCTCTGCCTGTAGGTGCTCTTATCCAAGCACTGAAGTCAATCAGGACCCAAACCCCACAACCCGTCCAAGCCCTGTGCAGTGACCCAGTGGGATGAGGCAAAAGGTCCTGTGGGTATTTCACCCTCTTTCTCCACCAGTTCAGTTCAGAAAGTCTCTTTCCTGGGGTGCAAGGTTAAGCAGCACCTCCCATTAACTCTTCAGATGGACGCCCCTGATGAAAGGCTGCTAGCTCCCACCAGCGTGCTGTGCAGCGCTGTTCCACCATTTCGGAAACAACGAGCCTCACCATCGTTTCCACAAAGGAAACACATCAGCCAGGTTACAAATTTCATTCATGACTGACCTGAGCTGGGAATAAATGATCTCAGAGGAAAATGAAAATCATTTCTCTGGCCCATCACCCGTGGCTCATATCCTCATGGTCAAAAACCAAGGCTAACAATGCGAGGCATCTACAAAAAGCAAACAGAAAAGCAGGTTGGGGAACAGTGTTGTGACCCCACCATGCACCAACCCCTGCACAGACCCAGACTAGGGCTCCTTGGGGCCCACCTTCAGCCCTGTCTTAGGAAGATCCCAGCTTCAAGGAAGGTGAGGGATGATGCCCATCTATGGCCAAGTCAGGAAAAGGTTTTAGCAGGAATAAACCAAGGCACAACATCGGTGCCCTCACGGCTAGTTTGGAGCTATTACATGGTGTGGGCAGGGTGGAAGGGGGAAGCTCTCCAGCTGGCACAATGAAGGACACATCAAATTGCACCTCAAGAAAGGGCACAGCACAATGCTGCCTCCACACATTCATCTGCAGGTGCCTGGAGCCATGTGGATACCAAGGTCGGCAAGCGAGGGTGATCCATGCTGTTGGGAGTATCCTCCTTCCCTACCAGCTGCCTCCACCGCTCTTCCCCAGCACATTCTCATATCTTCCTCTCCTTCTCTTTGCTGACATCTCTCTTCACCACTCGCACCTCATCTCTTGCCCTGTTTATCCTTTGTAGCTTCAGCTGTGGGTTGGCCTAGCAGTGCCATTGTCCCTGGAGAAGCCACCACACCAGCACAGAAGCTCAGCAAATTACTAGATCAGCACCTGCCTGCAGCTCCGTGCCTGCAGCACCAACAGCACTCTGTCTCCCTTCCCCTCCGCTGAAATAAAAGGAAATAAAAGCTGCTTCAAGTGAAAGCCAGCAGCTGCTTAACCAACAGTTCCTGTAGTATTTGATAACAGGATTTGATAACAGAGACCACCTCCAACACCAGCTGAAGAACAATTTTGCTGCAAAGGTTTTCCTACTCTCACAAGTAAGCAACAGGCACATCGAGCAATCTGTCATTGAGAGGCAATATTGGACTAAAGGGTGGGGGGGAATAAAGCAATAACTCACAGGAGACAGAATTAAAAACACTGTAATTAAATAAACCTTCAACATCAAAATGACATATGTCAAACAGGACCAGTATGTTTTTATTCGATCAGGGCCAGCCTTTCCCAAAGAGATGGGCCATAGGTAATTCATTCTGTTTGTTTACTCAAAGTTCAATTGTATTCTGCCAGTATTAAATATTTACTTAATTTCTCTGTGCATAAATGATGGGACATACTAGCACAAAACAGTCACACTAAAAGCTATATCCATTAACCGATGCTTTGTGGGGAGGAGAATGCTGCTATGCATCTTGCATTACCGTGTAATGTAGGAAATAGAGAGGAAATGGCCTTTTCAATTCTCCAGAGCATGCAATTTGACAGTTCTCAGCAGTCTTATCTTGCGCAGAGATTAGAGCCAGGCAAATAAATTAAAGCAGTGTAATCAATGAATGCATTCCTTTTTCCTGTTTGTGAAGAGGGGAGGGAGGCTGGGGTAACACCAGGCGGTCAGGTTAATGAATGTGTTCACGGGCCAGCATTACTAAATGAGTATTTGTGCACACACACACACCAAGCTATTGATTACACATAACCCTATTTGCAAAGAAAACTCCTCTGAATAGTTTGTAGTTCTGATTAGACATTGGACCTGTGGGAACTGTGATATCTGTACCAGCCTATTTTACCAAGTTTATTGATTTAACTGCACCAGCATAAAAATCTCTCTGCTGCAGGATATTGAATGTGCAATACAGGTTAGCGCTCGTATCATTATATCAGGTCAGCTGAACACAGACATCATTGTCCTGCTTGCGATCTGCCTGGATGACCCTTCTTCACGGATCACTTGAGATCCTAGCTAAAGTCACGAGAAGATTGGGCTCAGCTACAAAATCAAATATTGCAATCAAAAATCATAAAAAAAAAACCACAGGGAAAAAAAGCTAATAGGTGGAAATAGGGGTACAACCAAGGCAAAGATTCTGGCTGAAGAGTTGCTGGCATGTTTGTAAGTGAATTATGTTTTGCAGCTTTAGCACCGTTGCTGTGGATTCCTCAATAAACAAGATGAAATAGGGTCAACATGAACTTGGCTTTAGCGTAAACATTCTTCCAAAAATAAGGTGATGGGAAGCATTTCCAGATGAGAGACTCAGAGCTGAGACCTTAAAGTTTTCTGCACCGCTCCAGGCTGCCGCAGGGGCAGGGTCTACAGTATTTTCTCATCGAGAAGCTCAGAGAAGCACACAGAGCTGCCTCGCCTCCTGAGCATCCTGTCATCAGGGGTGCTCAAGGGTCAGATTGCTCCAGCAGCGAAGGCAGTACCCACCCCCAAAATGCACATGTTAACCCAGCTAGCCAGCAGACATTTATTGCCATAGCTGAACTATCTGATCTGGCTAGCTTGTGTGCGCACCCCCTGGGGAGTGAAGATTATCTCCTCTCTAATCTCCTCTCCCCTTTCCCTAACCTGCAGACTGCTACCTGCAAACACACACTGTTTGCTCTAGCCTTAAACTGTTAGCTATTCCCATCAGGGCCCTACCTTTTATTTGCTCGCAGAGCTGCTGGCACATTTTAGTGCATCATAAAAAAAGGGAGAGTCCGTTCCATTTGCTCCTCCTTGTTGGCCGCAGCTTCCTCAGGTTACCTCTTTGTTTGGCAGTAATGGCTCTTTTCATACCTTGGATAAATACAGTCAAGCCTCTTTTAATATTTCTCCCGTGTCTGCAAGTTCACTTCATCTGTTTGTCCTGTGACACTTCCAGCTATTTTCAGTGTCTTTCTATGGGTGTTCGTAGGCATGTCTTTGTCTCCTACAGCAAGGTCCCCGCTGTAACGCAGAGCGGCATCTGACCGCACCTGTACTGGAAAAAGGAAGGTTTGGGGATTACCAGAAAGGGTAGAGGGCAGGAGGAGACACCACGACGCAACTAGAGGCCCATTTCTTTCCTTCCCAGTGCCCCACTGCAGGAGATGAGCAGCAGGCACCTCTCCCCCACCACCACACCGGGTGTTTCAAGGAGCTGAATTAATTACCAGGGCTGCGCAAAGCTTCAGTGTGCGAGTACGAACTCTGCTCTTTGGTTTGTAATAACACATAATGTATTGCTAGAGGGAGCCATTACAGTAGCACTTAACACTGACCAGCTTCTTTCCCCTGCAGATACGATGCTACACGAACAAAGCCATCAGCAACAGTTCGGTCATGCAGTAATTTTTTTTTCCACTTTTCATCACAGTTAAACCTAGCCAAAACCTACTTTATCCTAATACAAGCTTTACCAAATATTATGGTGACATCAAGGGTTACTTGCTATCGTTTGCAAAGCCCTCAGTTGTATACCCATTCAGCCAGCTAAGAAGGAGTCCTGCTGAAGGGTAATATTTGATGGTATAACTTTGTATGGCGTAACAGGGAAAAAATAACCCACAGTGCTTTTCAAGTGAATTCATAATGTTCTATAATGTTTTTCGGGGAAAAAATGCAGGGATAAAGTAAAAAGGAAATCAAAAGCACACCACAGCATGCAAACTCCTCCATTCAGTCACTCCGAAGCAGCAAGAACAGCTCATATTTATATGAGTTGGAAAGTAAAGTCTGCCAAACCCTTTCCCAGGAAATTATTTCAGGGAACGCTACCGAATTCAGAATAGCAGCAGCACTGTTATTTAACTGAAAGACGGAGCAGATATTTTAGTTTGATTTTTGCCCCTTGTATCTCTGATCAGCCAAAAAGCAGCCATCCCTGCAAGGGAAAGTAGCAGTGATTAGCGACACGCCAGAGAGCCCAGGGAAAACTGTGGTTAACCATTCATAGACAAAGCTCTGCTCTAGGAAGAACAGCTTTAAAATACCATTAGACCTTTACTAGATCAGGCAGCCTTTGATTAATAAGATCTCATCCAAATGAAAGTTAACTATTAGAACCATTAGTAATTGAGACCGAAGATAAAAGCACAAATACGTTTGGGGTCTGCCTCTGTGAGCTCCTTAAGCCAGGGCAGAAAAACAAGAGAGTTGTGTGGCTGGAGGAGATACAAGACCTGCCCCCACCCAGACTCAAAAGCGACACTCATTCTCTGTAGCAGGAATAAGAACAGGCATCATGTGCGTTGCTTCGTGTTTCCTTCTGAACGGGAGAGAGGGCTGGGAGAAACACGCAGATGCCAAAACCTTCTGCTAAGAAGATGCATGAAGCCAGCTGTTAATGCTGACCTGCACCCTCGCTTTTTTTGGGGGGGGGGTTTGTTGTTTTTNTGAATAAATTATGTCTCTGGGACTTTTGCACCTGAATTTATTCTTCAGCGCTCTTTGACTGGGCTTCTCTCTTTAGGACCAAAACGCTCACAGTGATGATGGCCCACATCACCTCCCATAACCTCTCCACCCTCACCTCTGTGCTCCAGGGGTGCAGGGACCCCTGCCCGGCCCCTCTCTGACACAGCAGCTGAATTACAGTCTGGGCTCAACCAAGCAAAGTGCTCTGCCACACCAGCATCAAGACTATGGCAATACACAGACTGCTACATAAACTAACACCGGCAGCTGAGAACAGAGCCTCTCCCACCCACGGTCCTACGCTTGCATGTCCATTGCATGTCCATTTTACGGTAACTGTGCCCCGACACAGCCTGATGGGGGGATGCCTTCAGAGGTGATGGTTCACTGACTGGAAAGAGCACCAAACAAAATTAAAAAAAATGAAAACAACAAAAATAAAATGAAATTTTAAAAAACATCAAGAAAAGGTCAAATCCACAGAATTAGGAGATACCAGCCAGAAGTCTTTAAACCTTACTATAGGTCTCTGGAATTTGCAGCAAGAGAAGGGATTTACTTTTCTTTCTTCTTCTAAAGCTGGCAAGTGTCTCCCAGCTCTGTAGCGAAGATGTGGAAGAGAGGGAAGGACGCAAGAGGACTTTGTGTTTTGTTGTTCAGATGTGGTGCAGGATTTTTCTTATGCTTACCGTATATGAAGCATTATTTTAAGAAACAAGCTGGGAAATTTTTATCAAAATCACTACAGTTGATGGATAAAAATTGGCATATCTGTTTCATCAGGCCTTTAAAAGCGTTTGCCTGAAGAGTGGCCTATAAAATCACCTAAACATCATGAAAGATGCATAACAATGTTTAGATTGTCACTAAAATATGATATAAATTACTAACATACAGATATTTTGTAGATAGTATTATATATGTTATATTATACTATATATAAAAAAATATATATTTCTGACAACTCCTTATTTTACTGCTGTTCCTTGAGACACCTTTTCCCCAATGTAGCCCCAGCAACTAAACCAAGCAAAACCCCTATTACGCTGTTTTTTCTAAGATTCTGGTTGTAGCAGATGTGAGATGAGAAGGAGCACAGCGAGACTACTGAGAAATTCTGTCTAACTGAAACCGGAGCCCTTTTTATGACAGAAAGGTGTCAGCATCTCCTTTCATGAGAAAGAAGGATTTTTCACTCGGGTATGCCTCAAAGCAAATCTGCTCCTGGGCCTCATCCCCTACCCAAACAGACACGGTCCCTGTTCCTACATGCAGCAGGTGGTTTTTCAGTGTTTCTAGATGAAGGTTTACACTAAATTAAAGAGATGGGGAACCTGCGTGTCATCTGAAGGGCAATACTCCTGTGGGTGCTGAGGACAACATCAAGGTGGCCCAGGCGACCCGATCTGGTGGTGCTTTCTGGCTGTGAAGGGTAACGGTGAAGGGGAAGAGAGTGACGGGGTGCTTTCAGGATGACTTATTTCCAGAGAAGGATGGCAGACAGGGAATTTGGAGGAAAAGAAGTGGATATTAGTAAACAAGAGCAGAAATGGTGGTCAACAGCCCTGATGTTTTTAAATACATTTCAAATTTTAGAAAAACAACAGCATTTGAACTGCAAAATCATTACGGACAGCTGGAGAGATCAGTCATGTGGACAATCAAGTCCGCAAGTCACCAGCAAAGAGCATGCAGAAGACATTCAAGCCTACCTATGAGCCCTGCCAGGATACAGAGCATGCTTCCCCACGCTGGCATGGCTGTTACTTTCCAGGGACGGGACCCAAGCCGCTGCACTCATTTCCTCAGCAGTTATTTTCTTGGAACTCAGCAGAGTATTCCTTCCTTGTTTTTTTTTTTTCCTCCCTGACAGAAAAGCATGTGATGTTATTTAATGTAACGAGCCAAATTTCCCATCATTTTAATTTCTTTCAAGGAGAGCCACCCCACACAGCAACACACAATGCTACACAATAGCGTGCCAAAGGGTTTAAGCAGGGAGCGTGGAACTCTTTAAAAAGGGTCTAAAAGGGTGGCATGTAATGCACTTTTTTTTCCATCATTTTCTTTTATTTCCCCCTCTCTGCAAGGCTTCCAGTCAAGTGACATTTTGTTTGATATTCACATCATTTCCCAATTACAGTTCTACAATTCTTGTGAACAGCTGAATAATTCCTGGCATGGCTTTGTTACGGCTCATTTCACTGCATTAGCTTCCACTACCTCTCCTCTTTAGAGGCTGAACCTGGTGATGTAGTTCAAATCTCCCTCTCTCTCTCACATCCCTCCCTCTCCACTTACACTTTTACCAAAAACTTTCACATCTCAACTGCCATTTTGCGACATTTCTGTTAAGATCTGGTTTAGTATAATTGTCCCAGCGTACGATAGTTAAAAGAAAGGCTCAAATGCATCCTAGTGATAGAATTACCCCAGCAGCTCAGCGCTACTTACCTGAGGCACTCCTGATCAGGCAGAGGACTTAAAATGAGAAGGATCAAGAGCAATAACACGACTCTTATGTTCAAGACTCTCCAGCACACTTTCACAGTTGATGGAGAGCAGTGAATTTGAGTTAGGACATTCAGAAGCAATAAAAAAAAAAAAAAAAAAGGAGAAATCTATTTTTTATGCCTTTGAAAAGATGGCTGCTCGTTGAACATCTCTCCTGCAAATATTTGTACTCACTGTCAACTTTATAGATATAACACAGACCATTGAATGCCACTGACAGTCCTCTCTCAGGTGAGACTATTCACACGGGGAAGTTTGTTTTTTTTCCCCAGGCAGAGCAATATAGAGTTTGTTGGCCCAGAGACCATCCCAAATGAATGCTGCAGTCCTGGCTCTGGCTTATCAATCTGTTTTTTCTCCCCTCCTTCCCTGCAAATAAAAATAGCCTGAAGACATGAGCTGCGCAAAGGCAGACTGGAATACGACACACTTATGGAGAAGCTCGTGATCGTTAATGAGTTCACTAGCAATTATACCCACCGAACACACATTTTTGTGGTAGCCAGCCACAAGTCTGAAGGTTTTTTCCATCACACATGAAGAGAAATTTTGCGTGCCGTGATACCATCAACACTCAGTGGGGCTGGAGAGGAGCTTCCCGAAGCACCTGGGGTTTATTTAAGATAGCTTAACACCTAGAAAGGGACCAAGGAAGCAGAAATAGATATCACTTCTTCATATAGTCCCTCCACCTTCTCTCATTAAAAAGGGACACTGAAAAAGAGCCTCCCAGGGTGCTGTTCCTCATGGTCTCACTTCTGCAGACCTTTGAAGACCGGCTGCAGTCAAGTCCCCACTGACATCCAAAAAGCAGTAACACACATGTTAACAAGAGCAGAAACTGGAGTCCTAGTGCAGAGCACGCAGGACAATTTTCAGCTACCTCGTTGTTATTTCATACCTCCAGATTCAAGCCTGTTCCCCAGCTCATCCGTGCAGCCTGCAGCAGCGTGAAGGCTCACGCTTTGTCCCCCTTCTTTGTGTGGCCATGTGAACTGCTTGTGGATACAGATATTTGCTGAGAAGCAGAGCACAGGTCAGGAGATCACTGGGGTTAAGTGAGCTAAGCCGGGCAACCCTGCACTTGGATGAGTTGGTTTTTTTCCTGAGATTGTGGGTAGAGATTGTGCTGCCACCCAGGCCCAGTAGGAGAGGCACCAGGTTGGGAAGTTGGGAGCCCCCAGCTGCCATCTTCGCTACTCCGTTGCTGCTATACAAGGATGAGCATTGCAATGATCCTGCACAAACAGGATCCTACATCTGCAAGCTGGTCTCAGCACTGAGGTTAACACCGATTTTTCTCACCCTTCTTTCCCTCCCTACGCTCAGGGAATTAATTCCTCCACCCAGAACCCGTGTCCCAGCTCACTCCTAGGCTGAGAGGATCCTTCCTTCCCCAGCCCAAAAGCTGAGCAGAGTTTATCCTGAGGTCACCTTTGCAGCATGAGGCATATTTCTGAGAATGTTCCTGACCACGGAGTCCCCACCATGCTTTGCTTCTGCTGCACTGAGCCAAGAGCCTATAGATTTCCTGCTCTTAAAATACATTAACGTAATAAAAGTCAGAATTACGCAGCCTGGTATTTGTGATTTACAGCCCTAGGCCAAAGACAACAAGTAAGAAATAAGAACATCTTGTGGCAACTCAAACAACCCAAGTCTGTTATGCAGGGGCTGAACTTTTTACCTGCAACAGAGGAGAAGAGCTATTATGTCCATTACAGCCAAAACAAAAGTGACAGAGCAACATCTGCAAAACTTTTTTCTGCTTTTGGAGTGAATAGATCAACATTACTAATGACTGGCCTCGGCAGCTGTCCTGTCTAATTACCAGCTGCGCTCGGACATTATCATCTAATATTAATACCACTGGAAGCCCTTATTACATTCAGTTTATCATGATGTCATGTCTGGTTTCTTGTCTTTCTTCTCTAAGTCTGCATGGTTAACCTAAGCCAGTATCACTCCCTGCTTCCAGACTGAGCTGGAACTTTCAGAGCCTCTTTGCTGAGGATGGTTTTAAGAAAAGCATCACAGGGCAAGCGAGGCACTGTCTTTACAACTAGTTTTAGTCTGTCCGGAGTCTCTTTTCTTCTATATTCACATCAGTATTTAATCTTTTTACATAAGCACAACCCCAGTGACCAGCTAATGAAGCTGTTTTAATTTTAATGTGTTTTGACTTGAAGAAAAGTGCTTTTATTGGCACTGACTGAAAGACTTAGATGAACAACTAGCAGCACTCCAGCACTGCACCTGTAGCACTTGAGAGGAGCAACCCAGACACAAGACCTTTGCCTTTCAAGCCTGTGTATCAGTGGCAGAGTCATGCTTTTCTATTAGCTTCAACAAGCAAAAAAAGTAAGAATTGTCTCTTTGCATTTAAATGAATGACCTTAACAATGTTCCTGAAAGGAGACAGAAGACCAGTCCAATTCAGGAGAAAACTTAGGCTAAGGATTGCACCATACTACGGTGTTTGAGGTTCTGCACTACCAAAGCACCAGGAAAAGGTGCGTTGAAGCGCTAACTCAGGGTCCTCATACTCTCCTGAGGGCAATGCAGGCTTTGAATGTCACACTGAGAACACGGAAAACCNGTGTTTGAGGTTCTGCACTACCAAAGCACCAGGAAAAGGTGAGTTGAGGCGCTAACTCAGGGTCCTCATACTCTCCTGCGGGCAATGCAGGCTTTGAATGTCACACTGAGAACACGGAAAACCAAAATATTGTGCTAATCTTTAGGTCAAACATGTGACAGACAATAGGAGCTTGTTTTCTCTTGCTAGCTTGCTTCAGCAGCCAGATACCCGGAGGAAGGCACCTGCAGGGACGAGGGGGGAGTCAGATCTTGCCTTTGAGGCCGAGACATGTTTTGACTTCCTGTCAGTATCAGCTTCTAGGAAACGGGCCCTGTTTCCACAAAGGTGCATATAAACCGAGCATTTTCCATTTTCTTGTTGTTACTGTTTATGAGGGGTTTTTTTTTCCTCTCCTGCCAGACCGTTGGGGAGATGGGCCCCGCATCCCTTCAGCCTTGGCGCCTCATCCCCCCTTTGTCGTGCTGGCAGCAGATGCTGCAGCATCGCTTCAGATACCAGGTGCTTCCACCCCGGGGTTACAAACTGCATGACCCCGCTCTGTATAAAAGGGCCACATTAGTCACGGAAAGTGCTTCCAGGAAGGCTAATGACAGGAAATGGACCCAGGCGCTGATGCTTTGCATATTAAGTGTCTCTTACTGCAAGGATCTTCCCTGCTCTTCAATTAAATAACATTCAGAGGAAGTGCTGGTCACAAACCTACTCCACCATCATCCTTAATAGCTGGTAAAACACTTACTTTGACCCCTTGATGATGTTGCACAACCACAAAAGCAGTGGAAGAGTGGATGCTGTCATCAGGCGCAATAAGTCAGAAACAACTGTGCACACAAGCTTGAAGTTTTCTCATGGACATCTGCTTTGAGGTCCTTAGCATCCATGCATCCCTCCGATGCCCTCCATTATGGCCACCTGCAAGAAAACCAGCAGTTATTATAGTGAAGAGAAGCTAACTTGGGAGCCAAAATTATGGTTGATACTGCCAATATATACAGGTCTCCTCGTACTCCAGAGAAGGGCAGACTCAAGTCCTGAGCCGTCACACACAAATTTGGGCATAAGTCTAATATAAATGAAAACATTACCTTTTTAGCATATTGTTAAGCATAATAGCAAGCCTGAATCTGAATCAAGTTACCCCAGTCTTAAAAGGGAATAAGTTACAAGTGAATGTTGAAGGATCCTATACTGAGGAGCCTTCAAAATCACAAATAGAGTTACTGTATCTGGGATACAGATATGCATACACACAACGAGTAGCTGATCAACAACTGGAAGACCTTTTGCCAACTGTTCTCTTGCTGTAAGTTTTGATTTTTTACTAGCATAGGAAGGGAAGGAAGAAATAATCTGATTTTTCAATTAATGCACATGTTTGCGGTTTTCCTTTTTCTCTTCAGAGCAAGTAGCAAGAAATAGGGTAATTACAGTTTTTAATATTTACACTATTTAGGTAGGGGTTTTTTTAAGTGGATGAGCAATATCAGAATATACATGCCACATGCAAGGAACAGCTGAGCACTAGGGTTACGTGAAGATCAAAGGACATATGTAGCTGGATGTGCTTCTAACTGTTTTTTGCTTGCACAGTAAGTACTAGGGTCTGTGTCTATAATATAAACAATACAGAGCACGGGAATTATGGAAAGGAAAGTGGGGAAGACAAATAGAAATTGTTTGATATCAAACCTCACATTTGAGCTTTTCTTAGAAAACGTAATAATCCTGCAGAAAACAGAAGGTAAGGGTTTTCATAACATTAAACACTATCTTCTGAAGTATGGTACCTAGAAAAAAAATCACTAGTGGCAAAAGAAAACCAAAACATGAAGCTTCTAGCAGCTGGGAAGTTCAAACAACTAAGTAAGGGTTTGAGTTGGACAAAACTCAAATGGACTTAAATAATACAAAGCTGCTGGGTCTCTAGCCAGTGCCTGGCAGTAGCACAGAGCTCCACCATTTCCCTGCATGTGTAACTGGACATTCCTGACTCGCCTGCTCCAGTTTCCTGCCTTGATTCCCTCGCTTTCTCTTGCTGGTTGGTGGTCTTCCACGCAGCTCTGAGAGGATAGCAAAAATGTTCTTAATGTCATCACCTTGTGCTGGTTTTGGCTGGGATAGAGTTAATTTTCCTCATAGTAGCTAGAATGGAGCTGTGTTTTGGATTTGTGCTGAAAACAGCATTGATAACACAGGAATGTTTTTGTTATTGCTGAGCAGTGCTTACACAGAGTCAAGGC
>RSEF01000002.1:94274596-94289819 GCA_003993805.1 Himantopus leucocephalus
CCCACAAGTTTTCTCACTTTTACTCTTCTGATTCTCTCCCCCAAGAGGGGAGTGAGTGTCTGTGTGGTGCTTAGTTGCCAGCTGGGGTGAAACCACAGCACACCTACCTTTTGAAGTAGCTTCAGGAATTAAAAAATAAATAAATAAAATATTTGTCTTCTTCCAGTGAGTCACGATTTTCTTTAAGTTTCTGAGTTCAGGAGAGCAGCTGTGATGCATGGTGAGGAAGTTTATTTCTTTTCTTCAGAGCAAGCAGGAGCCCTAAATATCTCTGCAATTACTTCAGACCCTATCACTGCTGTTTTACATTAATTTCAGTCCATCAGATCTTTTTCAGGTTCTTGTTGCTGGTGGGTGCATTTTCTCAGGACCCACAAGCCCGCAACTTTTGAGAGAAACCTCGCAAAACTGTAGCACTCCTCGGCTGGCTGCTTGCTCCCTTGGGATGCACGTGTGTGCCTTGTGCCAACAAAGCTGTTCTCAGTCCACCTGTGAAGAGGAGTTGTTATTTTCTCATTTGAATGTTGAAGTGATATCAGGTGAGACAACAAAATATGCCAGATGGAGAGGTCAAGGCAGCACAGTCTCATTTACAGGACTCCAAACCACATCAGTTTTTTGTCTCCTTTCAGAGTACGAGTCCCAGCTGTGTCTCATTTGCTGGTGACAGAGGATGCCAACAGTGAGAAGGGGGGGCAAGATGCCAGATGGGATCAGCCATTTCACCCCCCCCTCCCTGAATCCAGATGACTCTGACCAAGGCCAAGATGGACCCAGCAGGTCTCAGGTGGTGAGATATGAGCCTGGGGAGCAAATCGCTCCCTTCAAATCTGGGGCTCTCACTGACCTCCCTTCCCTGCCCCCCGAACCAGCGGGGCAAAGGAGGTACATCTCTGCCCGCCCCCCCCCCAGCATTGCAGGCATCTCTTCTGCCGCTATTCACAACGTCAGTCCCCCGTATAAGGCCACCGCATGAAACACTAAATGAGACCATGAAAAGCAGTGTGCGTGCAGCACAGCTAAAGGTCACCGCTGCATGTGAACTCACTTTTAAAAATAATTAATTGAACAACAGTCTGACATTTACCCTGCAAAGGGATTTTTGAAAGTTTGCTTGCTGAAGCCTGATGTTCACAGGCTGCAATGTTTACTGCTGGGGGAGCAGAGGATCATTGTTATTCTAGAGCAAATAAAAGAAAATGGATCAAATTCAACTCTGAGTAAAGGAAAAAAACCCCAAACTATAGGCAAACCTCACACTGGATTCACTCAGCTTTGCTCTTTCTCCCTGCTTTGTTTGATGGGACCAGTGAATACCATTAAGACTGAACAAACATTTCCAATGCAAAAAGTAATTTCCACTTGCACGTAATGTCTTTCCTCAGGCTGAAGTTTCACACACCTTTTCCTACCTCAGAAATATTTTTATTAATGTTATTTGCAGGAATGAGAGTCTGAATAATGGTCAAGCAGTTTTTTTGAGGATATAGATGAAGCAGGAATAAAAGAAAGGAAATTGTGGTGTTCTCCCTACATCTTGTTTTTAACTGGTAGCTCAGTTGCAAGTATTTCATCCCTCTGTTGCAGAGATGGGCCTGATCAGCATCAGTTGTAAGGGGCCAACAGCCTAAACCCATTCTTTTTACGCACTTGGCTTCTGCACACCCATGGCCCATCAATTTCCTGCTGACTATAGGTGCCCCTTTAAGCCCTAGAAGGAACAGGCAACAGGCTCATTATCAATGACATTGAATACAGTGTTGCTCACCCATAAGCCCGTTCCACACAATGTTCATTAAGTATTTTGTCTCACAGGGAAGCTAAAATGTAAATTTTCATTGTGGACTCGGACCAGATTCTACTCCATTTTCAAAGCATCTGATATTCGAATGGAGTGCATATCAGAGCATCTCATCCTCTAACCAGCTTTCTGTCCATTAAAAAAAATATACTAAAAAAAAAAAAGAAACCAAAACACTTTCCTCCAGTCCCACAGCTACTTAATTTCTTTAGTAGCCTCTGGTGTGGACCCTGGCCTAATGCTGTTTGGAAATCCACATACATCCTCTCTTCGGTGCCCTCCTTATGCACGTACTTAGTGACAGCACCACGGGACCCAGGAGGCGAGTCAGGTAGGGTTTCCCCTTTACAAAAGCTGTTCTGACTGCTTCTCACAGGCTGAGTTTATATCTACTCGCCCAATGCTCTTAGGCCTTACTATCAGCGCTATCATCTTAGCCCTGCTGGGAGACAGACTCACTGCCCTGTGGTTCCCAGGATGCCCTCTAAAGCTGCATTTGTAAAGGGATTTTACAATAAGGGATTTCAACTCTCCGTTAAAGAAACAAGCTTTTCATGTGCAATGATACTGATTTTAAGTTTGGACAATGACAATCTCAGTCTGGTGTCTGTATGTTCTTCTAGTCACAGCCAAGCCTTTGATTCTCAGTGTTATGGCAACTGCAAGCAAAAGCTTAATTCTTCTTTACGTATCATGTGTCTTGCCTAATCACCTGCTATTTGTTGAGTAACACGTAGTTTAAAGGGAATCTCATACATTAGCACGTTGTAGCACCTGGCATTAGAATGCATACGTAGGGACAACACATACATCTCCCAAATCACAATACAAACCAAACATTTTTCTTTAAACACTATACATTTTCTAACATATTTGCATAATTAGCTTTTGTATGATTTATCACTCAAAGCCCCATTACAATCTGCTTTCTGAATACACAATATACACAGCATCATACTGCAGACTGTGTGCAACGTTAAGACACCCAAGGCAGACTTTCCAACTCTGCTGTTGTATAGGTACCAGGGAAAGTAACAAAGCCGGCCACTGTGTCAGAGCGGTCTCTGCAGTCACATGAGACCAACTGGACAATTGACCACATTAGTTTACAGCTAGNTGAATACACAATATACACCGCATCATACTGCAGACTGTGTGCAACGTTAAGACACCCAAGCCAGACTTTCCAACTCTGCTGTTGTATAGGTACCAGGGAAAGTAACAAAGCTGGCCACTGTGTCAGAGCGGTCTCTGCAGTCACATGAGACCAACTGGACAATTGACCACATTAGTTTACAGCTAGCTCTGAAATTAATGGTGCAGCCCTTATATTACAGCCTAGAAGGCCAAGCTGAAGAAGCAGATAGATTTGCAGATTTATTGCAAGTGCATTTAGGTCAATTATCTAAAAAAAAAAATCTTTTTAATTTCCTAAAGGTATGTTATGAAGCCAGTTAATCTTATCGCTGGCAGGCCAGATGTGGCCTGGGACCTCTTAAACACCTTGGCTTTGGATCCCAGCTCCCCTATCTACTGGCCAGAGTTATTTATGCTTGACCTCTGTGACAAATCCAGGTGCAGTACCCAGCCGCCAGGGCTGGGGTCCTTTACGGGGCCACTTGTTTCTCAAGCGCAGGTGGGGTAGATACACAGACATACGCAGCAAGTTTCTCAACATCCAGTACCAACATTTTGCAACTCCTTTATCTACACACTTCATCGGCAGAGTTCCTCCTGTTTACAAACTCTGATCAATCAAGTCAAGGCAAGTTTACTGCTGTGTGTTCCTGACAGTGGGTTGTTCTGCTGGTGCCGTTTCGAATGCCAGCTGGCTGCGTTGACCGCATTTCAGCTCAGCAGAAAAAAACACAGAGCGATGCTGTTCCGGTGCTTGAAGGGGCTGCACAGATCTTTTCTAAGAGACAGCGTCCAGGCTCCCTGCAGATAACAGTGCTGACCACTGCAGCCGGGCATCCGACGGGAAGTGGCACGTCCCTCCCTCTTCCCCTCAGCAGGGAGGATCTGGGGAATGCAACCAGAGCAGCTCTCCAAATGTGATGGTCCGTATCAAAGGTTACTAAAGAAACAGAGCTCACTCGCAATTAGCAAAACGGCTCTGGACTAAAATTAGATTAAGAGATGGGAAGCAAACAGCAGGCCTTAGTGGTCAGTTTTGAAGAGAGGAGAGTCAGCAGAGAGGTCTCCCAGGAATCAGTGCTGGGACTGTTTCTAGCCAACATCTTTCTCAGAGATGGGAATGAACATTGAAACAGTCATGTTTTCGCATGATGCTGGGCTCTTTTTTTCTATGTTGATGGCAAAGAATTTCAGAAGTAGCTGAACAGAGCCGAGCAGGCAGAAAGGTGGCAGGTGAGCTTCAGTGTCGATGTAAGCAAGGAAATACACCTAGGGAAAAATAGCCTACCTGTGCCTACATGATGCGAAGCTTGGAAGAGGCAATTACAACTCAGAAAAGAGATCTTGGGGTGATCATTGGCCACTCTTGGAAATTTCTGGCTCAGTGTACAGGAGCAGATAAAGAGAAAACACCAGCGTGTGTTGGGCACCATGAGGAAGGGTAATGAGAACAAGAGAGAAAGGAACACTTTGCCACCATACAAGAAGCTGACTGCCTACATCTTGAAAATGGTGTGTGGCTTGGATCTCTGCATCTCAAGAGGGACACAGTGAAATTAAAGTACAGAGAAGAGTAACTAAAATGATTAAGGGGATGGTGCAGTTGCCCAACAAAAGACTGCAAGAGGCTATGACTCTTCAGTTTGCAAAGGACAAAGCTGAGGGATATCATACAACACAACATCAATATAATGACATAGTATCAAAGTTGGTGGCCATGCTGAGTGCCAAACTATCGTTCACCAGTTCCTACTATGCAGGAACTCAAGAAAACTGGCTGGAAACCAGCTTAAAAAAAGTTAAAAGAAAACAATTATGTACATAGAAGGTAGTGAACTTCTGGGACTTGCTGCCACAGGAGAGAGTGGATGTCGATAGTATCGGCGGGTTAAAAAAGGAATTAAACTAATTCACAGACAATATATAAATCNGTGTACATAGAAGGTAGTGAACTGGGACTTGCTGCCACAGGAGAGAGTGGATGTCGATAGTATCAGCAGGTTAAAAAAGGAATTAAACTAATTCACAGACAATATATAAATCACTTCTGAAAGGACTCAGCAAAGCTGTACTCTGTATAATTTTTATGACAGTGATTTGTGGATATCGGAGAAGTATGAAGGGCATGGACCAACACAAATGGCAGGGCTTGCATAACCTCCTTGAACGGCACCTCATGTTGCCATTAAAATCTATGCAAATTTTGCAATCATCTTCAAGTGAGGCCAATATACCACAGAACCAGCATAAACTCCCATATGTCATGAATGGGACTTGCTGCTAACCCAGCAGCTAAAGGCTGCGATGGATTAAAACCTGCTTGGTAAGGAGGCTCAGGTTCAGAATCTTCAGAGGATTTCTACAATTTTGACTGAATAATCCAGTTCCATTATACACGGTGCATAGTGGACCTCATCAGATCTTAAGCAAGATCTGAATGCAAACATCACTACACATTGCTTACCAAAATACAAGAAATACGTTGTTGACATTCCACAGTGCACTTGATTGTAATTGAATCCTGTGGAGCCACATATTTTTCTGTCGGCATCCTAAAGACACAGTGTCTTGACCTTCAAATTTTAGGACAGACAAAACAACTCCTCATTTGGGAAAGAACCATGAACAAACTGGGATTTGTTGAGTTGCATCAAGGTTTATCTGAGATTTTGTTTTCTTGATTTATAGGATTGTTTAGGAGTGTACCATAAGGACACTCAAGATCAGCATCCCCATTTATAAGTATCTGCAAAATATCCCCTAACCTCCCTGCCTTTATATCACATTTTAAACAGCGGGAAATCCAAACTACAATAAAAAACCTGCATACTCAGCTTTTCCAGCAAAATGCCAAATCACATTATAGCTTATTCATCTAGTTTTAATTGAGCCTGTCACAGTGAATGAGCAAAACTGAAGGAAGGGGTCACTTAGGATGGTTTACTAAGTCTCTCCTATGCCGGTTTTCAGTTGGGAGGGTAGTACTAGTCACAGTAAAGAGCCTAAATCATGCCCTGTACATCAGCTGATAACATCAAAGATAGCACAGAAGGGAAACATTGACCCTTGCAACCACTGGTGAGAAAGAAGTCCCAGGTTACCGATGGGAAAAGGGATGTCCGGCGGTGAGAGGACACAGAAACACTGCAGATAAAACCTCAGAGAACTTCTTGGCAACCAAATACCTGGGGACCACGGTACATTATACTCTGCTCGCTAAGGTGTCTTCGTCTCAGCCACTTAGTAGGCAACTCTGAGGCTTCCATAATTCAGGTAGGTTAACTGGAATCTACTGGCTTTGGTTTTGCTGTCCCAGAGCCTGTGGGGCTTGGAGGAATTTTCTAGGTCTAATTTATGTGTGCCAGCCTACAATTTGCCACCAACATATGTTGGTAAGGAGATCTGAGAGGAGGCTTGAAGGAGTGAATATGAGCATTATATCTCAAGAATCAGAGCTAAAATTATATGATTAATCCACTCACAAAGCCTATTTCTCATTGCAACACAAGTAATCACCCCCTTGATTCTATTAAATTGACGGGTGTGTGCCAGTTAACATCTTGCACCACTGAGTCTGTTTAGATTCCTATAGATTAACTTCAGTTTTGAGAGGTAGAAATACCAGTAGTTATTTCTAAGTGATCTGAAACACTAATCACAGGTACCGGATGCACATAAAATTGTATTGATATTTAGTTCCAGAAGTAGTAACCTCTTCCCAAGACACACAGACACCTTTTACTCCACCTGAACTTGTGACTTCTGAAAAAAAAAAAAAAACCAAAAAACCAACAAAACCCCAAACCAAATAAACCCATTTGCTTCATTCCAACATTTTTTTTTTGCATCAGTTAGTGATAATGATTGGCTAAAAAACACCTTACCACAGCAATGAATTTGTGTGGGAGCAATATCATCATTCCTTTTTAAGGTTCAAATTACACAAACTCCTCCTTTACTCGGCAGCCAAGATACTTTCTGAGGAATTTCTTAGGAGATGAATGAACAGGTCAAAACAGGCTGCTGCCCAACGCCATCCTAGATAAACTCTGGTGTGCATACTTACCCAGAAACGTAGACAGAAAGGATCTGTTCACATCATCACGGCTTTTTGATGTGGTTGTGCATTACAGCATCCTGAACACTCACTCCCTATTTCAAAGCCTCAGAAGCAGCGAGGCTGAGCCGCAACTTTCTACTCCTTTGATGGAAATTTGGATTTATGGGTTTTGTTGGGGGTGAGGGGTAGAGGTGAAAGTGTGAATTGCTAAATTAAAAGAGTTACAGCTGTGGTAACAGACATTTTCCATCTACAAGCCAAGAGTCTTTTCATCGTTTTACTTCGTTGAACAGAATAGCTCTGATTAACAACTACTTTTTAGAAGGCTGTATTGTAACATCAGCTCCTCCCAGCTTTTTTGGTTATTCCTCTCCCCTTCATTTAGAAAAATGTGAGCTTATGTCTGTTGCTTCTAACCTCTGCTCCCTTCTTGCTCAGACAAGAGATCCCATATGCCTTTGTGCCTTTGGAGGTGCCTGGCTGAAGGTCAGCTCTGGAGCATCTCTCTTTCTTCCACCATGAAACTGAGCAAACTCCAAACTTTATGAAACTTTCTGACTCTCCATCACACCATATCAGTTAGGGCAGTTAGATGTTATATATTCTTTTAATGCAATCTTGTTCACATGAACTCTGAGTCTCTCCTTCTGGTAACTGTATTTCCAGAGATAGAGCCTGCCCCTTCAGACACCGCTTACAGGATTGGGACAGGAATGGAGAAACACAGCAGATCAAAGGAACAGCCTCTAAGAGCTGAAGGCAGGAGGCAAGGGAGCTACACACACAAGACAACACTGCTCCTGACTTCAGAAGCTTTTTTGTTTTGGTTTGGTTTTAACAACGGCTAATCAGTAGAATATAGACATGAAAGAAGCACAACATGTCACTGCTCCTCTGTGATGTCCTGTGCTCTGCCACCACCCACACCCTCTGGAGAAATGGGATCCCTCCAAACCATTTTCAGCTGAAAAAAGCCAGAATGTACTAATCCCACCCATGTATGACAATAGTCACTTTTATCCATAAACTTGAGTGTAATATTGGCTGCTACAGATATGCCTGTGATATATAGATACCATATTACTTCCAGCGTGATGCACAGTACTGGTTCAGAAGACATGAACTTTAAGTCTGGTTTGTTCAAACAAAACAGAACTCAAAGCATGGCCCTATGCCTGCTCCTGACATGTTCATCCTTTTTCCTGTTCCTACAAG
The DNA here is from genome assembly GCA_003993805.1 of Himantopus leucocephalus. Classification (NCBI taxonomy): domain Eukaryota; kingdom Metazoa; phylum Chordata; class Aves; order Charadriiformes; family Recurvirostridae; genus Himantopus; species Himantopus leucocephalus. Next base: position 94,282,810 of record RSEF01000002.1, read on the forward strand.
CACTTTTTTTCCCAGTTTGTTAAGCTTCCTTTCCCCCTTTATGCCTCTTGCGCTCTGAGGGACTTGCCCAAATACTTGGACAGGCTCCACCAATGTGCACTTCCAGTCAAGTGAAGGAGTACCCGGGCAGGGTGAAGAATTTGCAAATTGCAGATTAAGGCCTGAGAGAGGAGGACAAAAAGAAAAATAGACAAAGAAATGATGTTTTCCCCCTATAACTTACTGTTGCCAGCATTCAAAGAACAAAAATTCATAGAGGCTGTTTGGGAAGAAGTAAAGGAAAGAAAACGTGGGAGCTGCACATTAGCTAAACAGAAATGCACACTGATGGTCACATATGTTCCTACATACAGTCTGCATGAAGCAGATGATGTGCATTTTAGACAACCATCTGCTTCACCTGTTGACATCTATTGACATGCACATGCTTTACTCGTGGACCTTGCCTTAATGGAGCCAATATAATCCAAACTGTGTTTTAATAATACAACGGCATTTTCAAAAAGCTATTGATGACTTTGAAAAGTTATTATTCAAAACCCTTGCCATCTCTGGAGACTGTCATTTAATGTGAAACCAGAGCTGATTTTCAACTGAGTTCGTTCTCTTCATGTGAGGCCAATATGCCTTATCAAGTTAAAAGAAGCTCTATCTCCAGGATTAGACATCTGATTTCATTAAGACTTCTGAAAGCATTTAATTAAGGATTCTTCCTCTTTCCACATTCCTGTAGTCACACAATATTGAAGACACCAGGTGATTCTCTCATTTTAATTTTGTCCCTAGTAGCTTTCAACAACTGCTCCATGAGCTGGATATCTTTCTGCTGGGCCCCGGCAACAGCATCCTAATATTGGCAATGAGATGTATGACATGTGCTTGTCTGTGCCAGGTAACCAGAAGAAGCAACTGCAGCTCCAGGGCTTCGGGGCACAATAGGGAGGAAAAGGCCATCCAGGTCCAGTGCCCACCTCCAGTAGGCAGCATGTCTTCTGGGGTTGTGATATTGATGTAGGACAGGTAACTGGACAGGAAAGGCAGTAGTCAAAGGAAAGATCCGATTTCAGCTGAAACCAGTAAACGTCTGAGCTTAAATATGTAGACAAAGAGAACAAACACTGAGAAACTAATATCCCAACAAACCTGATTTAGCCCAGGATTTTGCTTTTCTGATTTTCTAAGGACCATTTATAATTCTGACAAAGTTATGCCACTATCCCTGACTTGGCATGAGTTCCACAGAAACAGAGAGAACAAGAAGTGTTACCAGGTCGAGGACAAGCAAAGCATTAAGCCTGCAGGCCACCCCACTGCCTTCACTCCTGGGTGCTCTCACCTCCTGGCTCCTCATATCCCACCAACAAATCAATTGCACCTTAGCAGCTGCAAATGCCAGAGCATGGAGGCAGGGGCAGGGTGAAGGGCATTGGAGCAAGAAGAGTCCTTGGGCCCTTTATTGACAGGGACTACCTACAGAGACTGCCGGGAGACCCATCTTTATCCCTCGGTAAGGCAATAGATTTACTCCAAGTTGCACACAACCCAAAACGAAGCTCAGGGAACACAAACAGGACTCCAACACTGCAAATAGGTCTGTTCATCTGCAAAATCCTTTATTGTTGCTAGACCCCAGAGGACCTGCCAAGCTCCCTCACCGTTTTCCCCCCCTCAGTGTCTCTATGCAAAACACAGGAGCAAGTTTCCTTTCCAAACACTGATGATCTTATTGGAAAACAAACATAGATGTATCTGGACAGATTAAAAAAAAAAATCCACTATCGAACTTGGTGGATAAATGCACTCTAGAGGTAAGGGTGTGTGATGGGTGAGTTTCAGCTGCTGGAAGATACAGGTTGGCCAGTGAAGCAGCCCAGTCCCCAAGCAGAAGGCTGTTTGCTCCCTGGCACGGCTGCTGTGGTGGTGCCCACCTGGACTCTGCAGCACTCAGCCCCTGGTGGCCGCCGGGCCAGTGAGCCACAGAGGACAGCTGGCTCTTCAAAGCAATGCACCTCACTTTGCCAAACGTACAAAATGTCACTGCTAAAAATCTACAGATGAATCAGCTACACACAGAACGTTGATTAACACAGTAAAACAGCAAAGTAAATGACAAAAAGATTATGCTCGATCTGCTTGCATGCATGAGTTCCCTTGCACGTGTGTGGAACAGCAACCAAACACGAAAGGTGCCCATTTAATCAGTGGAACAAGTGGACTAATAAAGTCTGCAACTACGCATGTCAAATGCGTTCAGCCAATACACAGCAGTTTGCCTTTTTGGAAATGCTTTATTTTGCAGGCCATTTATCTACACCCTTAAAAAAGCTTTACTTGCAAGCATACAGTTCCCGTCAATAAATATGGACAGTGATTCAATTTTCTTCTTCTAAATGGAAAATGTGGTTCATGTGACCCTAATCCCTCTGTAAAATACCTCACTAAAAATACCATATAACACTTTAAAATATTTTCATTATTTTTATATGGTCATGCAGACATAGTTAATATGCATGCAGAAGAAGTTTATACTAAAAAAGTGTTCTCTAGCTATTTGCCACCATAACTACTCTTTAGGCTTTATAGCACACAAAAGAACAGTTTTGGAACTTGGAAAATAAATAACATTTTCACCAGATTCATAAAACAAACCGATCCCTGTCAGAAAGTAGCAGCTGAACCCAGGCACACACAGAGGCCAGAAGGGAAGTGCGAGTCCCCAAGCAGGTGACTTAGCTGACAGAGACCCAAATTGAGCAAGGGGACCCAGCAAGCAGAAATGCACTTTCTGGTACTTGAATGCCCTGGGACCTGCTCGCTGGGCACTGAAGGCATGTTTGCAAGCACCTTCTGCCCTGTGCAGTTCTCAAACATCAGACCCTAACAAGAACTGATGAAAAGAATAGCTTGGGTTTGTGCACAGTGGGAAGAATGAAAGAGCTGAATGCCATGGTATTCAGCACTGGTGAGGCCACACCTTGAGTACTGTGCTCAATTTCAGGTGCCACAGTCTAAGAAGGACATTGAGGTGATGGAGAGGGTCCAGAGAAGGGCAATGAAGCTGGTAAAGGGTGTTGAGAATAAGTCTTATGAGGAGCGGCTGAGGGAATTGGGGTTGTTCGGTCTGAAGAAAAGGAGGTTGAGGGGAGACCTTATCTCTCTCTACAACTACCTGAAAGAAGGTTGTAGAGAGGTGGGCATTGGTCTCTTCTTACAAGTTACAATTGATAGGACAAGAGGAAATGGCATCAAGTTGCACCAGGGTTGGTTTAGGTTAGACATTAGGAAAAATTTCTACACTGAAAGGTTATCAAAGACTGGAACAGGCTGCCCAGGGCAGTGGTTGAATCACCATCCTTGGATATATTTAAAAGCCATCTAGATACGATGCTCAGAGGCGTGGTTTAGAAGTGAGCCCAGCAGAGTTAGATAACTGTTAGACTTGATGATCTTAAAAGTCTTTTCCAGCCATAAAGATTCTATGCTTCTATTGAGTATATAGTATAGAGTCCCTCTGGAACAGGAATATTTAAGCAGCATTTCACCCCAAATGAAGTGAGAACTTGCTAGCAACAACAAAGAGGACCCCATTTGGCTAAGTGATGTATGTGGTATATTTAGCAGCTGTCAGCTGACTCAGACAGCAGAAGGTAATAGGAAGGGTCCATGATGAGAAGATGAGCAGTACAGTGCAGTTTTGAGTTGGTGAGTGATGCAGGGCTGATCTTGACCAGCCTCCCTGACACTGTCAGGGACTGAAAAGAAATCAGATTGTAGGGGGAACCCAAAGCAGCAGCCCTAGAAAGACTACCAGGAGACCTGTACTTATCCCTGGATAACCCAATTCAATTTCCGCAGCTTGCACACAACCTAAAACAAAGTTTGGACTCTGACGCTGCCGTCAGGACTGTCTGGCTCCAAAATCCCGCAGCAGGAAGTCTTGCTGAGCTTAAAACCAGCCAAGCAAGCTGTGGTGAGCTCCACAGGTCAACAGAATATTACCACATGGAGGAAAAAAAACCCCATGCAGTGAATTGCCTCATTTTTGGCAAGCACGAAGTGGACAGAAATGATCACCTCAAGCACTGCTAGCTAAGCGGAATTGACAATCTGTCCATAGCCTGCTGCAAAGCACTCTGAAAAGCAAATGAGGTTATTAACTTTCAATTGGTCACTGTTACACAGTTACAAGTCAGTTGCCAGAAACAACAGTATTAAATGGAATTAGAAGTTCCAAGCACTGAAAATTTGTCAGTGAGTCCGGGGTTTATTATGAGGAGTCTGTCCTGTGAGAGGAGAAAGGAAACTTGACAGGCTGGTGAGTGAACCACCATCAATATTAATGAAGAGGAAAATATTTGTAGCAGTGCTCAGGAAAACAGTACCTTACCTGTAGTGCATAAATGAGGGGAATACTTGCTCATCATTGCAGCAATTCCAAGTGTTTAAATATATAAACGCCAAAGACCTGTTTAAGTTAAGTCAACGATAAAATCGCATCCTACAAAGCTTCAGCCTCCAAATATTTTCCTCCTATGATGACCACTTGATTTGGTTAAAAATACTGGGAAGCGTGAACAGTGACAACTGGCACCTCGGGAAAGATCCAGAGCAAACACAAACCAAGGCGAATTTCACATAACAGGAACTACGTTAAATAATGAAGCAGCAACTGATAATGGATGTTAGGCTAAACTGTGTCTAGTGCAGCTAAATTTAGAGCAGACCTACAATATAACATAGGTTTCTTGTAAGCAAAGTGTTTTTAGATCAAGAATGGGGTTGCCGTGATGCTGAAAGCTGGTATCAGAGGGGATTGTGTTTTATGGATATGTAAGAGGTAGATAAAACTTCATAGAATGCTCTCTGATTTTTGATTCTAGGTCCTGCCTCCACTTTCTGCAACACAAGCCCACATCTGCTGGGGACGTCAGTCATCAGACAGCAGTCATCACACCAGCTTGCCACTCCAGAGGAATGTGTGTTGGGAGATAAAAGATAACGCCGTCCCCAGTGTCAGGGCAGAAGGACACCAAGAGAAGTGGAGGACAAAACTCCTGCTGCCCTGGAAGGCCTCAGGCAACAACCAAAGCAGATTAAACAAGTGCCTCAGGTCATATGAGTGTGTCCTACTCTGAAGGGGAGAAAGGTAAAAGGGATCATCTGTCATTCGTTTTAGTGGCCAGCCCAGCCCAAACCGGGACAGACAATAAACAGATACGGATGTTTCAGTTGCAAGCCCAGACAGCCACGTGAAGCAGCTCACAACTTACGTGAACACCAACAGTAAACCCAGATGCAAGCTCAGGAGCTTGTGTTGTACCGCAGCAGTCTGCAAAGTCAGATTTAGCTGAGAAAAGATGCATGTGCTATGGGGACCACCGTCCTCAGGAGCCTACCTACCCCTCCTTCAAAGCCCTGAGATAACAATTTTGCTCACCCCTCACCTTTGCATTGTACAATGTTTTCTTCCTTATAAGAAAACACAGGAGATGGGGCAAGGAGTGAGAAAAGGGTCAATTAACACATCCTGCCTATTAGAAGGAGACAATACTGATATACTCCCCCACCAAATCCCTCATGCAAAACCATCCGCAGTCTGACGGAAACATTGCCTGACAGAGCTCAGGAGGCTCACGGGGAGCAAACTGCTGGTCTCAGCACAATGCAAATAGGTGAAGGAAAAGTTCACCGAAAGCGCTGCTCAAACAGAGGAACAATAACGCGAGTTTATTCAGTAGCTAGTGGTCGGGCTTTTACTGGGAAGTTAGCTACTCTGAGTGGCTCTTGAGACTGAAATACTCTAAATACTCCTGTAATCCCTCTCTTTTTCTTTTTAGCCAAAACTGGATGTATAATATGAAAAAAAAATAACAGAAACACATCCAAATAAGAACACAGCCATTGNCAAATACTCCTGTAATCCCTCTCTTTTTCTTTTTAGCCAAAACTAGATGTATAATATGAAAAAAAATAACAGAAACACATCCAAATAAGAACACAGCCATTGCACTCCAGATTACTTCCATATGAAGCCTTAATTTCAAACAGATGATGATCATTTTGTGAAGCAAACAAGAGTAAAAAGTACTGAGTAATGGACTCTGAAATGTAGTTATTTTAAACAACCTTCTTAAATAACAGCCAGCGCACTAAATCCACACATCAGCATTTAAGAAAGTGAAAGCACAAAGACTGAAGACTCTCGCTTCTCAGTGAGGCATTGAATGCGCTGGAGGCTGATGGCACGGCCGCACGCTCTGCTCCTTCCCCCTCACTTTTCCCCTTTGAACTCTGGTATCATCCTAAGGCAGTTCAGGAACTTCATGCAACAAAAGCCAGATCTAACTTAAAAAAAAATCAAACTTGTCATCTAAACCAGTTTTCCCACCTTAACGCTTTGGCACATGGCACAGTTGTCAGAGGACGACATTTACAGACCAGAGAAATGTTTCTGGTAGAGCCGTGCATCAGGAAAGGAGTCCTATTGTATCACAGGAGAAAACTAATTTTCTCTTCCAAGGGTTTTATTTAAGTCTTAGCTTACAGGTTCAGAGCAGTATCATTATTTCTGAGTTCAAAGCAGACCATGCTATTTTGTTCGCATCCTCTCCTCCTCGTTCTCTCTTTTCAGCATTCTCTGTTTATTGGAAATTGTTGAAAACTTACTTGCCTTCTTCAGCTGAGCAATATGAAAGATCAAGTCAATTCTAGGCCAGTTCTTGAGGTACAATAAAATATAAGCACAGAAAGGAAAACTCCCAGGAACGACCATTATTTTCATCCTGAAAAGCAGGGTAGAAACCACAAAAAGATTCTGCAAATTCTTTTTCCATTTTAGAACAAATAAGACTTAGGGTTAAAGTGCAATACTTGTACGCACCCTGATCGTCAGGACTGAAATTCAGCCTTCTGTAGCTAAGCAGAAAAGCAAAGAAGTAGATAACTTTTTTTAAAGGCACGGAGAAGTTGTAGTTCTGGTATTCCTACCCTACCCCACCCCACCCCACCCC
>RSEF01000002.1:94289838-94311251 GCA_003993805.1 Himantopus leucocephalus
AAAAAAAGAGACCATCACAGATACTTTTAATTTACTTTGACAAGCACGGGAGAGACCATTTCTCAGCAGTGCAAATTAATAACTGGAGCCACCTCTACTCTTTAAATTAGGGCACTTGCTGTCTGTCAAAGCAAAATCCGCAAACGAGGTAAAAGTCATGGATAACTATTGAAAATTTGAACCACTGTGCTCTGAATCAAAATGTGGTGCCAATAGCAGGTTGGTTTTACAAGGCCAGCTGCAAGCAGTTTCAGTGTCATCTAGAAAGCTGTTTGATACAAGCTTGAAATATTTGCATTCTCATTCTTCGTATTCCTCCGCTTTTTGGAAAGGGACTGGAGCCGAGTACTTTGGAGGGGGGTAATTCCATGCTTACCCCAGCATCTTCAGCCAGCTATGACACAGTTTGACAGGACAGCTGGTAATTACTGCTAACCCTACAGGATCCTAAAATTTCAGATCACAGAACTTACAACATTATTAGGCATAGGAAAGAGGTTTTAATTTCTTTCATATGTTTTTATAGCTGCCTCTGGCCTTACGCAGTTATACTCATAGTAACTGATGCTCCTGGCTTTAACAACAAAAAAGGGGATGCCAAAAATAAGTCCAACACAAACATTTCAAATCTGTTTAAAACAATTGTAAAATGATTTTTCTCTAAGATTTGATCACTTGCTGCTATGCAAAAGATTTTGCTTGCAATGCCCAGAAGATTTCTGAAAGGTTTTCATTACACAGAGGAAAACAAGACTGCACATCTTGGGAGAAACCCACAACGCAACTCACAAGCGAGGAGATTACTGAAGAAAGAGACCTGGTTTTGACTGGTCCAGGTTTGCTCTTCACAGGTGGACAAAAACCATGCTGACAGCTAACAGCCACCAGCAAGATCACTAACGCCCTTCATAGCACTAAACCAAAAGAGCACTTTTTTTTTCTTTTGCACCTTTAAAACACTGTCAAAAATCAAAATGCTCGCAGGCACCTTATACCGCAACCAACTCTGGCATCATCCATTTTGTCTTTGCCACCAGCTTTAAGCTGTCACTTTGAAAAGGGTTGCACCTCACAGCTAGGTGCGGCAGACACCATTTACACCCAGAGCAGCCAAATGATCAGAGGCAAAGCGGGGTCCCTCGTGGGAGGTGATGAGGACGGCAGGAGCCAGGCAGCCATCGGCAGCCACAGCGCACCAGGGCCAGCGTTAGCGCTGGTTCAGCTGCCTCTGCCACAGCCATTCAGTCAAAAAGACAGTCAAATGAAATCACAGATAGAGATCTCCCCTCTGAACAGGGATCCGGCTTTAGCTATGTGATAGTTTTGCAATGGGGAGGGAAAGCAGAGAGGAGATTCATATCAGAGAGATATCACAGAATCACAGAACAGTCAGGGTTGGAACGTACCTCTGGAGATCATCTAGTCCAACCCCCCCTGCCAGAGCAGGGTCACCTACAGCAGGTTGCACAGGACGGCGTCCAGGCGGGTTTTGAATGTCTCCAGAGTGGGAGACTCCACCACCTCTCTGGGCAGCCTGTGCCAGTGCTCTGCCACCCTCAAAGTAAAGAGGTTCCTCCTCATGTTTAGATGGAGCTTCCTATGTTCAAGTTTATGCCCATTACCTCTTGTTCTATCACTGGGCACCACTGAAAAAAAGACTGTTCCCGTCCCCCTGGTACTCTCCCTTTAAGTATTTACAAGCATTGGTAAGATCCCCCCTCAGCCTTTTCTCTAGACTACAAAGTCCCAAGTCCCTCAGCCTTTCCTCGTAAGAAAGATGCTCCAACCCCCTAATCATCTTTGCAGCCCTTTGCTGGACCCTCTCCAGCAGTTCCCTGTCCTTCTTGAACCAGGGAGCCCAGAACTGGACACAATATACCTAGTGTAGGGAAGGTTTTGAAATATAATCTTGTCTTTCGTCCCTGGTTTGAGATCAGAAAGAGAAGGGTGGGTGGTTGCTCTGATTTGGTGAGAGAAAAACCACATGAAGCAACTGTCTGTAACAGCATAAACAGCGGGAGGCAGAATTGCAAGAATAATTACAACCAAGGAAAGCGCAGAGCAATGGAAGAGCAGCAAGGCACCACACCTGCTTACCTCCTGCTCTGCCCCAAGATTAAGCCTCTGATGTAACCACAGAGTTACATTTTTGGCATTCAAGACAAAGGGGAAGGGGCGGGGGGGGGGAAGAGTGAAAAGACATGTTGCAATGCCAAGAAAATGGGACCAGACCCAAAAATGAAAGAGTGAGCTCTTTTAGCTGTCATCATCTTCAAAATACTTCGCCAATTTTTTGCAAAATTATGTGTTGTGTATTCTTTTTTAAGGGTAAGCATTTCAAAACATTCAGCTATGGAAGTGTTTTTTTTTTTTCTTTAAAAAATTGCTTTATGTATTATTTTTTTCTTCCCATGAACCAGATACTCATGCTGACAGCTGCAGAATCCTGCCTAGCGCGGCTTTCTGTGCAATTCAGTGGAGACGTTTAAGACTAAACACAGTGTCTTAGATTCTCTGCTTCCCCATACCTGCACCCGCCCTTCCCACAAAAAGGGAATCTAACCATTGTTTTTCCTTTGACTGTTAAGCAAAGCTTCCTTTTCTTTGAAAATTAACCTATTCTACGCATGAGAGGAAAAATGGAGTGAAAGACAAGCACTATCTGTTCAATGAGAAGGATGGCTTTTGTGGGCTAGCCCTTTTGCAAATGAGAACTGAACTGGGTGTGAAGAACTACGGCGGCCATTCTGACACAACCACCATGGTTGTGCTTCAGAGAAAGTCCCAGGTACCGTAATTCCAGTCTTGGGGCTGGTGCTGCTTTAACCCTTAGAAAGACACTCCCTCAGCCTCGGCATGCCCACCTCTTTCAGGATATCCAGAAGTCCCTCCTGTGAAGCAGACGACCGATGCCATGAGAGTGACAAAGAGTCATGATGAGCAAATCTTCAGAGGGATGCTTCTTCAGTTCACAAATTTTCATGCTTATTTCCAGTTGTTGTCACATCTTAGCAGACCTCTGCTCTATTGTCTCTCAATAACCTGTCCCTGTGCCTACCCCAGCACTCGGCAGCCTCGCTCCCTGGGCTGTGCTCAGCAGCCGCAGCCCAAAGCAAAAGCCCCCTGCGCATCTCTGCGGTGGCAACATGCAGAGCTGGCCTTTCGCACTGAGCTGGTAGTTCCTCACAGAGGTGACAGGCATTACCATCCTGCCCCTAAGAAGCACATGAGCTCAGCCACCTGTTTCAGAGGAAGGATTGTAAAATAACAGGTTTAAGTTAAGCTAAAACTTGTGAAGACGTCTTTTTTTTTTTGCCAGTAGTGCTCCAGATATGATTTTTGGCTCTCCTAAAAGAAAAATAATTTGTCTTCCTAGGACTCAGCTATATGCATTTAGTGTAAGTTACTTGAACCAACAGAATGACTCCTGGGAAAGTATAACTTGCCCCTGTGCTGACCCTAAAAATTTTGCCATTTAGAGTGGCTGCATATACAGCAAAAACTGGTTAAGATACACTATCTTGTACTTTACAAAAAAAAAATCCTGCTTTCAGCAAGAAGAGAAGCATTAGAAATTAATCTTTGAGAAATTCAGAGAAACAACATCTTCAGTTGTTCATTGATTTTTATTTTTTTTTTTACTATCTCCCTAACTGTGAGAGATTATTAAAACATAGTATGGTCACTAGCAGGGCTTTTTGGCATATTTTTTTTTTTTTTGATTTGCCAGCAGGGAACAAGTCTGTTCCAAGTCACATTTACCCCATTACCCTTTAATCCGAACCCCATCAGGTAGAATATGAGCTCCTATTCCTTCTCTCCTTGATTGCATACAGCTGTATTAAATCTATTTTAGCTTGTTAACATTCCTAGTCCAGGCACATCCTAAAAACACTAAGCTGAAGTTTACAGTCATCAACCTACATCCACAGGATGCAGGAACAATCACTTCATTAGCCTTTTGCAACAGCTTACTTTTCAATAAGCTTCATGCTCTGAATAATCAAGATAGTCAGAAGTCAAGGCTCACACTTCATCAGTTTAAAAAAAAAAATCATACACAAGTTTACGTAAAAGTGAGATTACCGCTAACTGGAGTTCTCCAGCTTGCAGTCTACTTGCACATTTGCATCTTGGTGGTACGTATGCCACAATTCTTTATTTCTAGTATCCATAGTGGGGAAAGTAACTCTTCTGCTCTTCATATCTGGGGCACAGACATGTTTAGCACCATCAAAGTTCCTTCTCAGACACTTGACAGCCACAAACTATAAGGACTCTTATGGAAAGGGAAAGGAGGGAGGCAAATGAGCACACACATATGAATTAATTCCAGATGTGGGCTTTTAACTATTCTATTATCAAAAGAAAGTCAGCTATAGTGTTAACATGAAGTGCCCGACACATTGGTAACTACCTGTCAGAGGGTTTCTTCTCACAAACAGCAACTTCACAAACACCTAACCCACCCCACATTAGCCCTAAGTGTTCACATCACCTGTTGAGAAGTGGCAGGAAGAACACTTGCTATAACCCCAACTGCAATGAAGTACTCTGCAAAGGAGGAGGACACGCTGTATACACAGAGGTGACCATTCCCCTAGCTTTGTCAATTAGTACTACAGACAACCTTACCATTGACAAAGGTAAAACTGTCTGTAGTTATACTACGAAGCACAGCTTTTGAGGTGAGCAGTTTAATGAAAAACCTGGGTACCTTTATATCACAATTAAAACAGACCTCAGATTACTACAGGAAGAAATTTAAGCTAAACTATCTCAAAAAAACTTGGGTAAAGGTTGGTGCAGGGTAGGGGAGTTATTATCTGTAAGTGTTATCTTCTCTGTATTTCTGGGAGAATTTGTTCTTCTGGCAAACATCTTCACAGACAAGTTCCGTCAGAGGACAGGTAGGATTCATCTAACTTCCTTATGGAGCTGTAATATTATGGAAGTGAACACAGCAAGAGACAGTAAGCAAAAAAACCCAAGACCCACAAAACAAAACCCCTTGTAACAATATGTCTGCAAAACTGAAGGACAAACTGGTCTCCTCCAATCATACATTGGTATACAGCATGTAATCCTTTTTGCCATTAATGAAAATATCATGCAAGGCAGAAGAGATGTATGCTCCTAAAAGAGCCATCTTGCACCCATGCCCAAGATCAAGCACAGGAGAACTGATAGGCACAGTGCTCCACGGTTCTCCATCACGAGGTCTGGGAGAAGGGACAGCACCCCTGAACAGTTTTGAGAGAGCGATAAAGACATTCCTACTATCACCACAGTCCCCACCAAACCACATCAATTATTACCACATTGCCATCGTTACTATGAGTCTAGTTTTGTCATCTCTTTGACAAACAAAGGAAACTTGTACATCAGCCTTTCCAGTCCTACAGCCAGCATTACATCGAATGGATCTCTTTTTTAAATTTCCCCACACATCACTGACAGGATGAGAACAATTAATGCATCTTGTTGATGGCCAAGTCAAACACACAATTAACAGGCAGACTCAAATGGCCCCATGTCTAGAAGAAAGTCCATTACATGTTCCTCTGATATTTCCTACACAAGATAGAGGAACTTCAACCAATTCAGCCTGGGCACCAGAATATTCAGAGTATGCAGTAAGTGAGCCATAAGCAAATCTGAGGCTCAGTGCACCGATATATCAGTGGTCAACTGCTTCTACACCAAAATACAACATTTTTCTGTGTTGTGGGTATTATACCAGCTGGTTACATCGTGTTGTCAGCTGCATGTAACATCCCAGTGGATACTGATGAAACACCATGCAAAAGGTATTGCCTGTTCACTGTTCGAAATAATGTGGCCTCTTCTCCCTTTATGAGCCAACAAGCTGGTCCTCCTCTAAGCAAGTGCTTCATATGAAGCACCTTTAACCGGCTATCTGGGCAAAAACGGGACAGGGGATCCCACCTTACTGGGTATCAAATCAGTTCAACCACCAAAAAAGAAAACATTTCAAGTCAGTAGTTTGTGATCTTCAAAACAAAACCATCCATCCAAGCTGTGGCAATCCCGGTCTGCAATCTTCAGGCACCTATTGCAGCATCAGGTGAAGGCAAGGTGGATGCTGCCACCTGTCCCTGATGTGTTGCACAGTGGCAGCACAGCGGTGACAGGAGCAGAGACGTGCTCACAGGCAAGTGGCTTCCAACCCCGACTACAGAGCAGACCAGGTGTGCTGGAGTGAACCAGTAGCTCCAAAATGCCTATGCCTGAGCATAGCTGAAGAGTTGTCTCTAGTTACAGTCCTGACAAAGCCCCCCCCCAAATCCCTTCTCTATTGACAAAGTGCTGGGGTTGGGGGGGAAGGATTTTTGGGATCCTGAAGAAAACAATGAATTTCTTTTTAGCGATGCCAGTGATTACTTAAGATCACCCCTAACATCTGGCATAAATCTGACTGCAGGAACCAACTGAGTTAATGGATTATACTCAAATAAGCTTTAATGAGGCTGGCAGATCACTGATCCAATTGGACTGAAGCATCAGAGAAACAAAACATGTCTTAGGGCACTGATCGTGACACATTCAGGAGATCTAGTCTCTGGCAAGTCCTTAACCAGAAAAAACCCAGATCTTTGGGGTTTGGTTTCCATAAAACCCATGACTCAGAAGAAGATACAATTTCTTTCAAGATGTTTCAGCACTGTTGCACAGGGCCAAAATGCACTTTTCAAGGCAAGAATACAATGCAGAAAAGTGGAGATGGCACACAATGCCTCCTAGCAGTCCAGAACTATGAAAAGGAATGAGAACAATGAAGCATTTCATTGCACCAGGGACTTGACTGAGCAGGCTTGAGATGGCACTGGCTACGTTTTACGCACCAAAAGACAGGCAGGGCTAAGTATGCCTACAACAGATAATGCAGAAGTAAAACAGCCTCTCAAGTGGCCGTGTGTACACATTCCTGCTGTGGGGCTGAACTTCAGTTATAATTGGTTGAAGTGGTTTAATGTGCTTTGTCTAAACTACTTCACATAAATACGCACATATGCACAATCTGTAATTAAATAATTCTTGGCTTTTTCTTTTAGTAATTCACATTCAAGATCACAAAAAACCCAGGCCAGATCAGAAGAATGATTGGCTTTGACTACAAAGGGTAATTTTTGAGAGCTACTACATTCAAGCAAGCCATAAATATGGCTAATACAGAATTGGTTCCTGCGGTTTTCAGCATCTGGGAATGAAAGAGAAGATTTTGGGGTTTGAGATTTGTCTCCAGTTCATTCACCATATTAGTACAGCCACATCTGAATGGAATTACATGTGCAACTTGATCTCACCGCCTCAAGGATACATTTCTTTTTTCATTTTACATGAGGAGAGGTTTTTACCCTGGTAATGGAAATGACACTTTCCACTCCCAGCACTTCCCTGACTTAAAAGGCTACAGGAGAAATCGCAAGCGAAGGGTTCATTGGCATTCAACAAGCCATCACTTACCATGTCACAGCAATCACCTATAGTGATGGCTGTTGTATCCCAAAATCCTAGCATACTTACCAACACAATTGGTCACTTGAGCTGTGTCCATCTAACTGGCATAGATCTGAAACTACCACTTTGCTAATCTGGTTAGCTACCTGAAAACATTTTCAGACCAAAAAGATCCATTAGAGACCCGGATACCCTGATTCATCAATTCACGTACATCAAAACCATGACAGAAAACAGCACCTTAGAAAATTCTTCCTGTTTTCACTGAACTTGAAGCAAGGTTTCTGCTCTGACACAATCCAGATCTCCTCATCGTGCAGCCAAGGCAACTCCAAAACTTATTCTCAAATTCTTTGGTCTGAATATTTCCAAGGCTGAAGTTGCCGCAGCAATGAAGGCTGGGCTCCTTTCCCACTTCCTGTGGGCTGGACACGGACCCAACAGTTTTTCTTGGATCACTTAACAGGATAGGTACCTCCCTTTGCCAAAGTTAAGTTTGTAGGAAAGGCATACTTCTAGAATTTAGAGGAAGCAGTGGTGAAGTCTCTTGAAACACTGGTCTAACCTCCTTTCTATTAGCAGATCACTTTCAGTATATAAACTATACGTGGCCAACTGGTTATAGTCCCAAGACAGGGAAGTGACATAGCAGTCAGAGTATCTGAACAGTAAAGATTATGATTACCTTTGAAATGCACAGTGAAAAGACGAGAGGCAACAGACAAGTTGCAGGAAAGGAAATTCCTATTAGGTATTTGGGGGGGGAGTGGGGGTGGAAAACTTCACCATGAGAGATGTCAAACAAACAGGTTGGCCAGAAGGTTGCATCCTTCAAGATACTGAGAACTTGACTGGACAAGGTCCTGAGCAACTTGGAAGTCAGCCCAGCTTTTGCAGAGGTTTGGACCAGATGACCCTGCAGAGGTCTTTTCCAACCCAAGAGGAAAAGCAAAGATGGGAATGTCAGAAACTTGTGACTGAACCAGTATCCTTAAGTACTCAGAAGTCCAAGTTTTTGAAGCTAGCAAAATAACCAAAACTAGGTGATTTAAACAGCATACAAGGAAAGAAAACAAAAATCTCTAAATTCAACTTAATGCAAATGGAACAAAGAATTACTTCTACAGTCCTGTGCTATAAGCTAAATGTTCAGAAGACTAAAATGCCACTGAGGATCACTTCATGAAAACATTTACTTAATGCACTATTAAAATGCATAGTGGATAACATAGAAAAAATGAACATCTCTAATATGAGCTCATCGGTACCTTTAACACCATAATCCAATCTCTGAAAGAATAAAAAGACTCAGGAAAGGTGATAAAAATGAGACAGAACTCCACAAGAGATGAGACCAAAAAGCTTTTTTGAAGAATACAAATAAAGAGCATGAATAATACCAAGGTTATTTGAGAACTCCTGGAGACATTCATCTACTGAAAGATGATGCATTTAAAACTGAACGAAAGGAAGTTCTTCTGTGTCTTACTAGTTGCTTCAGAGGCAAGGAAACCAGTAATGATCATTTCAGAGGCAGGTTACTACCTATGCCCCGACCCAGTGCTATGGCAATTACCTGGTTTATTGTCAGAAGTAGCAGCTTGCTTTCACGTGAGAGCTCGGTTTTGATCTGGAGTAGCATCACCTGGATAAATGGCCCGGCATGGTAAGGATCAGGTGACATTGTATGAAATGCAAGCAGAATGCTACAAATATATTATCCAAGATTAAAAAAAAAAGTGAACAATGTAGCAAGTTAGACTTCATCTCAGTGTCATAATTTCTAGTCTCTAGATAACCTATGTGCCAGTTTTTTCTACATTAAAAACTTTTATTACATAAAAAGTACTACTTTGTTATTCAAAGTACTTTACACCACATGCATCCCCTTCACATAATATCACAACTATGTTTAGCTGAACAATTCTCAATTATTAGAGTGTTTAGAGTAAGGCAAAAACTTGGGAACTATGTGCTTTATGATTGTAAGAAATGTTCTTATGGACCTGAGAGTAAACAGCACTCTGACCCTGTGCAAGTTTCATCATTTTAACTTGACATATTCCTGCCCTACCCTAAATCTTAAGTATAACAGTTAAGTCCAAATAAGATGCAGGGCTCCTAAACCTATTAACATCTATTCCGTAACACTTAAATTTTCCCACATTTCTTCATTTGAAAGCATGGAGGTATTGTTAATGTGGTGAAGGAAAGCTTTGAGTAACTATTTCTCAGTGAATCTTCTGAAACATACTTGCATTTCTTACTTACTTCAAAGGGAAAATATGGCAGAATAAACCTGCCAAGGTTTTGCCCATTTCTCTGAATGCGTTACATTACTTGAACAAATAGAGCAACTAAGAAGCATCCTGCAGAATAAGAATTCGAAAGATTATCTTACTTTTGCCGCTTAATTGTAACACAGAGATTCTCTCTCCTGCTTACAGTACATATCTCAGATTAGGACCATTGCTGTGATAAGATGAAAAGTGACTGCTAAGCTCTTTCATACAGTACTACCATAAAAACAAATTACTAAAATACAACTTAATTTCATACTGATAAAACAAACTGGCAGACTGAGACAAAACCATTCACAGTTGTAGGTACACACAGATAACTGTTTCATGTCTTTCAGTACCTAAACAGACTGAAGATGACCTAATCAGACCTGGCACAGTATAGTTATCCAAATTTTGTACCATAATATGTAATACACTTCAACTAAGTTAAAAGGCACTGCTGTTCCTCAATAAATGTCTTCACACAGGCAAATGAGAAGAGACGGAGAACAGAACACTGCCTTTAGAGAACGCATAGGAAATTTATGCTAAACACACTGAGCACAGGACAGAAGGACAAGGAGTTTACCTATTCTATTCAAAATACAACTACTGATTTTTTCACTTACCCTGCTTGTATTTGCTATCAATGTCAAGTAAGACAGAAGCGGTCTTTTATTTTTCCTCCTACATTTGATCTGAACAAAGCAGCCACAAATGCAGAGCCACTGGAGAGCAGAGTGGGATTTCTACTAGAAATTACTCATATGGCTAATAACACAGGTATGTTACACAGTTAACAAACACCACAATGCTTTTTTTTTTTTTTCCCCTCAGAACTACAGCGAAACAGAGTCACTGAGGAAGCTCACTTTCAGCAGGCAGATCTGACGACAGCCACATTTGAGATAGGTAAGGGAAGCTAGAAGAAAACCACGTGGGGAAGCTATTCTGTGGTCGTGTTTGAAAGATGCTTAATACGACAGAGTATTCGACATGCAGGTTACTACAGGGACAAGGAACCTTTGCAGAAGCCCTGTGTTGTCCACTAACACAGCCTGTGGCAAGATGAGCAAGCTAAGAACAGCCCACTGCCAGTCAACCAGCACCCGCTACCCCATCACGGGACTGGCTGAGCTACGGGGTTTTGAGCCAGACACCCAGGGGCTGCAGGCACTCTCCAGTCTGCTGCTTCCTCTCCCAGTACCCAGCAGGGGCAGAGGGCTGGGTCCCTGGCAGAGGGTAAGGATCGGTAAAGGCATAGGCTGGAAATAAGATTGCTACTTCAGCTTTCTGAAGCTGACGACTCGATATGCAAGTTTTTTAGTTGTGTGATGATTTTTACTGCAGTTTTATGTGACCAACATATAAAATGACTTTTTGAATTAGCAAGGGTCAAAATCATAGTAACGCTGAGGCCTGCCTACAGGTTTAGTTCATTACAAGCCATGGCACCTAAGTTTTGTTAACAGGATATCACAGCAGTAATCACAAGAGTTAAAAATACAAAGTGAAAATGTATTTGTGTGTGTTCAGTGATGTGCCATATACTTAAGAAATCTGAAACACTATAAATAAGGCATTTTGAAAGCTTACAGGACTTTTACACTGCACTTCTGATGCTCCTGCTTCTCATTCCACAAAAGGTTACCCACCTCTGATGTAGAGTCCCTTTGCTGGCTTTGTTTTTAAAGGGATGTATTTTGAGTTTGGGAAATTGTTCCTGAAATAATACATAACCTTATTTTTACACACCACACCCCCCCCTTCCCGCACAAAGTGCTATTTTGCTAAGATAAACTAAACTAAAATCCAAAACATGACCCAAAACATCATTCACTGGTACACAGCAGAAAACTAAAACCAGTATTTTGGTGGCTAATATGCAGTATCAGACAACCACAAACTATACATCAGAAGCAGTATAAAAGCAGGAGGGACAACAGAGTATCTAAGGTGCAAGAAAACATGTCAGTTACAAATGATAACAGTGTCCCCCATCCCATCCTTCTCCCTGACCATACCAAAGGAATAAGTCTTCTCACATAACCACTAAGACTTTTTTTTAAGTCATCTTGGCATACTTCAGTATCTTGCTGACAAATGTACCATACCATTACTTTCACAAATCCACTTCAACCTCGTAAGATTTGCAGGGCTGTCCAAAAACAGGAGTCAATGAAAGATAGCCAGATATTTAGATGCATTATGTGGTATTAATCCCACATCATTTCATCCTATGTATTTTTAAAGTAGCAACATAACACTGCAATTTGTTAACATTTCCCCTGCTTTGTGGATGAAAACTCTTGTGTACTGCTGCAGAAATAACAGAGATAACACTGACTAAAGCAACTTGGAATAGCAAACCTAAAATGGCCATAAAAGCCAAATATAATTCCACACAACTTTTGCATGAGTCTAGGTTTAATTTGCTTTACAGGACAGTTGGCCAAACAATGACATTTATCATAAAAATATCCTTTCCATTAAGCAAATCTCATTTTTCTTTCCGAAAGAAAATTCAATGTATACTCTGAGCATTCAGTGGCTCATTTTCAAGATCAGCCCACACAGATTTTTCTTAACAAAACAAAGCAATTCAGTTAAAAAATGCAGACCAATGTAATGACATAGTCATATTGCTTTTGGCTATGTTAACTTTAAAAACCATGCCAATTTAACTATTTTTCTTTAGGTTTTATTAGAAAAAAAGCAGCAGATCAACATTACAATTCAGAGTCTAATCTAAATATGCACTTGACAATGAAGCACATCTGAATATGAAGTGAAAAAGGATTCCAGAAAACCTTCGTTTTTGCCAATCTCTTGCTACCCAAATCACGTATCTTTTCTTCTGGCTTTCTGATGACTGAAATCAAACAAGGAACAAAAGATTTATTGCTATGAAAACAAAACCGTAGTACAGTAGTATGAGTTTTGGGCGCTAAGTGTATTCCATCAAGTTAACTTAATTTCAAAGTGTACTTAAATCTTTTGTTTGGCCATGAAAGTCCATAAGCTGACTGACCCAAGTATAAACTGAAACGGCAGGTCTGGACAGAAAAAAGAAGTTAGACAGCATGTTAACCTCCAGTTTTCAGACAGTAATAAAAAGATACAATTCCAACAGCCAAGAAATTAAAATAAAAAAATGAAAAAAGTTGATCTGACATTCAAGAGCTAAGTTTATTCTTATGCTCATTTTGTTTGCGCCCAAAATAATTTTAGACCCACCAGGAAAAAAAAAAAAATAGTATTTATGGACTATCACAATTGAAAAAGAGAAACAATTGCCTTTTGACTTGGTTATTTTCCCCCACTGAGGTATAAAATCTACATATAAATTTGATACTTCACTATAACAAATTGTACTTTTCATAGTTCTGATTTAGTTTCCATTAAACCCTGTTTACTTTTTGTTTTTAAACCACAGAATTCTTATTTCATGGTACTGAATCTGGTTTCCAGCTCTCTCTCATTTATTTGTGGATCTATATTTAGTAGCCTGGTTACCACTGCTAACCAGGAAAAAAACCCCTTGGAACTTTCTTCATTACAACAGCACTTTCAGCAGAGGTTACTGATGTGCAAGCAAACTACAACGATATGCAGCTCTTCAGAGACTATTTCATTGATTATGTTTCCACTGTCCAAACGTTCTCTAAATTATTTGCTGGAAGAAACTCTCGAGCTTGTAAACATCAGTGGGCGCAGTTTCACTAGTATGTGTGGTAGTTTCACATCCTTATACAGGAAGGCTGGTTCACAGCTACTGAGAAGCTGCAGGAGTTCTAACAGCTGACGAACTGTGGATTCTGCCGAGCAGAAGTTTCTTCTGTTGCTACTTAACAGCGTAGCCAAAGTATCAGCCGAGGTAGCCCAGTCAATCCTTGCTTTTCTTTAGAACCTCCTTTCAGAATATTTCTGGAAGGGTGACATTGCGAAGCAGCCACTGCTGGGAGCGGCTGCCGTTGCAGTCTCTGATGCTGGGTACCTGGCTGTCCTCTTCGGTGGCTTTGTCCAGGCACTGGTTACTGTTCACATGCAACAGGGTTAATTTCTTGAAAACAAAACGAAAAGAAATTAGTTTTACAAACATCACCAGGCATAAGCTAACCAAAAGGTTTCTAGTGGCCATTAAAATTCTTCCATGGGTAAGTAGGAACTAGACAAGACCCCTTGATTACTGACTCCAGATCCCAATCCTAAAGAAATGTGCTATTTGATGTTGTAGGTACTGAAGACATTGCTTGATAAAGAGTATCATTTAAAAGTTCAGATGGGCCTTTTTTTCATGAAGCAATATCCACCGTTCTTTAAATAGGACTATAAAGCTAGGGATCTTTGAGGAGTTAGAAATTAAAGTTTTGTAAGATATACAACTTCAGTTATTAGTTATAATAGTAGTTTTGATCAGATCAGAATAAACACACTGAATATGCATTCAAAAGTACACTTTTTTCTCACCTGGGGACACAAAACTGACCTTACACTATGTTATTTTAAAAAGTATGTTCTTTTAGAAAAAAAGATGTGTACAAATTCACATATGTATATCTTTTCCCATACCTACTAATCTTACTTATGCCATCTTCCATACACCACTCTGTCTATCTCAGCACTACCCCCACGGAGAAGAGATCTTCGGAAGTTGCATTTCCTGTCACTGTACTGCAGATACTCATCAGTGCATCAACTTGTCTATGGTACTGACTGGCACGACTATCAGTATTTCTCCTCTCACTCAGCAGCACAACCGGGACACCGGACTGACTGAAAAGTGGCAGAACAGGCAGGCCTTATGTGCACAAGCAGCAAAAGGTAGAAAAAAAAAACCAAACAAACCCAAACCAACAACCTGAGCAATCTCCCGCACTCATACAGCAGCTGAAGAATGAAGAAGGGAGTTGGAACAGACTTAAGTAGACAATAACTAACACAAAGCTTTACCCCCCCTTCCCCCTTTCTTTTTCTTCCTGGTAGACATTAAGGTAAAGGGGCTTCTTACGTGCCTCCTGACCAGAGGCAGAAGGAAAAAAAAAAAAAAACCTGCAGAAAAATCACCCAGCTACGTGGGCAGGAGTTCTTGCTAAGTATTCTCTAACTTATTTTTGTGCTTTATTAGCTGGCTTTCAGTAAAGTTCTGAAGATTACACCTAGATTTTTCATTGACAGAATAAAGAGAAAAAACACATACAACCAAATTTATGGCTGAGGATTGACACAAGGGAATTCTGTTTTACAGTCAGTGGCAATCATTGCAAGACAGTGCAATTAGGCGTCTAAAGACGTAATGTTCTTACCATTGATAAGGTAGAAACAAAATAAAAAGCACTTATTGCTTGGTGAATCACTGCATGTAGTAATAGTACTCAGTTTACTTAAGTCAGGTAAACTAACTACATAAAACCCAAGAATGAATAGTTCCCAAGACTCAAATTCAATAATTTAAATTAACATTTAATCCTGAAAGCCTTCAACAGCTTTCTTCAGTCTGCTATCAGCATTTGCTAGCAATGTGCAGAAATCCTAGAAGAGATTCACCGTCTTCCACATTAACTGCCATCCTAATCAAAAATCATCATTCATACATACTTCCTTTTACTCTTAAAGGCTGTAGGTTTTGTTAACAGCTCAGCCACCAAAATCTATAGTAAGTCTATTTAGTTAGAAATACACTCCCCCCTTTTTTAAAAAAAAAAAAGAAAAAAAAATCTGTGAAATGAGTTTTTAGTTGCTAAATATCTACATGTTCTTTTTGTAAAATAGTCATCATGGTTATACTGGCAAGATTCCTCTTCCACAAATTGTCTTGCAACTGTCTTCCGTAATAACTGATTTTAAATTAACAAGCTTGAGAACTATTTTTTTTTCTAGCTAGCCATGCCATAAGTCAGAGTTCTTGACTGCACTACTCCATCACAAAATTGTTTTTAGAGCTTGCAAATCAAATTAATGATGAATGGATCAATGGTCAATGATTTCTAGATCTGGCAGTTCAACATATGAACTTCATAATAAATTTGAACTTCATAATAAATTTGAACATTATGTACAAGAAAGAACGATTCAAATAAAGTTGTTCTAAGCATCTCTACCTTAAACATACTATGATTAGGAAACTAAAATATTCTTTATAATTTTGGGATACTGATTTTTTTAATCAGAAAAGTATTTCCTTTAAATCTTGTGCAAGATAAGAGAACAGGTGCTGAATTTGTCACAAAATCATTAGCATTATCTTTTACTGGTCCAGTAGATACCTGGAATACTTTTCCATTGTTGATCTCATCGTAACACAACACTACACTAGTAGACTATCTTTTCCAGAGCATCCAAAAGTACATTGAAAATATTCTTCTAAAAGCTCCCCCAAAAGTCACAAGGTAATTAAATCAATATAGATGCCCATTGAGTGACTACACCATGAATTAATAACAGAGGGAACATAATCCTGACTTTGTTTCCTGTTTTGACTGTCAAAAATAGTGGTCCCACACTGGAATATGTTGCTCTGTAGGCTCACGTAAAAAACCAAAATTGTCTCATTTTAATGTCACAAGTCACTAGAAGACTTACCACTGGATCATATTCCCAAAGCTGATTTCCTTTTAGATGGTGGCACTTAAGCATTGTTACTGGGCCATTAAGTTTGGATACATCTAAACACAAATCATCTGTTCGAATTTCTTTGTTGGCAGTATATGAGAAAACCTAGACAGAAAAAGAAAGAGGAACTGAAAAAAATGTTAAACTAAAAGATTCCTGGGGCAGGGGGAACATTTGTGCATTACTTCATTAATTTCCACTAAATTACTTTTCTTTCTTTTCCCTTCAGCATGTATAGAAAGATTAATTATTTTTTTAGGGAATAAATATAAACCCTATATGAACAAGCTCTTCAGTAAAAATGGACTGGTTTTTTTGAATTGCAGGCTGCTTCCTGCATAGAAACAGGAGGATTCTCAATACAGGTAATCTCTGAGTATTGGAAAACAATTAATCAAGAATTATCATCAAAGTAGAACCAAAAACCAGATATAAACTAAATTCCAGAACTGAAAAAAAATGCACATTAAAAGCAGCATTTCAGGCACAGGCATGTTTTTTTAAAGTAACGATGCCAATCAGGAGGCCTAACCAGAAGACAGTTCCAGAGAACCTACAGGAGGTGGTCTAGCTTATAGCAGTCTCCTCCTCCCCTCATTTCATTTTTGACTTGAAAGTTGATGTAAACCCTACTGCAGTCAGGCCTCAAAATCCTACAAATGACAAACCACCAACAAATCTTCTCATGTATTTCCTCTTACAGGCATCTTCTTCAATGAGGGTTTCCTAAACTTTACAACCTAAGCATATTTTAAAGATAACTACTGAAAGAAACAGTAGTTTCTTGTCCTGATGAGAAACAGCATTCCAAATAATTCAATACTTCAAGATAATTTAAAAGAAAAAAAAGTCACCTGATTGCCACCCATTCCATGGCAGTTAAAGATTCCAACTTTCTCGTTTTCTTTTCTCGCCATGTTATCTAGACATTGATTTGTCTCCACATTTCTTATCTGGGAGTGAAAAAGAGCACATCACCAAAGGCTGTTATTTTCAGAAGACAACTAGGGGCGTATCAAACCACAGAAGCACCAGTTCCGTCTGCTATACACCAGAGGTTACATGAAAGAAATGTAAAATATGGGAACTGTACTACAATGAGACCACAGTCTGAGACTCAAATTCCCACGCAAAAGTTACCAGGTTACAGAACCACGTTTGTTTCTTTGCTTTCTTTCAGGGATCTATCTTGGGGAATCTTTTTTGCTCAAAGACTCGGTTACAACAGAATGGACACAATCGAGTCTCCAGCCCAGAACCTTCAGAAGTTTTAAAGCACTCTCCTAGGCACAAATGCCTGCTCCATTTTGTTAAGAGCATTTCTTTTAGAAATAAACAGTACAAAAATTACCCTACAACAGGCTCAATATTTGGTGCAACATGACTTGTAGGGGAGAGTAGGTACCTACTTATTTAGGACAGCATCATCTGTACTACCTTTACAGTCACTTAAGAAACTTTAAAGAAAAAACAGAGAAATACCCAGCAAGGCTTAGGGAACACTAAAATTCGCTGGTCACTGATGAGGGTTCTGGGGATAAAGTTCAGAGCAGTTTTTAGGCAAAGTCCTTGTTTGACCTGGTCTAGTTTTTTTAATGCAAAACTCTGCTCATACCCTACAGAGAATGTTATACAGAAAGTTATCTGTTAACTGTACATTTCCGAAGGAATATTTCTAAAGCCCTTCTATGTGACATTCAGCACTGTATTAAAAAAGGGAAAACATTCAAATTACAGTACTGTATACCAAAGCTCAGTTTTTTGCCCCACTGAGAAGCCAGATGTATCGTTTTACAGATGACAGGAACACAGGTGCAAGGTACTTGAACTTTGCTGGAGATAACTTGTTTGCACAACGCAGTTCAGAATACAACTTACTGTGCAATGTACTTTACATAGGGTAGATAAATACGTAGGATAAAATTTTACCTCTCCCAGAGAAAAGTAATGGCGTGGAATTTGGGAATCAGGATAAACATTCTCCAGGTACCAGGAGAAAGGCTTGCACTGGAGCTTGCGTCTTAGTCCAAGTCGTGATGATATGTCCCCATAATCGACTTTAGTAACTCCTGTAGAAACAGAAAGTTTTATTCAATGGCTGCTAATAAGTGTTATATAATTCCACTTAATACAAAAATCATCAGTATAATACACTGCTTGCATTAAGACTTTAGCTTTAGAAATTCATCTCTACACAAAGAAATGAGTTTTTTTTTTAATATAGCATTATGCTGTTTACGTTCTCAGAGAGGACACGTCAGTCACTACCTGTGACTTCTTTTTCCAGGTAATTATACAAAAAGATGGAACCATTACATCTGTGCTACACATGACAATTTCTTACCTGTGGTTTGTGGAACAATTTGAATGCAGTTGCTTACTAAGTTATCAGAGGAGAAAAGCTGAAACCGTTATAGTCAATAATGCTATTCTATCCCCAGTGGCAACTGGGCTGCATATCTATGCAGCATGACACAGCAGTCTCCTTCTGTGGAGCAAGGAGAATTCCATTTTAATTTAATTTTGTAAGCCACGTACCACCTGCTGGACCCTTCATCATCTAACTGCACAAAGAAACAGTCAGAAAGCAGCCTTCATAAAGAGAACCAATCCTTTAATAATTCAGTATTTGTTCAATATAACTGCAGCATTTGCAGGAAGTACGTTCACCATTAGGACTGTTATTTTTTTTTTTTTGTGATATTTTGCTTGCCTTTTTTTGTCCTCTGCTCCTTATTTATCAAAGCACTCGTTCTTCCAGTATCTTCCCACTCCTTTATGGTTGTTTTAATTCCTTTCGAAAATTAATTTGTGCAAGTCCCATCTGCAGATGGGTCAAGGAAGGTATGCATGATCAGTAGATATTTTTGCCTCACCAGAATTAAGCACTGTTAATATTCCAATAATATTAATTAAGGGTAGGATGATTTCCAGTTTTCAGGCATCATGTTCTTGTATTTTCCATGCTACAATCCATACCACACAGGACAGAAGTAATACACCACAAAAAACCCAAACCAAAAAAGAACAAAACCGAGTCCTAGCAATTTAAATTCCCCTGACAGACCACAAATACAGCTCAACTGATCACCACACTATAGACCACCAGCTGCATACATTTTTGAGAAATCCCTCCGCTTAGAGGACTGCGATTTACTTCTAAAACTGTTGACCTTTTGAAACAGTTTGAGGCATTTCTAAGTTGGCATACTGTGTTATTAAATCGACCTGCCAGCAGATGGTGTATTTCTACTCAATTAAGACAGATAACTGCATAATTTCAGCTAAATGTTTCTAAATATCAATAAAAACATTAGTAATTTCAATATTCCAGAAAGAAAAAATGCTAGCCAGGCTTTTAGGCTTTTTTTTTTTTTTTAAAAAAAAAAAAAAAAAAAAAAAAANACAAACCAAAACACACCTAGAGACGTTTTAACAAAGATGCTGGAGAACTATACTGTTAAGGGAATGAAAGCAAAGGAAAGCTTGTTTTTTAATGAAATTTTGAATAGTGTCAATGAAATCTGTTGGAACAGAATCCCAGAAAACTTCAGCCTGGGCTTTCCAGTCACCAAAGAAATACCAAACCCAAAAACACAAGAGAAAACAAAGAAAACCCAAAACACTGCCCTATCTTCACCAAAGCAAATATTTACTCTATATCAAAAGGAGCACTCTCAAAAGATGATGAAGTAAGAAGAGAAAGAGTGTACCAACCACAGCTAAGTGTGGAGTTGTTAATTTTTCAGTGATAAAAAAGCAGTTGATGGATGAAACATTTACCACGCCATCCTCACAACAACCTTATAATACTCAAAACTCATTCATCAGTTTGCTACACTGACCTTCAGAAAACAACACTGTGAAGGCTTTGTCACATCACTGAATGACAATAAGAATTAAAGTAACAACCATAAAGAATTAAATATAAAGTGATACTTAATAGCATACAAGTGTGCTGTTTCTTAAAGTAGCTTTAAATGTCACCATGTAGAAAAACAAAAGTGCCAGCTGATTTTCCCTCCCTTACAATGGAATAAAAGGCGGGTATTATATTCCACTTAAGCATTTTTAGTCTGAAAGATTTTTTTTTAAAAAATCCTCTCTGAAGTTATGTCTACACCAAACTAGGTACTGGCATGTAGACTACAGTTAGCAGATGGACTGAATAGCAGTACCGGTATAGTTGTCTTAGTGGTGTCCTCCAACAGGACAGAATTACTCTGTTTCCCAGGTTTCTGGTACCTTATCAATATTACCCAAAACTAGCTTGAGTGTTCCTATACATTTGTATTATACAGTACAGCAGCAGTTACTTATGGGTAACAGTTCTTTTTTGGGGAAAAAAAATGAAAACAAACTAGGAAAACTGCAAAATATAAAGCATATAAAAAATTAAGTACATCTAAATCATTATTTCATCCACAGACTGGTAAAATTTATATACACATAACAATGACATATACCACCCAGTGTTTTTGTACTTGTTTTTAAAGGCTCAGCTAAGAAAACAAAACAAAAAACAAACCACAAAAACAGAATTAGGTCAAATCTTCCTCCTAGGAGACAATTATGCCAGACTCTACAGGTATGTGCATCATGAGGAAGACAATCATGTCCACTAGTTGTTCTTTCGAATATTTGGGTTTAGTTCATTTAAAAAAAACCCCTCAGAAATAGCATTTAACAACACTTGCTACTGTTGTCCTTACTTGGTCATGCAATATATTTTTTTCCCCAACCCCTGATTACATTAAAAGCCTGGACCTCTCTGATGATTCTATTTGTCACACAGCTTGCTATTTGCTGTGGGACAATTGCATGCTTTTTTCCACACATATGCTTAAAGATGACCTTTAGAAGAGCATACATATAATGGTGTCTATCAGTAGATTACTCCTTCAGTTTAACTTTTTTTGCCATCTTGTATTTAAGCTTCCCATCAGCTGCCTTGCAACAGTTCTGCCACCCTCAAAGTTTCAAGAGAGCTGAAGATTTCATAGAATGGTTAGAGTTGGAAGGGACCTTAAAGATCAT